>BGPR01000452.1:269131-282840 GCA_013235015.1 Araneus ventricosus
CAGCTGAAGGTCTGGGTCGTTATAGGGTTTCATCCGCAGAACATGCACCACGTCTGTCAGTCTTCGCTTGCTACGCATACTATCACAAGGTTCAACTTCATAAGTGACGTCAGATAACCTCTTTGTTACTCTATATGGTCCGAAGTATCGCTTCAACAACTTTTCAGATAACCCCACCTTACGAATAGGTGTAATATCCAAACCAGGTCTCCTTCTTTGTAACTCACTGTCCGATGTCTTTCATCATAACGGCTTTTATCTTTGTCCTGTGCCTTCGTTAAATGTATTTTTGCCAATTGCCTAGCTTCTTCTGCCTTTGTCACCAGGTTCTGGACATAGTCGTACGCTGATTCATCAGGAAGAAAGGGCAGAATGACATCCAATGGTGTGTCCACGTCCCGCCCATGAACTAGAAAGAATGGACTGAAACCCGTCGTCTCCTGCTTCGTGGAGTTATATGCAAAAGTAACAAAAGGAAGTATGTTGTCCCAATTCTTTTGATCGACATCAACGTACATGGCCAGCATGTCGGCGAGTGTTTTGTTTAGTCTCTCCGTAAGGCCATTTGTCTGAGGGTGATATGCAGTAGTTTGCAAATGGTATATCATGAATAAATTGTTTACTTCTTTCACGAGATTTGACAAAAATGACCGACCTCTATCACTGATAATTTCTCTTGGTGATCCATGTTTCAGTATAACGTCTTCGACCAGGAATTTTGCTATTTCCACGGCTTCACCGCTTGGCAAGGTCTTTGTGACAGTGAATCGGGTAAGATAATCTGTGCAGACAATTATCCATCTATTCCCTTGCGTTTTTAATGGAAATCTTCCAAGTAAATCTCCTATTTCAGCGAACGGGATTTCTGCAGGCAAGATCGGTCGAAGAAGTCCCGGAGGTCGTTGAGATGGCGATTTTCGCCTTTGGCACTCCCGGAAATGTGACATACAACGACGAACACTGCGGTATAATCCAGGCCAGAAAAACTTCCGTTTGATTCGGTCGTATGTCTTGGCAAACCCTAAATGGCCCGCCGTCGGTGCGTCATGAAGGCTCTTTAATATACCTTCACGAAGATGCTTCGGTATGAATAATAGCCACTGCTTTCCCAGAGGGTCATAATTTTTTTCTGTATAAAATTCCGTTGAATTCTTTGAACTTTGTTGAGTCTCTCCTTCTACCCATTTCCTCTCGTATATCTGCCACTTTAGGGTCTTTACTTTGCTCTTCTTTGAAATTTGTTATGGTATTGAGAAAAGGTATATCTTCAGAGGTTTCTTCTTTGATTTTGGGCAATGGATTCCTAGATAAACAGTCGGCATCCTGGTGCCTCCTCCCACTCTTGAAAACTACGTCTACATCGTATTCCTGAAGACGCAAAGCTCATCTTGCTAATCGCCCGGATGGATCTTTTAGATTCGCCAGCCAGCATAAAGAGTGGTGATCCGTTAGGACTGTAAATGGGCGGCCAAAGATGTAAGGTCGGAATTTACTGATCGCCCAAATAACTGCCAAACACTCCTTTTCTGTTGTCGAATACTTTTTCTCAGATGGGGTAAGTGAACGAGACTCATATGCGATGGGTTTCTCTAGTCCACACTGTATTTGTACAAGAACGGCCCCAATGCCATATCCACTGGCGTCCGTATGTATGAGGGTTTTATCTCCTGGTATAAAGAAGCCAAGCACAGGGTCTTTCGTCAGCAGAGATTTAAGACTGGCAAATGCCAATTGATGGTCGTTTTTCCATTCAAATTTTACATCTTGCTTCAATAATTCGTGCAACGGCCTGGCGATGTCGGCAAACTTATGAACAAATCGTCGATAATAAGAGCAAATCCCTAAAAAACTTCTTACTTGAGAAATGCTTTTTGGGGTGATGCTTTTTTGGGTTTGGTTTATTGAATGGCTTCAACTTTCCCTGGATCTGGATGAATCCCATCTTTGTCTACTAAATGGCCAAGGATTTTTAGTCTGCTTTGACCAAAAAACATTTTTCATGGTTCAAAGTCAGTCCGGCACTTCGTATGCACTGGAGAACCATCCTTAGTCGTCTAAGATGTTCTTCAAAAGTTGCTGCGTAGACTATAACATCATCCAGATAACACAGACAGTGTTTCCATTTCATTCCTTTAAGGAGACTATCCATCATTCTTTCAAATGTTGCTGGGGCATTACATAGCCCAAATGGCATAACCTTAAATTGGTACAAACCATCCGGAGTAATAAAAGCCGTCTTCTCCCTGTCTCTTTCATCAACTTCGATTTGTCAGTAACCAGACTTGAGATCCATTGTAGAATACAAACTTGCGCCAGAGAGGCTGTCCAAGGCATCATCAATTCGCGGCAATGGGTACACATCCTTCTTGGTGATTTTGTTCAAGCGTCGGTAATCTACACAGAAACGCCAGGTTCCATTTTTCTTCTTCACCAATACGACTGGGGATGACCACGGACTCTCGGAATGCTCTATGATGTCAAGTTTTAGCATTTTGTCCACCTCTTCTTGAATTACTCGTCTCTCCTCAAAAGACACTCTGTATGGCTTTTGTTTGACTGGCTGGGAATCAGCCGTATTTATTCTGTGCTTTACTTTGCTAGAGACCTTCACTGGTTTGTCCTCAAGATCAAAAACATCGGTAAATTCCACAAGCAAGCTCAGAAGCTCTTTCCGTTGTACGTCATCTAGTTCTGGGTCTAAAAGGGCTTCCAATTCTTCTTCTGCTTGTCCTGAGTGCGCCTGGTGTTTTACCTCCACTTTGTCAGTATTCTTGTTCAGAGAACTAATCAGTCCTTCTTCAGTTTCCGTCATTCTGGCTATACATATGTCAGCTGGTATTATATGTGGCCGACAAGAAATGTTTGCTATCCAAATATCCGCTTTACCACTCTGAATCGTGGCGATTGAAGTCGACACTTTTAGCTCCTTATCCCATTCAAAATCCTTTGCTCCTGTAATTATGATCTTTTCTAATGTCTGGTGGTGTTTAGCTAGCGCAAGAACCTTTCTGATGCAGTTTTCTGGAACGACGACGTCATTGGCTGCGTATAAACCATAATTCACCTCAGTCATGTAAAGATCGTTCGAAGCAGCTTCACCAATCTGAAGTTTACCAGACCCGCAGTCAATTATGGCATCCGTTGCTTTAAAAAAGTCCCATCCTAATATGAGGTCATGACTGCACTGCTGGAATACCAAAAATTCGAAAGGCTGTACTACTTCATTCAAGTCCACTCGCAACATACATCTTCCAATAGCTTCTACTAGTTTTCCACAGGCTGTTTGAAGAATCGGATTGCGTTCCGAAAACATGGGCGTCCTTAATCGGATGCGTAATTGTTCGGAAACCACAGAATAATCAGCTCCCGAATCAACCAAAGCATTAACGATATGTCCATTCACAGCGACGGATACAAAGTTTTTGACTAGTTTAGCAGCCGTGTATACTGGAGGGTATTCATTCTTTGCGGCCTTACCCCCCACGCAGGTCGCAAGCTTTAGTTTTCCTCACTAGATCGAATAGGTGAGCGGCGAGCTGGGGATCTTGATTGGCGGCGTTGTGGATTACGTCTAGGATATGGCGAAGCACTTCTATATCGTTGGTAATTGGATTCAGGGTCGTGGCCGACATCAGAGACAGAGTCAGAATCCCAGCGTTGATACTGATCAGGCTGCCTCCTTAACCTCGCTTCGTTAAAAACCCGTCGTCTATCACGGCAATATATCGTAACGTGACCCGGTCGTCCACAATGGAAGCATATTGGTACATTATCGGAAGTACGCCAAAGATCAGTCTTCCTTCCGACATCTTGTAGATTTCGTCTGCCGTCTTGTTGGAGTCTTTGTCTGTGTCGCCAGAAACTTTGGTTAGTCCTTCTTTTAGTTGTGTAAGGAGAAGGTGCAGGTTCGTTTCGGGTGATTGGGGCCAAAGTGCTTCTTACTTCTTCTCGGATTATAGATTCTAAGCCGCCTGGTCCTTAATTTGTACAAGTTGCAATTTGCGGCAGGACTTTCTGGATTTCTTCTCTAACGATCCGACGAATCAGGTCGCTCAGATCCTCTTCATTTGCAGTAGAGATTGGAGTGACATTTGGTAGCCTTTCATATCGTGGCTTAATGACGCGCCTTTTACTCATGGCATCAACTTGACGGCAACACGTCACAAACTGATGTACTGTACAGAACTGTCTGTTGATCAGTACCTGGTACAGGTCTTCAGCCACCCCTTTCATTAGATGCGATACCTTCTGGTCCTCTGTCATACTTTTATCTACCCGCCTGCATAGTGACAATACGTCCTGAACGTTTGACTCGTACGTTTCCCCTGGGCGTTGAGCTCTCGTTCTTAATAGTCCTCCGGCAAAACTTTTTAGATCTTCAGGCCTTCCAAAAGTCTCCTCAAAAAGTCTTTCGAAGTCTGACCAATTCTTGAATTGATCCTCGTTGTTATCAAACCACAACCTTGCGGTTCCACTCAGATAGAACACAACATTCGCCAAACGTACCGAGTCGTCCTAATGGTTGTAGTTGGCGATCCTCTCGTAGTCATTCTTCCATTTTTCTGCGTTCTCAGTACTTAAACCAGAGAAGCAACATGGTTCTCGTGGTAGCTGGTAAGTTATATAAGTCGATGGGGTTGGGGGTGTCGCTTTAGCTTCTGTATCACCTTCTACCATTATGTTTGCAGTTCGGACTCTGCAAGGCAGCAACCCGTATTCTGGATCTAGACCTTGGAGCCTTCGGCTTCTTCTGTGATATCCGTTTCAAATAGTTCTCGTTACCCGGCGCCTCCACAAAGATGTCACGTAGAAATGAGCTTGCTACACAAGGTGACTTAACAGAAAGATTTATTTGGCCGTAGTACTCTACACGGGCAGCACCACAGTTGAAGACTTATTCAGCTGTGTTCTTTTTATATACCTAGTGGAATGTTCTAGAACACTCCACCAGGGAGTTTTCTAGATGGATGAAATTTACATAAATTATATTACATTTGCATATAAATAAAATAATAGAAATAATGATTGTAAACATAAAAGTCCAACGACTCGAACCCGAGTCTCTTGGTATCGAAAAGCAGCGCCGTAACCGTTCGGCTATTGGGTCTTCAGCCAGACCGCGACAATATTATTTCATGTGCATTCAAAGCTAATGTAAAATATGAAAAATTTTATGTTCTAAAAATCTTTATTATATCAGTAAATGAAAACCAGAAATACAATTAATTACTGCATCAGGAAAATAGAGAAAACTAATTTTTAAAATATTATATCAAATGGGTCAATGTGCCCCTTTGGGTGGGGTAGTTTGAACCTCCAGGAGGGGCAGGTTGAACCCATGTGAAATATCACTACAAACTGACAAAAGTGTTAAATGTCTTTTCACTGACTACTTAAGATTAACATTGAACACTTAGGAACACATCTATTGACGATTATAATGATTAATGTCAACACTGAAATCCAACATCGATCGAATCCTCTTAGTGGAAGCAGTTGTCGTTGGTTTCTGAAGACACATCACAATATTATTTCTGCTTATGTAACTTTTATCTTCTACGTCTGGTTTAAAAAATCTTATAGTCAGTTTAGATTGTCTATAAAAATCAACTTCATATAACTGTTCGTCATCTTCTCATGATAGATTAATTATTTTTCCAACATAATAAAGGGTTTTCTGTTTAGAATGTAATGGTGTTAAAGCAATTAAAGCAAAACCACCATTTTATGGGAACATTTTAAAATATATTCCTCTAGCCCATCTTCCTCTCGTTTTGAGAAAACCATTCTTATGGTAAAACGAGGAGAAAAGTCATTATCGTCCTTAGCTTTGCCAGACTGATATTTTTTTTACATATCGAGATAGTTATACGGTCTATTGTAAGGTGTTTACTTGTTTGTCGAACTGAGCGGCCTTTCATCACCTCTTCAACTGCCCTTTTCATTAGGCTACAATCTACTTTGCCGCAAACAGACTTTGGCTTGTAATTGCGAACCATTTTCTGTACATAAATAAATAAAATAAAGTGTAACCAGCCATTTAAGAGGATAAAAGAGTAAAAGCTAGATTAATTCAAAAGCAAATTAAATTAGTTTTCATTTAGTTAGCAACAAAAGTGCATTCATTTATGGTTTTTAAACACCTAAGATGCGTGTCTCCCAAGTTTATTTATTCTTGATTAATTAATATAAAAGTCCCTTGTATCAAAACAAGCAAAGGTAATGACGAAAAAATGGTTTGTTATTTTTTATTCTAACTGAAGCACAAGCCTACTCTTACACATTTAATAATGGAAAATTAATAACATTTTTAAACTTTATAAAAGCATCATATTTATAATTATTAAAACTATTTGAGCATTTTTTCCCCCATTTTTGATCTAATTTACATCATTATTTAAGTAATGATTGATTTTTAAATAATTTGATTTTTGGTTTGATATTTAAATTAAAAATTTAAATTTATCTAAATTAAACTGACTTAAAATTTAATGTTTTAATATTTCAATTCATTATTAGTGTTTTCATTTGATATTTAAATCAAATAGGCTATTTATATGTCTGTCTTGAAATGTAAAATTCATAAATCAAATAAATGAATAAACATTATTCTTTATCATATATTAAACAGAACATAACTTTAATAACGGGGCAGGTTGAACATAGGTTCTAACTATCCCGTTTCTTGTGGTTCAATATCCCCCATTGGCAGCCATTTTAAAACATTCACTTTGACACAGTTATGGTGCAGCACTTAAATTTAAAACTTAAATACAAATCATCATCTGGAACATTACAATCTGTTCAGTAAAAGAAACTAATTAAAAGCACATTCATCAAAGTGAAAATAAACTTTTATCTTACTTGTACAATTTTACTTTCATATGTGGATTTTAAACACAACCTTCTACAATGGCAGCAAGCAAGGGAAATAAGCAATGCTTTCAATGAATCATATATTTAGTTATAGTTTATAGTACTGTGGTGATATATAGTGTGAGAAAATAAGAATAAAAAAATAAATTCCGATTGTTCAAGGTGCCCCACTCTCCCCTACTGCCGAAAATATTAATCGAAGTCATTCAGTTGAAGGTTATGAAGGCTCCGGAGAAACTTCCGCGGGAGAATGCTTTCTAGAGAAAAATATCTTTCAACTGACCAGGAAAAAATTAGTTAAAAAAAAAAACGGAAAAAGATATTTTAACCGTTCTTGCTTTAAATCCGACAGAACCGTTCCAGTTATAAACTGAAAAAAATTGAAAATAATAGTGTTATTAGAACGTCGGATGCAGCAAATTTAAAAACAAAAATAAAATTTCGATGGCAAAACTGACTTTTAAAAAAAATTTCTGAAAATTCAGTAAATTACGTTTGAAGCTCAAAACAAACTTCATTAGAACGAAAATTGTTTGTTCTATTCGATGACGCATTGATTGTTTGTCAACGATCATTAGAAAAGATACTAGAGCCGTAAACGTGCCAAAAATGACAAAAAAAACAACACAAAACATTAAATAAAAAATTTTCTAGATTGAATTTAAAAATTCCAGCTTCGAGGTGCATGTAGTCACCTTTACGACTACCTTGTGTGCCAAATTTCATAGCTGTGAGTGCGATAGATTCGTCTGGACATCGCACGCACGCACACTCACAAATATTACCTTTTATAAGTATAGATTTTTCATGAAAACGCATTGTCAGAATAGAAAAATAGTGCAAAACTGTTTCTTCTAATATTAAGAAATGTTTAATTTTTTCCCTCATGTTTTATTATTTTCTACTTCTGAAAAGAAATACGAAAAAAAAAATCTATTGCAAAATTGTAATCTGAAATCAATATAGGCATAACTGAAAGAAGGATCTAATTCTAATAATAATTCATAATTTTTTTTATAATTTTATACATATTATAATTTCTGAAACATTCAAATTCTTCGGTCACATTTCAATCGAAATTACTTTTTAAGTTGAAAAGAAAGAAATAAAAAGAGCTATGAGATATTTTTGAAAACAATACAGGAAAAAAATAATAAGATGCGAAATTCAAATAGTAAAACGACAGGAAGTAACCGAGAGTAATTGCCATTAAAAATAACGTTTTCTTTTAGAAACGGATAAGAGAAAAATATTTAATAAAATTCTTTAGCAGTAAATTAGTATGATAAAAATATTATTTTTTGATTACATTAATATTTAATTTACTTAGAATTGCGAAATACACGAAAAACTAAAATAAAAAGTAAATGATGAAACATTGTTATTCAGAGTAATGAATATTTCTCAATGTTTTTATTCAAATTTATAAAGATTACTTTAAATAATTACTTAATTAATTGGGACTATTTACTACAGCGGAGGCAAAGAACCGCATAATATTTAAGAAAAATTTGGGAACTACTTGCTAAGGCGGAAGCAAAAAACAGATCCACAGACATAACAGTTCAAGAGAAGAAATTGACAGGGTATCCCATTCCCGCGAGCTATCGCTCGCTTTGTTTACTACTTGGCGATCATCTCGACGTTTCCCTTCCCTAATATCCCCGTCAAGGGGACAAAACAATTATGCCTTATACAGTAGGAGAGAAAAAAAAAATGTGCAAGACGCAGGGAGTAAAGCACTTTCCACTCAAAACACCTGAAAATTCGATAAATACCTGAACAAGCAGCGAGATATATGTTATTAATTGCATGCGATTTAGAATACGGATGTCTCTACTTTAAATATTTATTTAAAAGCCCGTTTTCAATGGCTTATTTTTTGAGGACCTTTAGAATGATTCCAAGGTCTTTAATGTTTAAAACCACTCCTGTCAGTATTGCGTATAGGGCAAGTTAATTTCAAACTCCTCCATATCATTTAAAAAATTATTTTATTAATACTGGTTGAAACCGGAACATGTGTAATAAGCTACAGAACACACGGTTGTCTAAAACGAAACTGGAAATTTTTATTACACACCATGTTTGATCAATAATCATCGCAATTCTGAGTTAGCTTAATTGAATTTTGGTCCTTTTTTTTGGTTAGGCTATTACTGAAAAGAAGCAATACAGCTTCGTTCAAAATTTTACTTTCACTTTAAGCGTGACGTTCACGCATGACAAACCAAAAGTTTCACTTATTTTGACCCCGACCACTCCCACCTTATGCAGGTTGCCAATATAGAATAAAAAGGGAATATTATGAAACAGAAGAATTTTTTTCCTTGTCTTCAGAGGTTTTATTTCTGAAGTAACGTATATTAATTAGAACATTTCTTTCTAGTATAAATTCTTTTGCGTATTATAAGTTTTATTATAAATTATTTGAAATTGACAGCTGCACTCTAGCGCTGAGCCACCTCTGCGTTTCTGCTAACGTTTGTGTTTATGCGCTTCAGTTTCATTTTTGTATCGGAATGGTATTGAATAAGCGGAAGTTTAACTGAAAATTACAAACTCGTGCCAAAACACGAAAGTTATTAAATATAAATTTTCAGTACCAACATGGAATCTTCGAAATACAAATTATAACGAGCAAGGCAGTTTTGAATTAATTTTGGTGCATTCGAAACGTAAGATACCGTGAGTTTTGAATATCTGATTCGTTCCTGTGTTTTCGTAATTGAATGTTTATGACATTTGAATCTGATGGAATTTGACGCACTGTTGAATTGAGGTACATAATTGAATAACAACGCGTTTATTGTCATTAAATACTGTTTTCTTTTTGATTTTGTAGGAAATATACTCCCATATCTTAAAACATATTTCTACTAAGTATTTTGTTAAGTTTAAACTATTGTGTGAAAGCTAGAATTTTGAAAATATGTGAAAATCTACGTGTGTGTATATAAAGTTTATTTTTATAACATCTGGTCTTTAAATTGATTTATAGAAGTAATATTTCTTATGTTAACTTCTGATATGGATTTTTTAGTGTTAATAAAATGTTTATAAAACAAAGTGTGAGCATGCATAATCTAATCTTTCATTGTCATGAGTCATATATCAGTTATTTAATAATTTTTCTAAAGTTATTTCTTTGTATCATCTACATATATAAATAAAAATTTGGAAATGATTTATTCCTGTCATTTCATCGTGAATTTCTCACAAAATCGGACATTTATTTGAGAGTGTGTTAATATAGTTAACTTATAAGATAATTATTTTTTTTGTTGTGTCAATCTTATATATACATGATATATTTTTTTTGACATGAAGCATTACTTTAAGACTTTTGACTTCATTTAAAACTGTCTATAAACTGATCTATTTTACTTAATAATCCCATTTGTTGAGTATGTGTTGCTTAAAAAACTAAATGTGCATTTGATGATTATGTTTGATACCAAAAAAATCCCTACAAACTATTATAAAAGCATATAATTTTAGTAAAAAGAGAGAATCTTACTTTTTGTGTGTATTGTAATTACAATTGCAGTTTGTCTAGTTATTTTTATTTGACGTCGAAAGATTTTTCAAGTTGTGTATAGTATGTCGAGCAAAGATTCTCCTTGTTAAATTAAGTTAGGTTTATTAATATTTTTATATTAGTAGGTTAAGCATTCTTTATACTCTTTTCATTTTACAGTCTGTGTCGATTATTTTTAAGTGAATGTTAGGTATTTGAGAATTCAAACCAATAAGTAAATTTAAGTTAATCTGTAATAGGTTGCGAATGTGAAGTCTTGTTGAGTTAATTTTCAAGACCAAAATTTATATTTTATACCATTAAATTTTAAACTAATATTACTTGAATTTGACATATCTCTCCTAGTCTAACTGAAAAATTGCTGTCTATTGCAAAGAATGCTGTTATTTTTCAATGTACCTGGCTAGTTGGAATACATCTTATTGCAAAGCAACAATACTGTGTGCAAAATATTGGATCTTTCAATCGGCCTCTGTTGTATGTATCTATCATCCAAGAAAAATATTTCAAAAATTGAAAAAATTTTTTTTTTTATATACTAAGCTGTCCTTCCACCCTTCAGGTGGTTTCGCAGCTAATACCCACTTTGTTCAGCACTACCCATGCTGCTTCGAGGCTCTCAGCCACTATTTTTTTCAGTTTTAAATATTGCATGGTGATCAGTGGAACACACTGTAAAACCATAGTAGATTTGATATTCTTTGTAGACAACAGCTTCGTTTAAAATTATAAAATCTTTGAATAAACTCAATCGAGTTGTATTTTTTTTTTCAACTTTCTCGCGAATTTCTGCATGAAAAGCTTCAGATCCACGAATACAGAATGATATAGCCCTAAATAAAGAGTTTCCATCATCTAAAACAATAGGTATAACTGTGGAGATCAGTGAGGAAAACAAAAAGTCATCTTAAAATGTTTATTCCAAAAACTTCATTCTGTCACTTAACAACGCTGCATTCCATTAATTTTCTCGTTGCTAATCTAATAAAAATAAATTTAGAAAAGAAACAAAATTGTTTGCTATTGATGATAAATTAAATTTTATTTAAAACAAAAGATAATATTTTTAGATATGTCTTAAGAAAATCATCTACTTACTATTAAAACTAAATTATAGAGATGCCTTAACATAATTGTCTGCTATTAAAACTAAATGAAAGTTAATTAAGAGATAATATGATTATTGTTTACAATATGGAGATGCTACAGAACTGCATACAAATGAAAAATACTATTTTAAACTTACGAAAATAAAGCAGAGCATTCAAATTGGCTAGTTACTTTAAGGAAGTGGCGAAAAAAAATTGGCAAAATAGGTCCAGTTTTTGAGGCTCAGAAACTATGTCAAAGTTTTATTTTGCAATATCTCTCAAAAATGGAGGGTTGTGGGGGGCAGGCGACCCTTCATGATATAGCTAGACTTCATAAGCTTTCATATGAAATATGCAGTGGCAAATCCAGGATTCAGGTCTGGGGAGGGGGGGCTGAGGTCATAAAAATTTGGATTGTAGTGACGAATGTCGAACCTCATGGCTTATGTAAACCAAAACACTTCGATAACTTCACAGACTTGCCTCATCTGACAATAAGAATCATAAAGAACACTACAATACTTTTGATAATTTAATAAAAAAATACAATGAAATAACTAGCCAAAAATTGTTTTCGACCGCGTCAAGTTACAAGTACAAGTGGAATGACTAGAAAAGTAGGAAAATTTTCGAGCCTGTCAAGCCAGAAAGTAATGTTGTCACAATTTAATTATTTAAAAAAAAAAAATGAAAATTAAGAACTAAGTTGTGGTGAAAAATCAAGAATTTTGGTTTAGCTCTGGGGGAGGGGGCTGCAGCCTGATAAGCCCCCTGGATTCGCCACTGGAAATATGAATTGCCGAAATCAGGTTGGAGAACTATCTGAATGTTTTATCAAATTATTTTTTAAATATATAGATAATCATTGACTATTAAACATTTAAAGGGATTTTAAAAAATAAACTTTTAACAGCATACAAGTATAAATGAGTAGTGAAAATAGCTTTGCAGATGCCATGAATTAAAAAAAAGAAAAATTGTTTTAAGGTATTTCATACTATTTGATAATAGAAAAGATTGATTGTAGAAACGTTTTGTCTCCTTTAAAAAATATTTACTTTATATGAATTTTAGTAATGTAGACCAATTATCTTTCTGTATGTCTGATTTTTTCCCCCATTTATGTTTATTTGGTATGAGATATGTAGGTAAAACTGTAGTCTATGGTGTGGTCTGGTTTTCTGCCATTTTTTTTTTTTGCGCAACTCTGAGTGGCTTCACCAACTTTTTTTTGGGTATGTGATTGGTCTCTTGCATTCACGATGTCTGCAGCATCTCAGATAGGGAGGGTTTGTGCACACAATGCTTGCGGCATCTGAAGTGGGTACCGGGCAATTTTTTTAACTTAAAAAAACATCAGTGGCTTCGCTAGATGCAAAGTGGGAACCTAGTAGCTTCGCTTGTTCGTTGAAAACATAAAGCATCAAGACGATAAGAATAAAACATACAGGAAAACACTCAAATGAAAATGCTGGTTATCAAACCTTGATCCATACACCACCATAAAACAACAATGGCATCACCTGTCTTAAGCTGGTAAAAGGTCTGAACAGAACCATCATCACCAGAAATAACGTTCCTTTTGGCACAAGAATGACACTTCAAAGACCTTGAAACCATGGGTTCAAATGGAACACTTGAAAAATATTGCAATAATCAAACTGAAACAAGTCCCTTCTTCAAAACATCAACACAAACGAAAAAGAATCAGCCAAGAAAAATCTATTGGGAAATTATCACAATTTTCAAAATTGGAGCCGACCAATTAAAACAAGGTGCAAGAAGTGGCGAAGCGCAAGAGACCAATAAAAAGATTGCTACTCACCCAAAACAAATTAGCGTCAACGTTGAGGAATGCATCACTTGGCGATTAACAGTTGATGAAACAAAGTGGCAGGAAATAAAACCGCACTATACTCTACAGTTTAACCAATATATTAATGGTTATAGACTTATAACATATTAGGATCATTATTATCAAAAGTGTCTCAAAGTTTTGTAATGTAACTAAATATTTTTAAAGCATATCTGCTACAGAATTGAAATTTATTGTATTGAGCTATCTTCATGAGATTATTCCTCATGAAGATAGCTCAATGCAAAAAATATCTAAAACCTCTACTTCACGAGGTTATTCCCCATGAAGTAGAGGTTTTGGATATTTTTTAATTGAAAAGTTGTCCAATAGTTAGTATAATGTG
>BGPR01000452.1:282850-305901 GCA_013235015.1 Araneus ventricosus
TTGGATATTTTTTAATTGAAAAGTTGTCCAATAGTTAGTATAATGTGATGATATTTCTAGTAATATTTGTTGAATTAATGCATGGACATGTTGCATTTTTTGATTTTTCTGAAGCATTGTTGTGATGGAACAAATTTAAATTGCAAGCAAAATATTTAAAAAATATATATATTGTACCTCATCTAGCATGTCTGTTATTTTAAGTTTTGAATTGCAGTTTGAAAATAAAATAAATTATAGTGACTCTCTCATACTTCAGTCTTAAGAAACACCACTTTGTTTTTTTACAATCCTCATCTTTGTGAAAGATTCGGTAGTCAAAGATAACTGAAGTTAACATTCTACAGGTTGTGTCCAAAGTTTGTTAAAACTTTCAAAATTCTTTGAAAAGGAGCAAATGATCATAAAAAATTGTGGTTTGCTTGCGAATTTTTTTTCAGAACAAAAAAAAGGTCCTGAAGTCGATGGTAGAAGGCACTGAAGTAAGATTTAAAGCAGATTTATGCAAGTTAGACTTTTTTTTAAATACCTGGATGTACATGAATTCATTATTTGATGCCAGCAGCATGCTATCATTACCAGATCAGATGTTGTTGAATAGGCAATTTTATATAAACAGTTTATTTTATATAAACAATTGCATTGTGAAAGTTTCACATGGCAGAGGGACTCGAGATGAGAAAAGGGCCTATTTTCATGTTCTGGAATGCTGGAACATGTCCAACGCTTCGAAGAAAGAGGTCACTTACAAGAACATCCACTAAGCGGCAGGCCATCCTTAACAGAGGGCCGTTTTACTGCCGTACAGTGTTTTATTAAGGATATGGCAACCAAGTCATCTACAGGGTAGCAGTTGTTCATGAAGCTGAAAATTTATTAGGGCTGCTTGAATCATATATTCAGTGTATCCTTCACAGGATCTTACATTTTTACCCATACAAATTGCAGTCACTGAAGGGTATTGCCAATAAAGAATCATTTGCAATGTGGACTCTGGCTAAAATTGAACAAAAATCACAATTTCAACGTTTTGTGGACTGAGATAAAGCCCATTTGGTACTGCATGGGGATATCAACATACAGAACATTTGCTTATGGGTGACGTCCAGTCGCCCTGAGTATTGTAGTGCTTTACTCTTGTTCACTCACAGAGAGGCGCAAGCGAATGACGTATCGTAACCTCTCTGTCATTTTTATAACCAATAGTGTAAGGCGAACTCGATGACGATATTTCCTGTCTAAGAGAGCACCAGAAGCAAACACAGTGTTTCTCCCGGCAGCGAGGTGCAGTGTTGGTTGTTGAAGAATAAAAAATATATTTTTGATATAATTATTGTCAAGTGATCTTTCCAAGCCTTCAAATGGATTCAGATTATATGTTTTTATATTTCATCGGATAAGACAATCAATCCTCGGCAGTATGTGCCCAAGCAGTTGTATTAACCCCAGGCAACAGTTTGATTTGATTTCACCTGCACTTTCATTGTCAGCCCTTTCTTCTCTGAAGAAGCATTGCCCAGTATCTGGCATATATCTGTCCCAGTATCTAACTGTTTTGTATGAACTCATTCTGCCCACTTTGTAGGAAAGGGACATATTGTCTTCAGTAACCTTCATGGAGGATGGGACCCTGCTCCACTATGCTAGTTCAGTGAAGGCATTCCTTTTAGATACTTTTGGTGAAGATCGAGTGATAAGTCAAGACTGTAAGATCCAATGGCTCCCCCATGATCACCAGACTTGACTTTGTTAGATTTTGGCTGTGGGGTTATTTAAAATCCCTTGTATACTTGTTGTCACATTGGCAGAAGGTGTCATTCAGCCCGACAATAGTTGGAATCCACCCAGCTGCACTCGGGTGTCATGATACACCTAACTTGTGCCATATTATGTAGTGGAAGTTATATTTGATCACTTACTGCTTAAATAAATCTATATAATTCTAAAGTTGTACTGTTATTGTCTTCCATTGCCCTCTTTTGGAATTATAACTTTATTTGTTATGAAATAATTTTTTTTTTGCCTTTACAGTAATATTTTGATTAACCACCAGTTTGTGTTATCCATCATCATCCTAATTCGTCATTTCCATATATTGCTACTCTTGTATTGAAGTTTAGATTGATCATTTTGTAAAATTAAATGCAATATTTATATATTATTCACTTTTCAAGGATTTTATTTCGTTTTGGTCCCAAGGCAGCAGTGAAATTTCGTTCCTGTACATATGTATTAAGAGATTTCTGTTATTTGTTTATTCAGTTATCCTTCACACCCCTGGTCCAGACAGTGATGGTTAGTTAAAGTTTTACAGTAAACTCTCGATTATCCGGCATTCAAGTATCCGGAAAGCTCAACGAACCGGAAAAATTAGAAAATGAGTTTTTTTAAAAGTTTTACATCTGCGCGCCAAAATTTAGCGCGTGCGCGCCCCATTCCATTCACGTGGACAATTTATTTCTGGAATGCAACGTTCGCTCCGCACGGAGGGGCGTAGAAGGAAAAAAAAAATATACACAGACCCGCTTTATGGGGGGTTCAAAAGCAAAAGTGAGAACCAAAAAACGAAAAGGGACAGAATCGGTAGAAAAAAAAGCTCTTGGGGGGGTTACTCCAGATTAGTAAGTCTCTTTCTTTTCCTTTATTTATTTACCCTTCAAATATCGGCAAATGTTGATTTCGATTACGTAATATCACTGCGGAAGAATTGGATGCGCGCGTATTGTGCAATAACCCTTGCGGTCTTCTAAAACAGAGATTCCCAACCTGTGGTACGCGTACCCCTGGGGGTATGTGAAAGACCGGTTGGGGGTACGCTAAATCAAAGTTGGTAATGGCGGAAACAAGAAAGCATAAGGAATTAAAAAAGTTTTAGAATTTTGTTTCTCCAAGTTAATACTTGCTATTTAATAACTACACCACTTGAAATGTTAATTATTACGAAGAGAAATTTTTGTCATTATTACAGTATTGATTTCATTTGTTTTAGTGTTGAACTAATACTATTTTACGTATAAAAATGCAATAAAATATAAAATGAGAAATAAATGCAGCGAATGTTATGAATTCGAGTCATTTGACTCTTAAGCTAACCTAAGCCCTGTAATATAGATAAAAGCTTCTTTGCATAGACGGATAGTTGGTGATGGTGGGGAAGGATATGACAGTAGGGGGTACGCGAGAATATAAAGGTTAATCAAGGGGTACGTGAGGGAATAAAGGTTGGGAATCCCTGTTCTAAAAGATAATTAGTTTTGATATTCAATCTTGGGATTTGTTTATGATCACTTAAAAGAGTTTTATTATGCTTTCTGAGTAGAATATTTTTCAGTTTCGACAGCTATTTTTATATGTTTATGTTTTTACAATCTATATATTTACGATAAAAATTCGGCTACAGATCATATTTTTTTTTTAAATCATCAATGTTAAATTAAAATCTTCATAATATATTTTGTAAATACAATGTTACGGACGATACAGAAATTCTTAAAAATTATATTTAATGCACATTTCAAAATGACAAAAACAAATTAATTGGCCTTAAAAATCTTAAAAAAAAAAAAAAAAAAAAAAAAGGCTACAATCTACCCCCCCTCCCATTTTTCCCGTCACACTCAACTATCCAGACTTTTCAGGCGTCTGGAAATCGGAGTTTCCCGAGCATGCCGGTTAGTTAAGCTTTTACTGTTCTGTAATTTCGATTTGAATAATCAAAATGTTAATGTGGTCAATGTGTGATATCATGGTTATGTGGAATAGGAAAACTTGTCAAATTTACCTAGCTATAGCAGAAACTTCTGTCAACAGTGTATGATATTTTTCTGGAATCAAAGTGTAGTTTCTTAATGAATGGAAAATGTTATTCATTGCATTTAGATATGGTGCTCTGATATTTAAGGGTTGTTTAAAGAAGAGTATATATTTTATTTTCTTCCATTTTAGAAGTTAAAATAGATCATTCAAATAATTTTAATGTTTCATATATTAGGGAAAATATTTTAGTTTCTTTAAACATATTTTAAATGCTTTCTAGGAAATTTTTGAAAGGAACAACAATCTGTGGCTCTTGTAATAGTATATAATCATTTTGAACAATTTTATTTGAATACATAAATATCATTTTAATTCACAGCTCTCTTCAAGAGTTAATGACTTGGTCTGAATAGATGGCATTTAACCTCAGCTTGAATTTTAGTTTGTCTCATTTCAGCCTGAAGATTTTAGCTGTTTCTAGTCAGCCTGGCATATGAAAGCCTCTCAATTCTATTCATTTTTATCAAAATATTGAACATTTTAAGGATTTATGAAGAAAAAAATTTAAGTAAAAAAAATTTTTTTTTAAAGTAAATTCTGTGGAAGCTCATTTATATTAAAATTTTTGTATTTTTTTTGACATTTGCCAACTTTTTATTATTTAAAGTTTGATAATATGCATTTGAAGATAAAAACAATTTTTTTATAATTTATATTATGTTTATTATATTATAACACAGTTTGGTTATGAAGAAGTATTGTTATTCTGCAAAATATCATTGGAAGTTGATACAGCACCCTTTGAGAAATGCATAACAAAATGACTTATAGGAAAAGGGATATTTATGTATCCCTTTTGGCAGTGCCAGGTTAGCTGCCCATTCTTTATTATAGCAGAATATCAGAAGTTTGCACTCTTTCTTTAAAATATTTATTTAACTAAATGATATATTAAAATATTTTTATTTTCTCTTTGTTTTTCAGTTTGAAAGTTTGTGATCCTAAAATAGACAATGCCAATAGCTAATACCGATAGTGGCCATGGTAAGCTTTATATAATCTTTTTTCTATATCTACAATTTGTAATATTGAGAATGGTTGAAAAATTAGTTATTCTAATATTTGGTAATGAGATAATTTGGTTTAATAATGGACTTTTATTTTTGAAAAGTAGTAGTTTAATTTTGTTAAAACAAAATCTAGTTTGTGAGATAAATGCTTCAGCTAGAGAAGCAATGTTTAAAAAATTTTCGTCATTCAATAGAATCACTAACGTAAAATCTTATTTACTCTGTATCTTTTTTAATTTCATTTCTAATATTCTCTTTTGTGATTAAATATAACTTCTTGGAATATTTTTTTTATTTTTCTGATGATGAAAAATGTTTATTCATTTGTTTTGAAGTTTTATTTGTCAAATAATATATGCATCATTTTAAAGAAGAGTTATTTCGGGTCATTTTTTCATGGTTTAAAGTTCACTTTTTTTAGTAATTTTCAGGTAATTTATAGGTTCAGAATGTCTATTTCCTCACACCACTAAGCAGATTTTGTTGTAATAATTTAAGAACCAATGATAATTACTATTTGTGAAATATTGATACAGTACTTATTAATTCTGTAGCTTTAAAAAAAATTTTTTTTTACTGTTTTTACCTTTCTTTTTTTTACTTTCACTTATTTTGATATTCATAGAAATTTATATTATTCCAAAGACTTGGCTATTACATTTTTCGAAAAAATTGTGATACTGTTGTTTGTGTGGGGTGTGTTAAACATAATTTTAGGTAATTCTGAACTTAAAATTTAATCGCTTATGGAAAATTATCCTTTTATGTTAAATCATTCTTAAGTTATGCATAATGCATCTTAAATAAATGTTTCTCAACTTTTCATTCTGAATGGTCTCCTAAAGAAAGCAAAAGTTAACCACTGTGACTTTTCTCGCGACACTTGGTGCAGCAGTGGTAATATCAAAACATACAAAGATACTTTTTCATTAGATTGATAGTAGGATTCACCAAGTATAAAGGTTATCTTAAAATGTCATTTTTTTACTAGAGGAGAAGTCTCAAAACGATGCCAAAATATAACAACCTTTGCTGCATAGGTGATGAAAAATTGCATGTTTTTGTGTGCATTTAGGTTGCTGTTATGTTTATTGATTATAAATTTAAATAGAAGTCTATGTATTATTATTTTTTGGGGGAAATCTTGTAAAATATATCATGTTTCACAGATATACAACACATTTATTGTTCTTGTTTACCCATAAAACTGTGCCATGTACTCCAATTTGATAAACTCTGGCTTAAAGCATTTTTCTTTTGTTATCAAATATGATATTGATAATATTAAAAATATGATCTTACCATAGCCTTATGTGAAAGGAAACTTTCTCTGTATGCAGAGTGAATGAATGCACTAAAATTAAAAATGATAGACCAAAAACATTAAATACCTATCATTCCAACTTGTTGCAGACTGTTATTGGCATGATATGATTTTGTAGCATCTGTATTTCTTCCTGGGAACTTTTTATTTTTGAATAAAAATTTCACAGAGAAAAAAATTAATATATTACTTGTGGAAAATTATTTTTATAACATTGTCAATATAATTTTATAATAATCTTAAAAACCTTCTTCAGAATTTGTCATTGTTTAAAATAGCATTATGAATTTGTTTTTTAGCCTTTTTGTTAGGTTAGTTAATTACAGCTTGAAGATCAAGAAATCCTCATTTTTACCTGGTATCCTGATTGGTCTAAATTCGGTGGTGTTAACTTTTTTCTACTAAACTAACCAAAGTTGTCAATTACTTTGATTTGACCACAGTTGGCTTTGAAGTTTTCAAAATTATGAACTGTATATTTTGACATGTAATCGAGTATTCATATTCCAAAGATGTTTATCTTGCAGTTTTTAAGCTAATAATGTACAAATAAATTTGTATTAGCTACTTTCTAGCTAGCTGTGAAGATCAAAATTTCCTAGTTTGGCCGTTCTTAGAGCATGAAACAGTCAGTTGTAATTCACCTAACATTAAGAGCTACACTTAATATTTTTCTTTAAAATAAACTATTCATATGTCAACCAAAGATGCATTATAATAAGAGTTATATTCTATTAAATCGAATACATGTAGTCAAGATAAAAGGAAACTTGAATATTTGATTGCATGTTGCCACAAACAACTATAGCTAACTGTTTTTCCATAGAAGTCTTATGTGCAAGAACCAGGCCCGTATTAAAGGCTAGGTGCTCCAGGCACATGGCTGGGGCCCTGGGCCTAAAGGGCCCCCCGAAATGAAGCGTTATTTTGTAACATCGCAATGGATAATGTCCCTCTAACAACCTGTTCACATATCCGATTGTAACTTAGTAAGTCCACATTTTTTTGTCGCAGTCAGAAGAAATCTTGTTAATAGCAGTTGGCCACTGCACAGATACACCCTCACTTTCTCAAAGCCCTAATTGCGGGTAAGGTTCTCTTCTAGTTTCCTAGAGAAAATGCTGCACAAAACCGACTTTAATTACATTTATAGCATCACAAGAGGTCTGTGTGCAGTACCTAACAGTTCTAATTTACCTCTTGCTACTAATCGCTTCTCCGAAATTTACCGCTAATGACTTATCCACCACAAATCGGATGTGTACACTAACCAGACTTAAACATATGTGAAAGCTAAGTTCAGATAGTATTCCAGATGACTAGATATTCACTTTCTCAGGCCTTGAGAAGGAAACCCAATCAGTACAAAGAAAACATCTTTACAGGAAGGTGTCGTTTCAGTGATTAGAGTGATTGATGTGCTTTTCTTTTCAATGATTATCTGTAGTTATTAGTAGCAATGTATCATTTCAGTAGATAAAAATTCCCGTTCCTTTTTAGTCATTTAACTGTTTTGGGGTGTTGAACATCCTCTGTTTCCCATTCACACTTCTGTTCAGCACATTTTAAGTATGATTTGAAAATATCCATTGTCGTTTAACCCCCCTTTTTTTATTACAATCAAGGTGCTTGAACAGAAGAAATCTCGTTAAAGATTTAAATATCCTAATGCATCTATATCGCGTTAACGTCAGAAAATTTACTGTATTTTTGAAGCTTACTGAAAACCCAGGGCAGAATTTTAGTTGGATTTCATGATGAAGATTATAGTGTACATTACATTAATTGTTTTGAAAAGAATTCTTCAACCATTGAGCAATAGAACTGTATGTTTTATTTAATTTTATAGAGTTGAATAACATATGACAGTAAATATTTAATGGAATTACATAAGTTCATTCAGGTTCAGAAAAGAAATAATATTGAACAAATTTCCTAAAAATTCTGAATATTTATATATATATGAGAATAAAAACATCATTCACAGTTTTATTAATTAAATTTAAACTAAGTAACCTAGCTGCTGCCATTTAAATTCAGAGTAAGATTTTCAATTTTTTTAACAAAAGATTTCTTTAGATTATTTAGAATGAAGAGTAAAAATTTTAATCTGTGTTCTATTCCCATTTTTTTTTTTATCTTGGCATTGATTGTGATAGAAGATTACTGAATTATCTGAGAATTATTTTAGATAACATCGATACCTCCAAAATAAATGAAGAATTTGGAATTTTATTTCATTTATAATAATTTACCTTTGATTAGTTTAGTTATATTCACATCCTGTTTTGGAGCAGCACGGGGGTTATTTTGGGACGGACCTCGTAATTTCAACCTGCGTTTAAGTTTAAATGAATAGTACAACACCTGTGCTTGCGCTTTCCTCTCCAAACTTCTGCACCTCACCAGCAGGAAGACATTTGACCCCTTGCATATGATTTAGAGTGCAACAGGCCCAATACACGGCGGATGTTCAGTGGAATCAGGTTTCGAACCTGACACCCTCTGGCTCCGAGTCCAACACCTTACCAATAGGCCACATTTTCCCTTTGAAGAATTGTTTGAGTTTTGTATAATTTTAAATTTTATTATTTTGCATCACTTTCAATAAACATAGAGAATTGATTGGAGAGTATTGATTAGAATTAATGAATTATTTAAATCTTTTAAAGTATAATAGATTATCATGTTATTTATCAATGAAAATGACCAAATGTTTTAAGTTTATACGCTTGTATTAATTTATTATGATGGGTTCAATGAAAGTAATCTAGATACACCTTTTTATAGAAGAATAATCTGAACAAATTTCAGAATGAGATGAATTTGGTATCAACCTTCTATTTCGATGAGAGTACTTTTAGTATAACTTTTGGCGTCCCTCTTCTTTTTGCGTTTTTTTCAAATACATTCCTATGATTTAACATCTCCAAAATTTTGAACGATTAAAAAAGGGAGAGAGAAAAGGATTTATAATAGACCTGTGGTTCTTCTTTATAAGACCCCCGAAGAAGAGAAAAGGTGAATCGATTATACTGATATGAAGATTTAAATATTATATTTCTTGCTTTTATCATTCTTGCTTTATCGTATTTCAATATTTATAATCATTTTGGGATTCATTACTGGCCGAATGTTGCATAGAATACAATAGTTATTTGATAGTTATACTTAAAAGAGATTTTGCTAGGAAAAAGTGAATTACTTTTACTTTTATATAATGAATCTGAAGTTATTTCGATAATATTTCATGTGAATGAACACGAATTTCAGATATAAATTTAAAAATTACTGAATATAAAGTGTATTAATTATTGACAAAGATTAATTAAACTAACTACGCAATTAAAATCAAATAACAAAGTAATTATAAAGGAGTTTTTATTAACAAAAATGTAGTTTTTGTGATTAAAAATTTGCAAAATTATATTATTTTAAATTTTCATAACCTATGAATAGAAATTTTCAGAAGTACATGCACGTTAGACTTTCAGAGGGCGCCGAGAGGGCGTGGGCGCCGCCCCCCCCCCCCAAGCTTAATATGCCCCTGGCAAGAACTAAAAGTGTGTGTCAATGTGTTAAGAGATTGAAAATGTTTCAAAATTTTGATATGTCATAAAATGATGAGCTTTTATAGCATTTTGTAAGAAATTAAACCGTTAATGTAAATATGCATTTTTTCAGAGGAATTAAATTTGAAATTCATATTATTATGATGTACATTTTTCCTTGGAACATTTTTTCAATTAAAAAGTAACTTTTCAAGAAATTTAAAATAACATTTCTCAAGCAATTTTTTGAGGTCTTTCAATATTTCTGTTATTATCTGAACTTTCTAATTTACCCTGATTATATTCTTATTGTGAATTGTTTTTTACCCTGTTGCACAGTGGGGAACATATTCGCAAATGGAATTATTTTACCAAAAAAAAACAAAAAAACAAAAAAAAAAAAACAGTTCATTAGAAATTTAAAATTAACTGATACTCTGAATTAAATGAAGAACTAGATATGATGTTAGAAATAAACTTTTTATTGAATATGGTTTTTGGTAATTGAACTGTTAAATCAGTATGTGGCGATCATTTGAAGCATATGCAATTATTTATTTAATGATTCATTTTTCTCTTTCAAGTATAATTTGTCAAAAACTGCAGACCTTTGTTTCTTTTAATTAAAAATCCTTAGAAGGAATTATGAACAATGATTACATTTCTCATTACAGTTTCTTATTCTTGTATTTATGCTAGTATTAAACACTTTGGCATATAAATATCTATTTTTTTCACTTTCAAGCTTGCTTTCTTGTTTGATAAATTGTAATTGCCTTTAACCTTCCAGCGGGCACTCTAAAATTTTTTACACAAGCGAGCGCATGTCGTACTTTTTACGACAAAACAAGTTTCTTAATTTGTAACCTTTCAGTTGTAAGTTACTTCATTATAGTAGCAAGAGACACATCAGAAAAGCAAATCCTTTCATCAAGACTGAAAATTAATTTTTATATAATTTGCAAAATCTAAAATTGTACTGAAATAAAAGAAAGCAATGAGATTTAATACTGTTATTTTCTAAACCAGAGGGAGTGGTCTCCCTTAAACTTTCTCGTATACTTTGTAAGTGTAGATTCGTCAAAATCTTGAGTACGAATTTTTTTTGACGCTTACATATTAGACCTACTGAATTTCATGGATTTTGATGATTGTTTTATTTCTTTCAAAACACAAACCACAAGCTCTTCTTCTCAATGCTGGTTGCTGTCCATTTGCTTTTTCAGGTTGTGGTGTATAATTTAGATTTAAAGACATGGCGAAAGTCTTATGGCGATGATCAGATGTTTTGGGCTCGAGTAGTGAGGTGTTTTCATAAGACTGAGGTTTTTCAAGAAAATTCTTCGTTTTGGTGGATTATTGGCAGATTTATTACATATTAAATATTTTTGACAATTCAAAATGAAATATTAACTTGCTCTAATGTGCACTGGATATATAATTATCAAACTGAAATGTTAAGACATGAAAAAAAATTCAAATTACACGAGCGGGCGTGCGTTGTAATTTTATGACAGAAGCATAAAACAGCATGAAATCACATTGAAACTCGGACAAACCCATTTAATCCTGAAGAGTAGGGTCACATGAAGGATTAGCAATGACCTTCAGACAATTTTGACTCCGAATGTGAGAACAGGGCATGAAAAATCTAGTTTGTTGTAAAATTTGCGCAGGCGCGCCCGCTGGAAGGTTAAGAGATATTTATGCATTTTATATAAACCGGTCCAGCCCTTAGCTGATTGGACCGATTGCTCCAAATAGGGCCCCATGCTAGCATGCTACAAAGAATGTAATCGAATTTATTAAAATTAAAATCAATTAATTATTGTTTTTAACAAATTATTAAAAAACATGTTTTTGTTGCATTTCAGAAACATGATTTGTTTTAATAGATCTAAGAAAGTTTTGCAAATATAAATTACTAGCGGATGTTCTCGATAAAATAAAATAAGATTTTTCGAATGTTCAGATGTGGAATAAGAGTATATACTTCCGTTTGAATGCCGTGGACATAATAATAATTAATTGGAATTCAGTTTGAGTTGAATTTCCAAGCAGTTTTTTTTTTTTTTTTTTGAACATCGAGAAGACTATTGTCTCTTATAGTAATTTTGATTGTCTGAAATCAAACGATTTAACTGAAGATGTTGATTTAAATCTGATTATTATTTATTTTTATTAAACATGCATTTGATACCATTGCATATTTCTTTCTACTGTACCAGTAACTCTTTTAAGATGAGTATTTTATAGGAATTACGAGTAGTTTGCTTACTGAAGAAAAGCTAATTTTAGTAGCATAAATTAATCCTAAACTGAAATAATATTTTTAATTATGTTTATTAAAACCTTGCAAATGAAAGCTTAATTAGCTGATCTTAAATTTGTTGTCTTGAACTATATGCCATATACACAAATTATAAATATAGCTAGAGATATTTTGAAGGAATTAGCAGTAAAAAAAAGGAAAGGTAGTTTCTGAAACCGTCCTCTTCGTAATTTTTTCTAATAACCTTTTTGTAGTTTTACATCCTGTTGTTTTATAATTTAAAAAGTGTCCAATCCTATAAATAATGAATATTCAGATTGATTGATAGAAAAAGTTTTGTGAATTGTTAACCACTTTGTCTGAAATCAATTGTCAATTATAATTTTGTATTTTTTTTATAATCAAACTACTGAAACCATTATTCTTGAATGATTCGTTATCGCAGTTTCGTAATAATGGTTTGTTTTTCAGTTTATCATAACATTTGTTGCCCCAAAACTCCTTATATACAAGGCCGAGTTATCAAATAGGCAATGTAGGCAACTGCCTATGGACCCTGTAACTTTGGGGGGGCCCAAGATTTTTTTCAGGCATTTTCAGGGTAATTTAATTTTGTGCTTTCATTTGATTTACAATTGCATTGTACTCGAACATATTCTAATAAAATCAAGTATTGTTTAAATTTCATAATACTATTCTTAGGATTTATTTCGTGCTTTGAAATCTACTGCCGGCGATCAGTGTTGTCCAATTTTTTTTTACAATACTGACTCGCAAGTCAACAACGCTTTTTCCCTGCTATCATAAATGCAAGAGAAAGGAGTGCCCTTGTCTCTATAGCAAGGGGATGGTCGAGAAGTCTACGTATTTCGTTTCCTGCAAGTAAGAATGAATCAATATACTAATGGGAGCCCCTGGAAAGTGAGCAATTCTTAAACAAAATAGCTAGTATTTCTCTTATATTACAAACTGATGCCGTTGACATTTCATTGCCCCCGTACGCATGTCCGAAGAATCTTTCTTTGTAAGAAGTATGTGGTTCTTGCTAGAGAGGGCACAATGACATATTTTTTTTTTTCTTTTTTTTGCAGCTCATTTTACTACTCTGTTTTCTTCGAACCCCTAAAGCCCTGACAAGGGAGGTAAAGAAATCATATAATTTTGGCGGCTAAAGGCACGAAGGAAAAGGGGTGTTATGTGTTTGGGGGGGGGGAATAAATTATCACTCTTTTTATAGAATGCCTACTATCTGGTCAGGGCCAGAGAAGTCCTGCTATCTGGTGCTTCTTTACTGGCAAATAATTGAGACATCTGTTCTCAGTCACCCGAGAGAAACAGGACATATCTCATTCTCTTATGTTTTCGTACTTTTAAAAAGGTGAGCTCAAATTATTGTTTCTTTATTTTTACATTGCTTTTGTCGTATTAAATACTAGCTGTATTCGGCGACCGAATGATTCGTCCATTTTATCAACTGTATATTAATTATACCAACTTACTTTAACTACGTCAAATTATTTAATTTTTGGTAAGCTGAAAGCATTAATTGTTTCAAAAGAATGAATTAGTAATACAAGGAAAAGAAAAACAATGGACAGGAAATATATCAATACTTGAAATTAAATTTTGTGTCAGTGTGTTTTTCATCTTATGAAATTAATGTTTAGATCTTTACATTCAGTTGTTAAAAAAGAATTAGGTTGGCTCTTTAAAATCGTAAAATTGAATGGCGATGAATTTTCTCTTTGATCATGCAAGAGATGGTTTGTTCAGATTGAAATTACAATTATTACTCATTATTTATCTAATTATAACGTGATTGTTTAACCTAATTATAAGAAATAAACAAATGTCATATATTTCCAGAGAAGATTATTCTGCTTTAAGTGAAAAAATAGATTTAAGTTCATAGCTAAAATTTAAACTTGTCAAAATAATAAAGTAAATTTAGTTGAAGTAACAAGAAATTAAATTAAAAAAAAACTGGCAGAGCAAAGAAAATAGACTGTATTTTATTATAACAAAAGAAGGTCATACATTACTATAATCAAAACAAAATAAATTTTATATCTCGTTTTTTAATGTAAGAGAAACATTAGATTTAAAGATTTAATGAATCAATGAAATTGATTCGAATTTCATTACAGCATTGCAAGCTATTGTTGAAAATTAAGCATAACTTTTTAAAAAGGATTTTAAAATTTAAGGAGAAAAATTGTCTGACAAATAATAATTGGCACATTAGATTTAAAAGATATATTTTTGAAATACAAGACAGTGTATAAAAGTTTTTTTGTCATAATATTTTTTACATTTATCGCTGAAACATACCATATTCTTGCTTAATTTTTAATCAATTAAAATTTTAATAAAGCTCTCTGAGGCGCATGTTCCCATACTTCATAATATATTTGTACCAAATTTGGTCTTGGATTTTAGTTTTACCAAAAAAAGTCTAGGTTCAGCGGCCTGTCTTGTGGATGCAAAAAGACAGTCACAATGCACATTACAATCCAATTACATGCACTTTTATTGACTGAACTAAGCGAACTCTGTTTTAACTTGACATTTCAACATTGCGTTTATCTGTAAATTCGTAATCCCTTTTTGTCGTCATAAATTTCTGGTTGGGCCCCTAAATAAACTTGTGACTGAATCTTCAGTATAAAATGTATACGATATTCGATTGTATGTTACACGATTCTCCACAAATGATATTGAACCATAGTTTTTGTATAAATTTCAAATTTCTCGCATTTCACGAAATGGTCCTTAATTTTTGCACAGCAGTGTATTAAAACAAGCTAAAGCTTGAATTTATCTTAAATTTACATTTTGTTATTTTAAGTTTTATTTTATGATTGATAGCCATTTCAAAAATTTCTATATCTTTTGGAAAGTGTGTCATTTGAAGTGCATATTTTCTAGTATTTTTATTATTTTAAATCTATAAAAATGGTAATATGCTGTATTTATTCATTAAGTTTCCTCAATTTTGAGCAGATTTGTTTTCTTTTAAAAATATTTTCATATTTTTACTAAATAAAATGTGAACTTTTATGATTCAACAACAACAATAACAAAAAAAATCCCCAGTAATTAATTAAAAGTAGAAATTTTAAAGTGGCTAAACAAATTACAACTTTTCTGTGAAGCTTTGATATTTTTGTAAAGTAGCAAGTAGAATGTTATGGAATATAAACCTACAACGATTATGATGCCATTAGTTAAATTTCTATGCATTTAAGAGAGAACACTGTTTAACTCTTATTGAAAGAAGAAGTGGGTTAGATTGGTGGTGCCCTCTGTTATTTATTTTTTGAGAAAACACTTGCTCCTTGTTTAGTTAATGGTTGTCTAACAATCTTAACATAATTTTTTTTATATATTCATATTTTTTAAATTAGGTATTTCTCTCTATGTGTATAATATATGTATATCTTCAGGAAATATTAAATTTTTTCCTTGCTGTTACAAAAATTACACAATTATTTAAAATACACTTGTTTTAAAAATATAAAATGTGCTTATTTTAGCAACTTTTCAAGCACCATAATAAAAGAAAACATTAATAAAGTTTTAAAACAATTAAAGATCCTATTGGTTACTCTTTTCATGGAGTAGAATATATGAATTGAAAACGCTATCTCAGACACCGTAAAGTTGGGCATTTATCTGTACTCCATTCCATTTGTCCCAAGAATGGGTTTCCCCCCCATCTATTCAAGTTGAAAAATGAGACATGCCATTCACAGAGGCTCCAAAGTTTATTTTGAGACAATGTTCAAAGTTGCAGAATTCTACCCCCTCCCCTTTTCCCTATGCAGGAGATTTCGAGTTTCATTTCTACCCTCAATGCGAGGTCTCAATGTAGACAGATCTTTTGATATGCCACTACCCTCTAATCGAGGCCCCAAATTGGAATTGGTGCATGAAGTGTGGGATTTTGAGTTCATTTGAATTCCAGCATTGCCATTCCGCTATGCCACTTTCCATCAGTTTTTAAAACTGATGATTGCTTTTTTCTTCCTGTGTTCCAAAAATTCCGTTTGGGAAGAGATGTGAAAAGCCTGCTTAAGAGACTGAGTGTGTCTTTTGAATTTTAATTGAAGCATATTGCAAGTCATAAAGAGATCACTAATTCATATACGTTTTTGAAATGCTGTATTTTCACTGTTTAACCCTTTGTGGCACAGTGTGCCAGCTGATGGCACATCTAATTTCACTCGCTTCTCAACTGTTAAATTCAACTATAAATGGAAAATAATAGGTTTAGGATAAGGCTAATAGTACTCCCTTTTGAAATTTTATTTCGGAATAGGAATTATTAGAGATAAAATTTGGGAAAATTCTTTAACTCACTGATGAGAAATTTTTTCAGTTCTGGACATATACAATTTTCGCAAATTAATTCGAAAATTTTCCTCCAATATTCTTGTAGTTTTAATTTATGATTTTCTGTAAGATTCAACAATATTTTTTGAGTGTATCAAGGTGACTGTATCTAAGGGGGTTCTCATACGAGGGGGATGACCCCAAAGGGGGACGACCCCCCCTTTGGAATGAAGTAAGTTTTTTAAAATTTTTTTTTGTAGATTCTATGTGTAGACAATAAACTAAACACATTCATGGTGTTTTTTCATATTTCAAAAAATTTAATCCCTTGCGCCACAAAAGGTTGAATCGAGGTAATTTTTTAAAATAAAGTGTGCTTATTAAAATTGGTTGTAAAATGGCCACTGTGTGTAAAATAGTTTATTTTTTAAAAATTATATTAAAATACCAAATTGCAAATTTTTTCATTTAAAATCTATTAAAATAATAATTTACTTTTTAGATTTAATGGATATTCAGAAGCATTTAATGTTGCTGTAAATAGTTAAAATCAATATCAAAGTCAATATTTTTAGATCATGTTCACATTAAATGACATTTTTGCTTTATTTTATTTGTAAGCAAAATTGTATTTTTTGCGCAAGATTTCATTTCGTAATGTGAAAGGTTTTTGAGAAGGATATTGTGCAAGATAGTTGAACTTACAGATAACTCTATCATGCTAAGAAAACATGCAGGCTTTAGATTCTAAAGAACATTGTAATAAAGAACTAGCAGCAGTAGTTAAGAACAGTTAGCTTAGTCAGCAGTATCTTCCTTGCTTGTTGAATAGTGTGAAAAAGCAGCAGTGTTTTATATGAAAATTGTATCACATATACAGTAGCGGCTCGTCCATTAGGGCTGCTGAGCTGCAGTCCCCCTGAAATTATTTTAAAAGCTTGTATTTTCTTTTTTTATTCTAATTGGCTTACTTTCCCACTCTGACGTTTCAATGATCAACGAAAATGGCAAAAAAAGTATTAAAAAACGCAAAAGGAAGACAGAAAATCAATCAAGAATCAAGAGAGAGACAGACCAGAGCTGCAGAGAATTTTGCCGTCCCAAAGACCTTTCATTCCGGAGTAAAAAGCAACCCTTTCTCTTCTTGAAATTACATTCCCTTGAGCTGCATTTTTTTTCTGCTCTCGATTGGCGCGACTTCCTGATTTGGCGTTTGTTTCGCTTTTTCTCAGTAGTTCAGTCATTAAGTAGTTTTTTAAATCAAATTCTGGAGGAGTTGAAATTTTTTTGCTCCTTTATGTTTTTGGGCTACTGATTGCGAATCTGAGGTTTGCCCCCCAAAAATTTTTGTTGGGATTTTAGTTTTAGCCAAAAAACATGAAGCATTTTTTTTTTTGCAGATTTTGTTTATAACTCAAAAACTATTAATTTTTAGTATATTATCATTATATACTAAAATAATCAGTACAAAATTTACTACAACTTAGATCTATACAACTATTGTAGCACTGCTTGTTTCTGAACTGACGAGCCGCTACTGCACATATAGTTGTAAAATACATCTTTTAAAGTCATATTTTATTTAATAAGTAGTTGACATGCTGTGAAGCTAAGGAAGTGAGAGCCTTATTTGATTAAAGGCAAGTGCAAAATCAAGTTAAGGAAAATCTTAGAGCAATAAATATAACATTATAGTTGATTATTGCTGTCAGAAAGGAGGTAAATATTTATAAAACTCTTCCCCTTTCATAAGAAATCTCAATATTATAGTCACAATTTTGTATTAGTATCTCCCTTGTATGAGTAAACTGTAAAGACTTAGAATTTGTTCCAAAATTCATTCACTGTGAGTTTATCGTTTTTCTATGTTACTGTATTCGTTGCTGCTCAAAACCAACTTTATCTATACTTCTAAAAGGAAGTGTTTGTATGTGTCTGTGCGTGCGGTGTCCAGATGAATCTATCGCGCTTACAGCCATGAAATTTGCATCTCGAAGCCCAAATTTTAAAATTTAATCTAGAAAATTTTTTATTTAATGTTTTGTGTTGTTTTGGGTGATTTTTTGCACTAATTCGCCCCTACATATCGTTTCTGATAATCTTGGGGAGAAAATAGATACACCATCGGAAAGAGCAAGCAATTTTCATTCTAATGAAATTTGTTTTGAACATCTAATGTAATTTGCTGCATTTTGAGGAATTTTTTAAAAATAGTCGGTTTTCCCGTAAATTTTTAAGAATTGAATCTTAAATTCTTCGATCCGACGTTCTAATAACGTTATCATTTTCAGTTTTTTTTTAAAGTAATAACTGGAACATTTTTCCCTGATTCAAAACAAGAACGGTTAAAATATCTTTTTTCTCTGATTTTTAATTAATTTTTTTTCTCAATCAGCTCAAACGCTTTTTCTCGCAGATCCGAGGCGAAGTTTTCTACTCAGTGAAACGTTCCTGGCCTGCATTGTTACAATCTCATTGGCTGGTGCCCGACCTTCCTCGCTGCAGGTGACGTCATATACCCCTGCGTTCTGCGCGCAGTCGATATATTTACTGCATGGCTTCGATTATTATCTTAACATATTTTTAACATATTTCTTTGCCTCTCATGCTTTGCTTGCTGTCTAAAGAATTTGACATTGTAATTTTTTAATATTGTTTTGGGTTAACGTATCCTACAGTTCAAATGTCATTGTTGAGAAGAAACAGAAGTGGACAAAATCAATAATATATTCATTTTTTGTTTCGTTTTCAAAACTTTATTTTATGTCATTGTGGGCCTTTTTTTTATAAGCTTTTATTCAACTTGAGTGTCTTGTCCTCAAATCTTGAGATCGATTTCTTACCCACTTCCAATCGAGCTACAGCTTTGAAATTTAGCAGAGTAGTGGCTTTCCGGAGACAATAGAATATTATGCAAAAAATTGCAATCTATACCTATTTTAAATGTAACAAAATGATATTAAAATTTTAGCCCTATATTTGGGCGATAAAGTTTGGAAGGTGGAAGGTGATAACCTCACGTGACATAGGCTTAACCATCCGGCTGTACCGATGAATGACGTAGCTCATGTTTCTACGCGTCTTGGGTTTACTTTCTATTAGAATTCGCCAACAACCAGAAGTAGATTTTTTTTTAATTTCGTATGCGCCAAACGTTTCGCACTCAAAACAAAAAGTGAAAGTTATGTAGATCGATTCTAATACATTGTTGATAATAATTGTAAGTTATCACGTAATATATTACAGTGACACATGTAAACCTACTGCCGATTGCATACACACCGATTTCAGCCGATCGACTTCGCTCTGTGAAATAATAAAATTAGTAAAGTTTAAAAAACAATATTTTTTAGGGTATTTTTTCTTTATTGATATTTTCATTATAAGGATGTCAAAATTACTTATACACAAAGAAATTTTTAATGAATAGTTAAAAAAAATGATTCTCAGTGGCGGATTAAGCTTGTTAAAAGACCAAGCGCTGGAACATGAGGGGTCTCTGAATATATATATATATATATATATATGCTTTTTTACATTTTAACAAGTCGGATTTTCTAATTTTAAAATAATATTAATGATTCCGCATACATTCCATACTTTTATTTCTATTTTTAATTACATTTTGTACTTGCTATATTATTTATTTTTAATTAGCTTAATAAATCTTTGTTAAATAATTGCAATGCTTTAAAGTTAATGTTAGTTAATTAAACATTTTTCATTTCCGATTATCGTTTTAGTAAAATAAAAGAAGTTTTGGGATTAGATGTTATATGGCATGGTCAGTTATTTGACTCCATTAGCTACATTATGTAAACAATGAACAAAATAGGTGTAAGGCAACTAACAGACCATGGGTTAAATAATCTACCACAATCTGAAGTTTTAAAATTACGTTGTTAAAGCGCCATGAATATAAAATTGTTCAAGATTCAATGAAATCATTTCGTCGAATAGTTGATCGCCGAAGGCGTAATTCAAACTAAACTAACTCTAAATTGCAACTAAAAAGAATAAATATTAAGTTAGAACAATGAAAAACGCTTCCTTGTTGTGCCCTTTGTTCATTCTTGTACAAAATACTTCTGTCAACAAAACAATGCTTGTTTAGTTTTCCATTTTCAACTATTAAGTTTTACTAAAAGGATTCTAATTTCTTCGATTATCGTTCTAGTAAAATAAAATAAGTTTTGGGATTACATTAAGAAATAAAAGTGAAGTGAAACGAAAAAAATTTTTGATTTTCGGCAGAAAATTGTTGCATGCGTAGGCGGACACTAAAATTGACTTGGCAATGCAACGAAATTATAATGTTATATTAAAAATTCTTGTGATTATAACTAACACTGTGAAGCAATCATCAACATTCGACAAAATTTAATTTTCATTTATTGCGTTAATAAATCAACAAGGAGAAACCAAGGTGAAAACAGCAAATTTATATTTATTTCTAACTGTCGGAGAGTAAAGTTGTTGAGAATTATTCTTATTTAAAGCAATTATGACAATGAAAAATTCATAGAAAATTATGTTTAATTAATTATCACTAAGTTTAAAGTATTGCAATTATTCAACAAAGATTTATTAAGCTAATTAAAAATAAATAATATAGCAAGTACAAAATGTAATTAAAACTAGAAATAAAAGTATGGAATATGTATAAGTAATTTTCTCATCCTTATACTGAAAATATCAATAAAGAAAAAAATACCCGTAAAAATATTGTTAAATATTTTTTTTCAAGCTGTTACTAATTTTATTATTTCGCAACGAGAGTGAAGTCGATGGGCTGAAATCGGTCAGAAGAATTGTATATGCCACTGGAGACACCTACAAGAAATCGGCGTGTATGCAAGCGCCAGTAGGTTTACATGCGTCACTGGGACCCCCCGCAGCTGCCAATGTCGGCGAAGCGCAGTGGCAATTCTCGACAGCCGATCGATTTTTTGCAGGCGCCGGTACGTATGCAAGCTCCAACTGTTCTCTATACACTACTAATGGAATGTTGCAGACTCAAATCGGTCGACACGAATCGGTGTGTGTGCTAGGTATCGTGTGAATCGGTAGGTTGACTAGAGGCAGTGGCGGCGAGTCGGGGTAGGGGCAGTCGCTCCCCTGCGGAAAAATTAAATTTTTATTGCATTTTAGCATTCTAAAAGTAAGAATTATTAAAAAGCAATAATGCTGGAGAAAGTTAGCTAAATTCTTAGCTAAGTTTTTAAATTTACGTTGTCTACCCCTATACTTCCTGGTACTTTGAGATGTCTATAAATTTTCTTCACTTCTTTTCAATCCAATCGCCGTCACGACCAGAGGAGAGGCTGATCTGTCATGGGAGGTTGCATTCTGATATATATATATATATATATATATATATATATCAGATCCTCTCATGGTACCTCTGTTCTTGCCTGTAAGAAAAAAGTCACAAACTGAATATTAAAATAATAGTTTGAAACTTACTGGTAAAAAAAGTAAATTTAATCCAGTCTCATATCATTTTTACATCATATATATATATTTTATTATTTTGCAATAGCAGTTTAAGGGATGAGAAATTTCATAATATACATTTCAACTTCTTTTTATCAATTATTTTTGAATATAACTCAGGTTGAAGAGCTCTCTCAATCACTTCTTTATAAAGTCTGAGAACTGCTTAAAATTAATTTTAAAAAACTCTAAAATTATTAAATAATCAAAATTTTTGTTGTTACCAAGAATTTTATATTAGATATTAGACAAAACGATTTAAGAAAATTTCTCGCTCATACAGGTAAAAATTTTTGTTCTTCATAAGATAATTTGATTATATGTAATGCAAAATTAGACAAATTCATCTGAATGAACCACAGTAAAGTCTGTTTTGGATTATTTCTGTTAGAATTGTAAAAGCATGTAATTGAGGTGTTGTTTTGTAATATTAAAGGTATTGGAGAAAATCTTCATTTCCCATCCTCCATGTACCATGATTGTAAATTTCTTAAATTCGTTATTGTAATTATTCTCACCGAAAGCGGAAAGTATATATATATATTTTCATGCCGTGGCTTTTTTGTATTTTTTTTTTTATATAATTTCGGCTTCTGTATTTTACCTTCCTGCCTGGATATTCAGCTCAGCAACAGACATGTGCGTTTGTGGCGACATCTGTTATTGCTACGAACGATTATTTACTAGCTTAGAGTGCGGTAAAGCTTTTATTTAGATATTTTTTTTAACACTGTTTACCTCAAGTTTAATTAAATATTATCACCATTCATATAGGCCGTATCAATCCCCCGTAGGGGTCCTTAAGCAATGTAGTTTTTAACTAACAAATATGACAAACTGAAATGACAAGAATTTCATTTGTGGGTTTCAGTATCTCACGTTTAAAGAAACTTTTAAATTTAAAAGCAATTTTAAAACAAAATGGTAGAAAAATCAAAGTTTTTAACGCAATCTAAATACTCTAATTCAAAGTTTGCCAGAGCTGTTGACTCGTGAGTCACTGAATCAACCAAAGAACCTTATCTGTAAAAAATTTTTTCACGTCTTGTAAGGCTACAATCTTAGTTTATATCAGACGTTTAAAAAATTCATAAATATTCGTTATTGGTTGCGAAAAATTGAGTATTTTCTTCCTCTTTGAAATTTCAAGAAACTGAGATAGGTGTTGTTGCTTGTTAAGCGACGATATATAGTTTTTCTCTGGCTGTTCTGAAATTTTTCCAAAAAAAAAAAAAAACATTTATGTG
>BGPR01000452.1:305926-342757 GCA_013235015.1 Araneus ventricosus
CATTTGTTGTTACCAAGAATTTATATTAGATATTAGACAAAAAACGATTTAAGAAAATTTCTCGCCTATACAGGTAAAAAATTTTGTTTGTTCTTCATAAGATAATTTGATTATATGTAATGCAAATTAGACAAATTCATCTGAATGAAACAAGTAAAGTCTGTTTGATTATTTCTGTTAGAATTGTGGGCATGTAATTGAGTGTGTTGTTTTGTAATATTAAAGGTATTGGAGAAAATCTTCATTTCCCATCCTCCATGTACCATGATTGTAAATTTCTTAAATTCGTTATTGTAATTATTCTCACCGAAAGCGGAAAGTATATATATATATATTTTCATGCCTTGGCTTTTTTTGTATTTTTTTTTTTTATAATTTCTTGGCTTCTTCTGTATTTACCTTCCTGCCTGGATATTCAGCTGAGCAACAGACATGTGCGTTTGTGGCGACATCGTGTATTCTAAGAACGATTATTTACTAGCTTAGAGTGCGGTAAAGCTTTTATTTAGATATTTTTTTTAACACTGTTTACCTCAAGTTTAATTAAATATTATCACCATTCATATAGGCCGTATCAATCCCCGTAGGGGTCCTTAAGCAATGTAGTTTTTAACTAACAAATATGACAAACTGAAATGACAAGAATTTCATTTGTGGGTTTCAGTATCTCACGTTTAAAGAAACTTTTAAATTTAAAAGCAATTTTAAAACAAAATGGTAGAAAAATCACAAAGTTTTTAACGCAATCTAAATACTCTAATTCAAAGTTTGCCAGAGCTGTTGACTCGTGAGTCACTGAATCAACTACGAAAAAAATTGTGGCACCCTTATCTGTAAAAGAATTTTTTTCACGTCTTGTAGGAACATACGTCTTAGTTTATATCAGACGTTTAAAAAATTCATAAATATTCGTTGTTGGTTGCGAAAAATTGAGTATTTTCTTCCTCTTTGAAATTTCAAGAAACTGAGATAGGTGTTGTTGCTTGTTAAGCGACGATATATAGTTTTCTCTGGACTGTTCCTTGAAATTTTTCCAAAAAAAAAAAAAAAAAAACATTTATGAATTTGAACTGAAGGGCGCGGTGATGGCAGCAGTTGTTTGTCGCCTATGAAGAAAAAGATTAGCTGCTTTATTTTATATTAACATCACCAGTTAATTAATTTAAGTGAATAAACATAATATGGAAATTTTTGAAATTAGTTTATATAAGTAGCATCCTCTTATCAAAAGGAAGAACCTATCGCATCGCTTCATTCTGTTTTATAATACTCGTCCTCTCAAAGGTTGAACGGTCTGTTAAATTCTTTTTTCTATAATTAAGAAAAATAAATCCTGAATTATAAAAAAAAAAATCTTGACTGTAGTGCTTTCAGCATAGCTCAAGATTGTGTTATTATTAGTTTGCGTTCAAATGAATGGAATATATCAGAAATACTTCATTCTTTTGAATTCAGGTGGCTTTGCTGATTGTATTACTTCTTACAATGATGAGATTTGTTTGTGGTTTGAGAATGACAGATCGAAAGCGACGGTAAATTTGAATGCATTCTCGCGTGATGAAATGTGGCCTTTCACTTCAAGGTCTGATGAGCCATTTCCGCGGTGACTTAATTCGTTCTCACAAATTCGTGTCGCGTTTATGCCATTCGGTATAATTTTTATAACATATTGGAATTCCATCTGTGTTGAATCGCATCGAACCTCTCTTCTCCAGCTAGTAAGTAATGATAATTCTATTTAGTGGCTCTTTTTTAGACATTTACCGCGTAAGAGATTTAATGTTCCTATATCTACAAGTAAAATGCCTTTGAAGTCGTTATTCAAGCAATTTTGAGGCTGGAAAAAAAAAAAAACTGATTTCAAGTGCAGGGCCTTTTAGACGGGGTCTATCAGATACATTGTATTGAAGGGCATCAAATTCAAAGAGGTCGTTGGAGACTAGTTTCTGAAGTTTTAAAGTTTCTCTATCTTTATTTCTTTTCCTTCTTGTTTTATAGATTGATTTTTTTTATTGGTGTGGTTAAAAGCTGTTTGGGAGCATTTTAATGTTTTATGCTTTTGATTTTTATTAATTCTTAGATATGGTTTTGATTGTGAATTGTAGAACATTTCATTTAAGAAAATATTAATGAGATGTAATCGTTATCTTCATACAGTAGGAAATGAATTTTTTCTTGTGTATTTGCCAGTATAATTTTTTAAGTGCGTACAGAAGTAATTGTTTCGTATCTCTTATTATTTATTAAACTTTATTTTATAGATTTTTTAAACTTGGTATTGACCTTTCTTAAATATTGTTCCTTTTATCAAGCAATGTGTAATTAGTCGCTTTAGATAAATTAGTCTATTAAAATAGCAAATGTTTATGAAATGTTTCTGTTCTATTGTATTTGTTAAGGAATATATACTGAAACTAAAATCTTCAAGTATTTATTAAAATATATTAAACCGACTTAATATATTATCGAAAAATAATAAATCTTAATAAATGTTGCTTGATATATGTTGTCAAGTATAGGACAGGGCGATGTTGAAAATCGTACATCGCGATATATAACCAGCTTTATATCGCGATTTAACGATATATCGATATTTGAAAATTACACTTTGATCATTTTTTAAGCTTGTTTTTACATGTAATTACATATATCATTATAGTATGCTTAAAATAAAAACGTTTTAGAAAATTGTTTTTCAAAAGTATTTTATTTTGATGGAAATTAATATTCTTAAAAAAATAGCCATGAAATGTTTTTAAGAAACAACAAATATAAACAAGTCAAACATTTAAAAATCATTCTAAATCTTTCATCCAAAAGTAAATTAGAATTTCAGTTACTTAAAAATTAAGCAAGATTTTGGCGTTTTTTCGCAATATTTTCAAAAAATGCTATCTAATAAAATGATTTTTGAATTACTTATAATTCAAAAATGTCTTTTTAATGATACCAGTTTAGTTACAAATTACTGAAACATTACCAGTACAAATTACTAAACTCTAAATCATCCAAAGAGTTTGTTTTAAAGGTTCCTGGCTCTTTCAACAGATGCCCTACCAATGGGCAGCATTTCTCCTTCATACTTTGTCGCTAAAACCGTATACGAAATATTTAACTTTCGGAATTTAAAATCAAATAACTTTAATCATAATTTCGCTATTTTAAACGTAGAAAATTAAGGGGTGTTAAAAGGGATTTATTTTAAAGACGCGGAAAAATTAAATATATATTTAAAAAATTAAATTGAATACATAATTATTAAATATTATAGATTTAAATTAATATAATGAAATATAAAAAATTAAAAATTAAATAAATATATATATGTGATATTTTAATTTTTTAACTTTCCTAAATAATCTTAACGACACCTCATTTTAAATACTTCTACTTTCATCATAATTAACGCACTACAATTTTCTTTTCAAGTCACGTGCTTCTAAAGGGGAAATTCCCTCTTCTGGGTACTTCAGCCTTCTGCGCATTCATTTCTGCCCTTTTTCACGCCAGCATGTAAGCTTTCAACAACAACGCGCCGCTCGGGCGTAAACTTCTGAATTCTGGTCATGGAGCTGCATACAAATTAAATACTTTACCTATGAAGAAATAACGCCTGATGCCTAAATAAAAGAAGATTTAAACAAATATCGTCTCTTCCTTGATGACAATGGACTGCCTTTCACCTTTTTAAAGCCTGATCTTATAAATATATATGTAATAATCTCACTTAATTTTATTTCAAATTCTAATATTATATATTTTAAAGTCTTAATAACTCCAGTTTCGTTCTTTTCCCGCGCTGGAGGTATATTAAATCTCTCGTTTTGGCATATTTATTACTAAAAGAATATTTTAATCGCCTCCACGCGCACACATAAATCACGATTTCGTTTCCAGACTTTTCCCTAAAACACTTACGTAATATATTAAAAATAGTTATTATTCCCTTCACTTTGATCACATGTCTATCTGTTAAATCCCTACCTGAGAAAAAGCAGGGATCTTCTGTTCACTTTTGGCTTAAAACTTAAACGAAGATGTACGTACATTTCGTCACTCTCCCATAATAAAATGAAATTTAGAATAACTCGGCCTGTTTAATCATTTAACGACGACAACAACACGTCGGCAATCAAGCTAAATCGATGTCCACTTTTTGTCAGTCGCGGTCGAGGGTCTATCGATATGACGCATGCGCTAATGTTTCATCCACGATCAACGAACGGAGAACATGTGCTCGCGCCCGCGGAAGGGAATCGGGAATCGACGTAAGCTTAAATCGATTTAGCGATATATGTGTTAAATCGATATTTTTCGATAAATCGATACATCGCCCAGTCCTAGTCACGTATTTTTACTAGTATAATGCTCAGGCATATATTAAAATTATTTTTAATCTAAACGTAGTAGCTGAATCCTTATTTCTGATCCTTTCATATTTGGTGTTTTAAACCTTTTCTGATAAAAGAAAGATTCTTCCGGTACTCCGTATTGATGTTATAAATCTAAAAATTGTATCTTATAATTTCGGAAACTCATAAATCTGTTAATGCGCTTAAGTTGGTCTCCGTTTCGAAGCACCGGCCTGCACTTTTGCCACACAGTCGCATCATTTATGAATGATAGAACTATATGCTTACGCCATTGATATGTTGGTGGTAGTCGGATGGTACGTACTCTGCGTGGCTCTCAGCAAATTTAAGTTTAGTAATTTCGTTGTTAAATTTTTTTAATAATTTATTAGTTGTATTTTAAAAGCATCAAGCTTGCTGAATATAAGTACCATAAAGCTAACTTCTAACAAATAAGTAGCATTAAAGTAACTTCTAACAAAATGATGCATAAAATAATATACGCTGCGATCCACTTGTTCTGTATGCCGTCTGATCGAGTATTCAGATGTGAATTACGTCATCATCATGTTGCTAAGGTGGCCTGACTGTCGAGTCTTGGTTTCGGAATCTTAGGACCAAAGATTCGAGACCCGATTCCATAGCGGATCGTCTGTGATTATGGATCTGATGCACATTAAACACATAAATGATTTGTCCTTATATTTTACGTTTATCGAATTATCGTAATTTTAAACTTGTAACTGAAATTTAGTCATTCATAGACGTTATAATTCTCTACAAAGATGACGCAGAATCTGTAACATCTTTAGTGCCCTTTTGTCTCTCGTTTAAATGAAAATGACAACACATTCCCAAAACAGAACTTATAATAGAAATAGTCATCTAATTAGATAGTAGAGAAAACAAAACAGTGAAATGGTTAAATATGACGTTGTATGTCAGACGATGCAGAAAACTGGAAGATTGAGTACCAGCTCATATCTCTTCCTCATGATTTAGGCTACGAACACACGGGTCGGCTACGGCGAATTCGGCTGAGAGCTGAAAACGTGTCGGTGGTGTTCACACGGGGCGTTTGGCGAATCATCGCTGCAGGGTGGCGCTGCATATTCGGCTTTCGTGGCCACATTCGGCGCTAATCTTTCTGAGTGAGGATATACGTGGCTCAGAAATGGTGATTTATTTGTATGAAGGACTTATTTGTGTGTGAAGAGCTCCCATCGAAGAAAGAATTTATTGTATGTAATGAATAAAAATTTCACAACTTATAATGTATGGAAAATTGTTTCAGAAAATTCTCAATTAAATTCAGGATAACATACATTGGTATATAATTTTTTGTTTTCCGGTGTTTCATATAATAATGTTCTCACAAATTAAAGAATATCCTGTGGATATTCTGCTTTTCCTGATAAATAGTAGGCATGTAATTGAATTTAAAATAACTTTATTTTGATAAAAATTCCATTTTGAGTTATTTTTAAACAATATAACAATTCATAATGATCATTGCATGTGTTATTTTGTGGGGAAAAAAATAGCTTTAAAAAGTAAGTAATTTCATATTTTACAAAGGCTAGGAAGAGAAAAATTATTTTTCAATATATTTTTATTTACGATTCTCAAGTCAAATTTTTCAAGTAAATTATAAAAATAATAAAATTTGAACATGAACTGAAAAAGTTATACCTAAAAGTTATATGCTAAATATTGTTCAACTGACCTAAAACATTAATAATTTTCAACCGGTTCGTTAAAAAATAGATATTAACTGCTTTTTTTTTTTGCAAAGTATAAATATATTCTGAAATTTGTTAAAATTAAGGAAAACATTGCACAACTTTCAAATTCACATTATTGAAATGATTAGGATGGAGTCGCCGAATTTGGACCATCTGGATGTTGTTTACTGCACTGTGGTGGAGAAATAATTTTAACGAAAAACAAGTAATTGAATTTTTTATAGCTTATTTATTTATTTTCAGAACGGCGTAATTAACTTTTTATGAAATGGACTTTAAATTAGGAAAAAGCAAATTAAAGTTTAGCAACTTCCTTAATATCAAAAATTTGATTCGGACCTACATTCCTGATGATAAAACTGTGTGCCAAATTTTATCCATCTAGCTATTCAAGTTTTTGAGTTATAGTGTTCACATAAACGCAGACAGACTTCTCTTAGACGGATTTTGTACAAAATTTCATAGAAACCTACAAATTATATGTAAAGATCACATACCAAGTTTCATCCCCGTAGCTCTAATAGTTTTCGAGTTATCGTGTTCACACAGACTGATACGCAGACAGACATAATTCCAAAATTGTGTTTTTCGGACTCGAGGAGGTTTAAAACGTGGAAATTCGTCAAAATCTCGAATTCGCATTTTTTGACGATTACAGTATTTTCTCTATGTATATTTCCTATACGAGAAAGTAAAAAAAAAAAAAAATGTTAAAGGAGAGTTGATGCATTTAATGAATCAGCGACCAGTTTAATTAATGTATGAGTGAAAATCTGAATATAAAGCGAGTGCCGATGAAAAGACTATTTCCTTGAAAAAACCCCGTCCCCTCATTTTATCGTAGATACGAATTTTAGCAAAAGTATTTATTCACAATACGCCTGTTAAAGATATTTATAAGAAAATAAAATATGAATATGCCTTTATAATAACACAGTTTAATTAAGCTTTTATTATCAAATAAAATGTATTATAATTATCCTTCTAAATAAAATATTACACTAAAATTACAATTCAATAATATTTTCGAAAGTTATCTCGAAAAGGTGAAAAAAATTAACGTGATATTAAATTTTCATCCTGTACAAATACAGACACATTAGCTTTAATTATTTGTAAAAAATCTTAATATCAGCATAACAAAATATAATTAATAGAAAAAGAAACAAAAAAATGTTTTAAATCATCTAAAATCTTTTAAGTTTTTATTTAAGTTTAAAGAACAGAATCGGTTCTTGGAGCTGCCATCCGGGTAGAGTGAAAACGCTTTCGTAAAAAAACACGTGTGAACACTGTCACTCGTTACTATGGGATCATGCGACGATTTGCCGGTGAAACTGGAGCTGTTTCTTTGGGGAAGGATGATACGCGCGCGACGAGAACTGGTTTCACAACTTTGCCGCGGCAGTGTGAACAGCGCACGGGATCACATGTCGCGTCACAGCTGCAACTTTCGGCGTAAACGCTTCGTGTGTTCGCGTCCTTAACCACGGTGCAAAACCGCGAAGTACGCCTTCAAAAGTAGACTGTAATGTAACAAATCAGTCATTCAATCTATCAGCAATATTTTAAACAAAAGGAAATAGGTAATATTTTATCGTCAGTTATGAAAGCTTCAAAATTCTTAAATATTTGCCTATCTTTTAAGCTAAGATGAAAAAAGTTTGAGTTTTTGTAAGTAATTACGATTTTTATATTGAACCTTGAGTTTTCCTCCCCCCCACACACAATAAATAGCTCTCGTGTAGCTTCAAATAGAGACATTAATACAACAAATCAAATCAACTATGTTTATTTAAATTGTAGTATTAATTTTTTTCTCTTGTATAGCTGCAATCACAGTTGAAATTACTCTTACATACTTTTAGGTTGGTCATTAGATGAATATTTGAATTTCATTGCCCATAATAAAATTAAACATTTGTGTTATAATTAAAGATTATAATCCATTTTATCTTTCTTAAATTCTTAACAATGTGTCGGTACTTATTTAACATCGTGAAAACTGCATTGATGTATACAATGAAGAATTTTCCTCAAATGTATAGTTTTTTACTTAGAATGTTTCGGGAAAATATTTTTTCTGTTCATTCAACCAGTAAACACGTGATTCATTAATGTGACTGAAGATATATCACCGCAAGGTCAATGACTACACGTCTTTGCCTTCACAAACCAACCGTAACAGGTAATTGCATGAAGTCGTGCGCTATTGTTTGATAACTTTTTCTTTTGAATATTGTTAAGATATTCTTAAGTAGTATGTAATCTGTCCCCTAACATTAAATGATTAATTCACTGAAAATTTATTTTGTCTGCAAAAATGTTGCCTATTATTAAAAGTTTTATTTTTTTCACCAAATTGTTTCTGCTTAATTTTTATGCCTGCTAAAGGTGTTTTTTTCCTGTGAAAGAAGATCTTATTAATAGTTGCAGAGGAAATTTTGAATGAATTTTAATTCCTTTGTAATGAAATACGTTATTTCAGTACAGTTATTAAGTTGAAGTTGAGTTATAAAAGCTATGCTTTTTAGAAAACCGTTGAAAAAACTTTACTTTTTTAAATATAAAACATAAATACAGTGTTTTATTATTTATTGTTTTTAATCATAACATGAAAAGTTTCAAATAATGATGAAGCTAAAAAGTGTAATTTGAATTATAAAGTTGCTTTAAAAAGTGTACTGAAGTAATGGAGTCATTTTAGGCGACCGTCCGACCACGTAGTAGATGTCGCCTCGCATGCCATCTAACTCCATGTTGTCTTATGCTGCGAATATGACGTCACGCCGTTTTTCTTTTTGCTGCATGTGCAGTCTATTCCAGAATTAAATTTGCTGTGGGCATTTGGCGTGTATCCCGTCAGCATGAATTTACACCACTTCACTGACGAAGGAGTTTTCCAAACTAAGCGATGTATATCGAAAAATAGAATTTTATAATTAATTAAAAAGGCATCTCGTATCGCTTTCTAATTTGGCTACTCGTAAGAACTTTTCTGCTTTTTTGAGGTTGTTCGGTATTCAATGCATTTGTCTTTAAATATTTGTCAATGAACCACAGATCGCGTTATTTGACTAATTGTCCCAAATGACTACATTTTTTAAGTGGTTTCCAGGATTTTATCTTTTTTCAAGTATTTGGAAAATAGTGGCGTAACTAGGGTGGGGCAGGTAGGGCAAGTGCCCTGGACGCCATTACCAGGGGGCGCAAAATTGAGGAATCAATTAGCTATACGATAAGAGAAAAGTGCGCTTTTTGAAACTCTTATTCCCCTGATTCTTAAGAATTAAAGTGGTTCCAATCAAGTATGGAAAAACATAAAGAATCCAGTCCTTTTTTACAGCCTGGGAACCAGCTCACGCTAGGTTTCTCAAAACAAAATAGCAAATAGTTTTGTGTTACAAAGATCTGTTGACTAAAACCCCTTCTGCGAAAGCTCGTTAAGTTCCGTTTAAAAGATTTGTGTCTCAGTGGAGAAGAGGGAGCGAGAAGTATACTTGATCAGTCGTTTTAATCATGGAAAGATAATATAGCAATTAGCTTCACAGGGTATAGAGGCTTCTCACAGTATGGTTGAAGCTAAAATGTTTTAGCCTCCATCATCATACTGATTGATTGACTATCGGCTTTTTCCGAAGTTCGTGACCAACAAATTAGGATTAAAGTGTTATTTCGATTTTTAAACAGCAGAGCAAAGCATGAAAATAAAAATATTTCTACTTGTTTGGTAAAGTTTAAAGGGAATCCATTCTAACTTATCAATATTTAAAGTTCTAAGGATAAAAAGGTAATTTATGTAATATTTTCATTATTCGTATTTGTGGGATTCTTTCAGTGGATTAATTTATTTGTATACATTCTTTCTTAAGTTTTAAATACGCGATCAATGGAATGCATATTTTTTTTATATTTTTTTAAAGTATCAATATTTTCACACAAATAACTGTTCGAATTTCTTATTTAAACCTTTTTTCAGTGGTTAAAGTAATGTATGAAATTTTCTCAGAAAATTTAGTAAAATCTGATTAAAAAATTTGAATGTATTTCATATTTTTTAAAAACATTTTTGTGAAATGTCCTTTATGATGCCTTTTAGATGAACGAGACGTCCCATTGTGCAGTTATTTCTAATAAAACTAAAAGCGATTGTGTGTTTCTGTTGCGTGTTTGCGCATTACAGGGCCGGCCGTTTGGGTTAAAGTTACCAAATTTGGCCCGAATATATTTTGGAGAGTGAGAATGTTGGAAATGATTTTTTAAAACTTTATTAGAATTTTAATTAATTGAAAACTAAGTTAAATTCCGATGGGTTATTTTTTAGATAACTTCTGAAAATATCGCACAAAAATAAATTTTATATCATCTTAAAATTCCAAAAATTATCTTCTCATTTATGTATATTTAGTTGTTGTGAAAATTTTTCGAAATTTTAATAAATTTTTAAAATTATTTTTGAATATAATTTACAGCAGTAGTTTTTATTGTTGAAATTTTGCGAAAACCTATTTCATTTGTTTTTCTTTTGTTGAAAAGGATCATTATATCTGAGAACTTTTTAATCAAAAATTTTACTTTATTCTTAAGATATGAAAGGGCAGTAAGTGTAAGTCCTTTTTTCTTTATCTCCCTCTGTGTGTGAGTGATTATAAGCAAAATGTAATTGTTTTTCGGGATTAGATTTATAATGTGATATTTATTAAGTGTGCATGGGGTATTTAGGAAATTTTCATAATTTCTAAAGCTTTAGAAATATTTTAAACTGTGTATTGCATAAGAAAATATAAATTCTCCTTATTTTAAGAGTTAAATACCTGTAGTTATTGAGTTATGTTATTCCTTTTTGCGATATAACTAGTTAAATATAAAATTTCTAATCACTTCATAAATACAATTATTGTAATAACCATCAGAATCATGTACTACTTTAATGGCTAAACATTCGTTATATTTTTATCTCCGAGAATTTAACCTTTCCAGATGTTAAAGCTTATGGATGTAACAGTTTTCTTCCTGTGTATGTGTTACTATGAAAGTTGTTTCACATTACGAAATTAATACAATTAATTTGATGTGTGGACCAGCTGGCCGCCGAAGACGGATATATCATATTAGTTCATAAATATTTTATATATTATGATTTCAGTTTAATTGCAATTTCAATCTTAGCACACTCCCAGACATAATGTTTCTGGGAGGGGCAAGATCTACGGATTGCAGTTTTTTAAAAAAAGGCGAGTATGAGCACTATTTTGGTATTTGCCCTGGGCGCCGTTTTATGTAGGTACGCCACTGATGGAAAATGCATGAAAAGATCATGCAATCCGTAATATCCATAAAGTTTATTACTTAGAACTTTCTTATTTAGAATTTTATAACATTAATATGTATCACTGACTCTTTCTAAAGTGATATTGAATGAAATATTTCATTATACGTCTGTAAAGAGCAAAAGAGTTTGTAGAAAGTGTTGTTTTTACGTACATATTTATTTTTTGAGACAGAAAAAAAAATACAAACGTGAAGCAAGTTAAATGAAAGTGTTTAGTAAAAATGTATAAATATTCTTGTAAACTAATATATTAAGGATAAGCAAGTTGTGGTTTTCTTCGAAATTTCTCCCTAAAAAACCGGAAGTCCTTGCCTCTGGCCATTGCACTCAGCTGTCCAATCAAAGAAAGAAAGAAAGAAATTATTTTTTATTTCACACAGAAGCATGAATCAAAATCTGTAGCCTGTCAGGAAAGAGTCGGGAGTTTCCATAGGTTTGCAATAATTTTGGATGAAATTTTGATATATTTACTTATTAAAACAATATTTAGTTTTTAATCATTCGAACACTGTGGAATTTAATGGTAAATGTTTAAGTAACATTGGCAGCAAGGGTGGCGCCAGAGGGGGGGCTGGGGCTCCCCCGTCGGGGAAAAATTTTGTATCCCATCGGGGAAAATTTTTGTACTGGATATTCAACTGTAGTTAATAAATAATAATCTGGCGAAAATTTGAGACCAATTTCATTACACTCGTCCCCCCTGTCGGGGAGATCGTGTCCCCCTGTCGGGCAAACTCTAGCGCCATTCCTGATTGGCAGTAGCAACAATCAGTGTGGAAAGTTCGTATTTTCGTGATGATTAGCTTTAGGATATCGTTTTGAAGCGAAAGTAATGGTGAGAATATCTTTTGGTTTTTAGTTTTAAAACCTCGTCACTAGAGAGTGCTTGAGCGTCACTCGTGCTTCGAGTTATTGAATTTTTAAGTTAAAAACAAAAATTAATCATTCTTGGATATTATAAATGAATACAAAAGTGACGAATAATCCATACACATCTCAAGTGTTCTATGGATTCTTAGTTGAATCGATACAACATATTTCCAAACCAGATGTCATCTAATTGGATAGTAGAAAAACAAAGTAGTTAAGGGGTTAATAGGTAAATTAATAGCCAAAACACCTGTGTTAAATAATCTGTATTAGTGTCTAAAAGCAGCTTTTTTAATGCAGTAAGTATTAATTTAATATGTTGAAAAAAATGAGGTTTTGTTTGTCTTCATTGCTGGATATTCTTATGTATAATTATTTTCTTTTGATGTCTCAGATATTTTTCTTTTTATGTATGAAATATTTGTGTGTCTGACAGATCTAATTAATGTGGATAACGTCTGCTAACTTTCCGTTCGGGATAACGTCTGCTGTGTTTTCAAGCATTTAATGCGCTCTGCGGAATTTGTAGAATTTTTTTGTTGATTCATTAAAGTGTTTAAATTTTAATAAGTCATCTTAAAAAATCCTCCTATTGCAAATCTGTATTTTTCTAAGCCATGTATACCTTAACTATCCATTTTGTTTGACGATGCAAAAAAGGGGTAAAAAACCCCACCAAGGGTTTAAAAAAAATAAGATCGCATAATTCTTGTAAAGACTACAGATATAAAAGTGCTAGTTTCCAGCCTGGTAAACATGGTATAGTTTAGCTAGAATGTGTTGAAATAAGAGTAAAACAAACAATTGTTTAAAGACCATTAATCAACAGCAAAAACCATTTTTTTAAAATGATTAATAAAATAGAATATTGGATTAAATCCTCTTAGTTAAATAAAAATAAAGTTTTGCGGTAGAAACCTGTTAACGTAATTTTAAATCAACTAATATTTAAAACACTCATACTTTTTAATGCGTTAAAAACCTTTATTTTCAAATTTTTAAACAATACTGAATTTGTACTACAAAAATAATTATCTCAGGTATCATCTGAGGAAACAATTTCTATTTTATTTATGATCAGGTGGTTCATTTGTTGTATAGTTCCGTGTATTTCAAAACTCAAAGTTAATTTAACCTATCAATCTACTGTTTCGTATTTTAATACAGTTGTATAAATTCAAAACTATCCTTTTGATAAAAGTTTCTTTTGCAATGCACTGTTTATATCTACTTAATTGAGTTCCGAATAACCAAGTCCAGGTGTTCCGACAGCTGTTATTTGACTACTGATCAAGAAAGAATCTTTATCTTTTGTTCTGTCTGTGACAAAAATGAATTCCCTTTTGCGAATTTTTTTTAAAATTCTTTTTATGATTCTTCTCAACCATGCATCATGCATCTTTAGAATAACAGGCAGGGGTGTAACAAAAAATAAATGGCGCCCGGAGCAAAGCATTTTTTTCATTTCTTCGTCTTATTTGATTTTAAAAATTGAAATAAATGCATTAATAAGATTTTGACCTTACTGCCCCCCTCCCGCAGGACTGGCACTGAGAACATCTCTTGCCTTTTCGTCGTCATGCCACTGAATAGAAGAAATAATTTATATTAATTTTTGTTAAATATGATTATAGATGAGTGTCAATATTTATTTTTCAATAAAATCTGATTTTTTGATTATCTTACTTCAGGGTAAAAAATGTATTTACAAACTAGATTGTGACCCCATTAGGGGTCGCAAATATTTTCACAGCCCTTTCTTTTATTTAAGCAAAAATATTAATGAGAACCAGTTTGAGTCAAAGCATTTCATTATAATGCAGAATAATTATTTTAAATTGAATTTCTTTTTATTTAACCGTAATCACTGCTTTGTTTTCTTATTTATTCAATTTCGGGGGGGGGGGGCCTGAAAACAGTTTAAGAAACTCTAGTGTAAAAAGTATCGAAAGGTTGATTGAATTACAGTGCTAAAAGAAAAAACCGTAAGTGAGTATTTTTACAATTTTTAAACTATCCCCAAGATTGACGTAGAGATGTTGCGTTATATGAGGCGTGTTTACGGTTGGCTTCATACCTTCGACGGGTTAGAAGAACTATGACGACACCTCTGGTCGGTTGTGTGTGACAAAGCCAACAGCAAAATTCCAATCATGTTTTCTACAGGTAGTTTTCCCATATCAACGTACTTAGCGCCCTTTGGCGGGTAATGGCATATCTGGGTTAATAGAGTCATGAAGGTCACTTAACCTGTGCACATCCTAGACGCTTACAGGAAAATGGGTTTTCGTCATCGTTTCTTATAAGTACCGGATCTATGTATGAATAAAGTAAAATTCTGTTTGTATAGATAGCTTCTGTAGCTTATGAATAATTTTAAATAGCTGTGTAAATGCTTTCAGAATAAACGTTTATTTGCTATGATAGTATTATAGTAAGTTGTCTTTTATGTAATAAAAATTTTACAGTAGAGTAGAATATGGTTTAGCCAGATGTTCTGTATTTATATTTTAAAAGTCTTTACATCTTGACATGCAGACTTACAGGAGTATTTAAATTTGTATTTTCTTCACAATTAACGTAGTTTTTTCATTTTACAATATTGATGTGAATTGCCACTGCTGCCCGGTTATATATAACTAATCATATTTGTTGAATTTTTAATATTTTGGCACTTCTAATTGGTTATCTGATTATGTTGTTTGGAATTTTTCAGTAGTATTTTATTATTATTTTGCAGCAAGATAAAGTATATTTATTTTTAAACTCTTATTTTTGGTGGTGCAAATATTTGAGACTGTACTAGGGAGTTTATTTGAAATTGCGTTTACTCAAGTAGGAAGGGCTTTTTTGTTAGTGGTGAATACTCAGAGCACCGTATTTATTTCTGCTATTTATAACAGGAAAGAACCCGATTCTTATTATTATTTGTTTTCCTAGTTCTCATATTTATAGCAGTATATAACGTAAGAAAATGAAGTATGAGTAACAGCTTTTGTTTCATCGGATGCTGCGTCTTGTAATTCCCCATTACTTTTGCACACGAACAATTCTTTATTGTTACTGAGAAGGATCTTAAACGCAACACGCAGTGCTGTCATTTTCTTTGAAGCGCGTAAAATTTTATTGCATTTATTATTTATACTTTTTCAATTTAGTCAGCTGAAGGACAACTAGAAGCATCATTCTGTGGATGTTTTTTTTTACTCAGCTCAAAATAAGGAAGATACGCGTATGCTGTCAACAAAACGCCCTTTTTGTTTAAAAAAAAGCTCGATTTCTGGTTTTGAAACGAGTTGGTGAAAATGCAAATATTCTCGTTTAATTGTATTGAAACTTTTGAGTGTAATCGCGAGGATTGAAATATAATTACGCAGACTTATACGTTAGCTTGTGGTACTTTTATTCATCCGTTTCCATCAAGTTCGTTATTTTTCTTTTATCTTCAATTTTTTTTCTAAAAGAATTTTGTTTATTAGAAAGTTATTTAATAAAATTATGCTTGAGCGAACTAATTCAATTAAATAGGCTGACTTAAGTACGCTTTTCCACTTGTACCGTCTAAAAATTGAAGATTTGTTTGTCTTAGAATCCGGAAAATTTCTTACAATATTTTCAGGATATTTAATTCCCTCAATTAAGGGTAATATAGCAATTTTGTGAATAGATTGAATAAATACTAACTGATATAAAGATTAAGGTATAAGAATTATAGTTTACCTTGTTTATGCACCTAAAATTTTATTATATTTAACGTAAAGTAGAGATGAATTAAAGACCACTGTTCAATAGTTAAAAGTAACTTCTCTTGGAAAATTTTCAGTACGTAACTTTTTAAAAAACTAGCCGCTTTTGGCGACCAGCTTATTCGCCCAACATATTAGTTAATGTTCAGTTATATTAGTAAAAAATACCCAGGTATTTATTTTTAAGGGTAAATAACCAAAATGGGTATTTACCTTTCAGTTAACTCTATTCATATAAAATACAGGCATTGCTGTGAAATATGATTTTTCTATATAATATAGATATATATAGAATATATATTGAGCATAAGGTAAGGTAAAAAGAGAAAAACCAGTAACATATGAGCCTTTTACAGCCTTTTAAATTCTGTAAAAACTAAAAAAAATGATTCAGAAAAAACAAAACCAGAATGCTATTGCATGGATCTTATGTAAAATACGTGGCCTAAATGTCAATCCCTTTTAATTACAATGAGTAAATGAATAAAAATGCATTAGCTGCTTTTTAAAATTGAGAGTTATTTTAACTAAATTAAAAAAAAGAAAATGTTGAGTTTGGTTTGAAAATGATAAATAGCTGATAATACAATCTAAAATGAAAGATACAGTTGTTTATAATTCTTTTTGGATTAATTAGTCAACTTACCAGATATTGCCGATGAAAAGTTCGCAGTTCTAACAGTTTTTAAAAGTGAATTATTCTGAAAGTAAATGCACTCATATTACTTTCGTCAAAGGTATGTGAACTTTGTAACAATATTTCTGCGACAAGAAATGTGAATTTCTTGTTGCTGAAACTGTTGTATTATTTGACGATGCGTTAGGCACACGCACAGTTTACTGGTTAGGAGGGGTTCATCTGGATCATGAACATCAATACTTAAATATTCTGAAAACTCCAAATTTCGTGTAGTTGACATGGTTGGAGTTTGATTAAAAGAAAATTCATTATCTATTTTATTCTCTTTCAAAACTTTTTTAAACCAACAGGTCTTGCATATTTTTTGTGTGTTTCTCCATTTTGCTTACATTGGCATGTTTGTACTCAACATTGAAGTACTTACATTGGATACTTTTATCCTTCTTAACATTAAAAATTTCAAGCAGGCAATTTTTTCCCATTTTATTATTATTTTTACTTTTTAGCGTACAATCTACATTGATATTAATATAATCACTAATTAAATCAAAACAAGAATAGTTGTCTTGTAACATGGCAATATGAGTAAATTACGAATCACAAGATTCACGATGTTTATATAATATAAGTGTTAAAAAATATTATTCTCTTAGTATCATAGTTTTAAACCAGAAGAAGTAAATTATGCTCTAATCCCGTTTAAGTTTTAGAATACCTTATTCTCAGTCCTGATAACAATTGTTTTTTTTTCATGATTCGGTCAAAACTTTAATTTAAAAATTTTATAAATTATGCATTATGTATATAAATTTTGTTTCATTTTGACATTCGTAAATACTTTTCGTTATGCTTTTTTTTTACAAAATACCCAGATTTTGGTTATTTTGTATAAATTTTTGTTTCATTTTGAATCGCAATTCGCAAATACTTTTTTTTTTTTTTTGCAAAATACCCAGTTTTTGCAATTTTATATGTTTCATTTTGAATTATCATCCGCAAATACCCAATTTTGCGATATTTATAATTTTAATGTGTTTCATTTTGAATCGCCATTCGGAAATGCTTTTCTTTTTTTTCTTTGCAAAATATCCAGTTTAGGGATATTTATAAATTTTATATGTTTAATTTTGAATCATTATTCACAAATACATTTTTTTTCAAAATATTCAGTTTATGGGTATTTATAAATGTTTCATTTTTAATCACCATTCTCAATTACTTTTTTTTGCAAAATACCCAGTTTTTTGGTATTTACCTAAAAAATATTTACCTGCCCACTGGTATTTACCCACCCCACATCACTGCATGTTGTTTAAATTGCTTATGAATTTTATATTAATAATTTGGAATATACAATTGGAATGGGAATATACATTGGAATATACATTTGGAATATATAATATACAATTAATTTCCAATATACAATTGGAAATTACTTCATCAGATAACTTAAGTTTCTGAGAAAGATGATAGATAAAACTGAAGATTCCAACAACTGACTACTATAAACCAAGTAAAATGTTTAAAATCTTGAATTTTTAGATGAAACAATTAGTTCCAAAATCAAAAATAAAATTCAGATGCATCTAGAATCAAGTAGTGAAGATTGATAATCTTCAGTTGCAACAATTCAAGCTTCAAAATTTGTCAGTAGGTAAATTAAATCTAATGTTGGAAGAATTTTACATGAATTCAATTATCCGCTGCCACCTCTGAAATATTGATTTGAACTTCTTATTACATTGTAACAATTGAATTTAATTATAATTACAAGTAAATTTAGCGTAATAATAAGTATTTTTTGAAAAAAATTGCAATAATCCCTATAACTCGAGCCAATATTAGAGAATATTTAAAAGATAATTATGTGCAATTAGAAAAAGGCGAGGCCGGGCAAATAACTATTTAAATGCTTTTTTAATGCAATGTTCCATTATCTGTTCTGTTCTATTTGTGGTATTCTAATTAAGTTTATTAAAATATAGGCTCGGCGTATAATTTGAGTCGGGAATAATAATTTGATAAAATTTCGCAAAAAGTTGCATGTCATTAAGTGTATATCATTAGAAAGGTTACTTTCCACTTATAAAATGTTTAAAAAAGTGCTTTACTCACAAAACGCGTTTAAAATGCATGGAGATATTTTAAAAAATGTTAAAAGTCAATATTTTGCTTAACGTAATTCATTAAAAACTTCAAAAAATAAAGGGGAAAAAAAAAGCCCTTTTCCGGTAGTGAACCACGAAATTTCCCCTCACCAAACCTCCCGACCATTGCTCTGTAATCTGTTTATTATTCGCCCTTTAATCCCGTCAAGAGGAATGAACATAGTCCCCCATGACCGCAGATCACGATAATTAAAAAAAATTGTAAAAATGATACTAAATATCGTACAGTACTTAAACTGATATCATTGAAAAGGTAATGCCGTCAAGGGGAATGAACATAGTCCCCGTGAGCTGCCATGAACGCAGATCACGATAATTAAAAAAAAAAATGGTAAAATTGAGACTAAAATATCGTACAAACTGATATCATTGAAAAGATAATTGTTTGTACTTTAAAATGTTGTAAAAATCATTTTTACTCAATAATTCTTTCGGGAGTTATAGGTGAAAAAGTAGCCAAAAACGCCGTAAGATCGGATCTGGAGATCGCAAACAGGCAGACAGACAGAGTGTAGATGATACCTATTATATAATCCTATTTTTGTGTTTCTCGTAGAGCTACTCAAATAGTTAATAGAAAAAATTTTCAGCATCTAAAAGTAACTGAAATGACCATGTTTATGAAATGACAGAAATAATAAGTCTTATATTTTAACCACAATAAATTTAGGCTGACTACAGTTGCTATGCCACTAACCATTCATTTTCAATTAAAGCGGAAGATAAAAGACCTCTGAGCCTAAGTGCTTCCAGAATCTCCCCCTTCCACATCCACTAAGCTTAGTATGAAGTCTAGGGCTGAATTCATTTCTGGAAGACGATTCCAACCAAACCCAAAAAATAAATCATTGCGATACGCCAAGCTCAATATGTTTCAATTTTAAACTTGTATTCCTGTGTGAAAATAGAACAAAGTATGACAACAAGATTAAAACATGAGAATTGGAGCAATTCTTGATATAGACGAGAAAACTAATGAAGAATAGAATATTGTGAATTTTTCTGTGTTGTCTTATTATAGTTTTTTGTATTATTTAAAGTATATAAAAATGCTTCGTTAATCAAGATAGTTTTCTTACTTTTGTTTGCTAGCATTGAATAACTTTATCAAACTACATGCTACTAATATTTCCGTGACCTAAGAACGTTTAGTGACTCCAAATCATGTCACGACCCACTGTTTAGAAATCTGTCTTGTTTAAATTCTTTAACACATTCACTGCCACCGACACGCTGGCGTGTCCAGAACCTATAATCTAATTAGATGACGCCTTATCTACTGTAGTTAAGAGATGGCAGAGAAGAGGGTATTTAATTAGATGTATGGTTCGAATCACAGGCGTGAATAGTGGCATCGAATGTGTTAATAAAAGCTGTGTCATAATACTTTTAAAAAAAGATATATTGAATTAAAAATGATTATAACCATCTGTTTACTGCAAAAAAAAAAAAAAAAAAACAAAAAAAAACCCCCCCTTGTCCCCCCCCCCCCCCAGTTTTACAGGAACCATCGAAAAAAATTAAGTTTTAGATTCCATGTTAACTACTGTGATTAAGGGTGGAAAGCGAAATCTTTCATTGATCTTATTTTCACAGTTTTAGTTTAAAACGTAAATTTTTTAAATCTATATTTAGATTTTGATTCAATATTAAACCAAGTGATTAATTGTGATACAGTCATAGAGACCTGCTTGGACCGATCAGTTTTTAGTGCTTTGGGTTTGGATAGGAGTGAGGATTGAGATAGGTTTTTATTTAACTAAAATTATGCAAAAATATTTTATATCTTGTGTAGACTGCCGAACATTGTGTTATTCAAGAAGTTTCTGGTCTAAATTAAGGGTTATTTTACTCAATTTTCTTAGCTCTGAACAACTTTCATAAAATATATATATATATCAATTCAGAAGAGAAATGAGCTGTTCGGACTTGACTCTATGATTAGTTTTTCACAACTGTTTCCGGGAAATTCCAGAAATTTGAACTTCTCGAGTTGACAGTCTTAAGTTTGTATTTTGAATGTATCGCCTTTAAAGGACTTATAATTTGTATTGAACTGAAAATAACATGTTAATTTAACTGTGTTAATCTTTTAATCATTTTAACTGATAGCCATCGAAGAATCTAATTAATCAGTACGCCGTGCAAGTTTCCCATTTTCCAAAAATAAGCAGAGTATAGTTGTTGTAAGTTAACTTTTTAGAAATTTAGTTAATTCTGGTATTAAGTAAATTTAATTGTAATATTTTAAATTCTGATGGTTTTTTTAAAAATTACTTTTGTGTACCAATAATACAGAAATTTGAAAGGAACATTTGATCTCAAACTTTTCTCAAAGGAATTCTGATCGTCCCAAGATCCAAAATTTTGCTTAGCTACCCTGCGTGGATCGCGTCTCATATTTTAAGAACACTAGTGTAGATAATAATATACAGTAAAACTTCGATTAACCGCCAGTTTCTGTTATCCGGCATCTTTTAAAAACGTAGGCTTATAGTATTGCAATACTTTTCTGTACAATGCTACTCTTCTATTGAAGTTTATGTTGATCGTTTTGTAAAATCAAATACAAAATGTATGTATTATTTACTTTTAAAGATTTTATTTTCATTTTCGTCTCAAGCCAGCAGTGAAATCGCATTACCGTACATATGTATTTAGAGATTCCAGTTATCCGTCACAGCCTTGATCCGGACGGTGACGGTTAATCGAAGTTTTACTGTATTTCACACTTACTAGATTCTCAGATATTCTGCCCTTATATCATAGATTTCTAGATTCTGGTAAATACGGATATTAACCTTCGGATTTCCAAGGTGGTCTTTCGTTTATACATTTTCATTCATTTCTATTTTACATTTTCTTATGTCAGAGATTGATATTTTGTTTATATTCATATATTACCAGTTTCTTCATATTAATGTTATTCCGTGAACCCCGTTAGCCTGTTTGTAGAAGAGTGCGTGTTTAAGTAGATTGTCCCCTATTTTATGTCTTTTATCTTTTTATCGTTTTTTTTATTGTTTGTTAAAACTTGATCTTCCATTTTTACATGTTACCCTATTCTAGAGACCATATTTAACCAGTGTGTGTTGCTTTTGTATTTGTATATTTGGATTCTTTTTTTTTCTCTGTCTTTTGCTGCCTGTAGTTAGTTTTTGTATTTGTGTATTTGGGTTCTTTACTTTTTTCTCTTTCGGTACTTTTGTTAATTAACACTTCGTATGTAAGATTTAAACTGATAACTTTTAAGTTCTTCCGTTCCCCTCCATGAATGGTGCAATTTATCAGAAGAAAAAGAAAATGTTGTGCAATGCTAGTTCAGCAACAATTTTGCTGTTGCATTTTCCAGAATTCGAATGCTTTAAAAACAATCCCTCCCATTTAAATCTTATTTCAAATAATTTTTAAATATTTCTTCTCCTTTTTACTTTCTCGTATACGAAGTATACAAAAAGAGAAAGTATTGTAATCGTCAAAGAATTCGAAGATTTTGACGAATCTCCACATTTTAGACCTCCCTGAGTCCGAAAAACACAATTTTGGAATTATGTCTGTCTGTGAACACGATAACTCGAAAACTATTAGAGCTATGGGGATGAAATTTGGTATGTGATCTTTACACATAATTTGAAGGTTTATATCAAATTTTGGACAAAATCCGTCTACAGGAAGTCTGTCTGCGTTTATGTGAACACTATAACTCAAGAACTTGATAGCTAGATAGATACAATTTGGTACACAGTTTTATCTTCAGGAATGTAGGTCCGTATAAAGTTTGAACCAAATCCGTTAAAGACTTGACTGTCTGTCGGACTGTATAATCGCATACTTGTAAAAATTATATCTCCTAAACCCTTTTGCCTAGATAAATAAAAATTGGTATGAGGGTTGCTAACATTAGATCTGTGCCCTAATTTCGTTTCAATCGGTTTAAAAAGAGGCGTTCAAATTGCATATTCAATTTTTTTACTTGCGTACTGGAAGTAACCTCTGCGCATGTGCAAGCTATTCAGCGATAGCGAACGAGTTCATTTTTTCTTGTTTTCTTTTCGCTCGCGCACGCCCCTCACATTAGCGGAGCTTGCTAGAGTGTGATAGAAAATAAATATTGCTAAGTTTTAATACATACGCATCTCTTTGAATTTAATTCTTCACCTAGATATTTTACAATCGCTATAATCTGCAATGAAAAACCTTCTGATAGTCATTGCATTCTGAGTTATAGTAGGTTCGAATTTTTTATCCACGCAGGGGGAGGGGAAATGACAAATTTTTGAGAAATATACGAGAAAGTTTAGGGGAGGCCACTCCCGCTGGTTCTCATAGATATTAAAAGAACCACCCCAGGCATAGAGGAGGACCTCTATGACCCCAGGCCACCCCATTCCTACTCACATCCATCCCAAACTGATCAGGAGCGATCTCCGCTCTAGGAACGGGAATGTGACGTGGCGTAGTAGTAGTTTCTTTATATTCGTCCATGGCATCATGGTATTCGTTCAGCGATTGACCTTTTTGTCCTGCAGCTCATTGTTCTTAAGTTTAGTTAGATTAATATTACGGATGCAATGAATATTCGGCAACTATTCGGTATTTGGCCCTTTTGCCAAATATTCGGCTGCCCCAATACTAAGCAGATATTAGACTGAATATTTTCAAGGTAATAATTTTTTTAAATGTACTTTTAAATAATAAAATAAAAAAATATTTCAGAATTATATTTCATTGCATTTTTTATTCCAAAAAAAAAATTACTCAATTTTAAGTTACATAGTACGTAAATGTATTTAATAACTTTGCATGTCATTTATCATTGTAAAGCCTGCAATTATGATGCAAGAGCAATCTTTGCACCTTTCCGAATGCTAAACAGATATTTGGCTGAATAAATTCAGGATATTTTTTTAAAATATATATTTAATAAAGAATATTGCAAAATTACATTTCAATATTCACTTATTATCAAAAAATCTAACATTTTTTTTCAGTTTTAAGGGGGAGAGTAAGCATTATCAGGTTAAATAATTTTTAACCCTTTAACTGTGGATATGGTTTATAAATCACATATATAAGAAAGTACCCGCAGTTGAAGGGTTAAAGAAAAGGAGAAATGTTTTATGGGGTGGTACGTAGAAGTGAAGAAGAATATATTTTAAAGGAAATGACTTAACATTGTGACTTGGAGAAAAGAAATTTGTTATAGTTAAGTGAAAGATATAAAGGATGACAAGCAAGTTTTTAATTTTTTTTAGGTTTTAATAAATTTTCTAAAAAAATTAAAATTTTAAAAATATAATGTAATGTATCTATAGATAAAATTATACTATTATAATTTTAGATTTGTGAAAGCCACATTGTCTTATTCTTAGAATTAAAGTGTTTAAAATATACTATAAAAATACATCAGAGTGTTAATGTTTAATAAAATCAATAAAAAATAATAAGATCAATTTTATCAATCTTTAATTTTTTTATTTAAAATTTAAGGAATACTTTATTTACCATCAAAAGTGTAATGTCTTTAAAAAGTATATATTCGGCCTGATTTTTGGCCGAATATTCGGTATTCGGCCAAATCACCATTCGTTACATCCCTAATTAATATCCCGTTTTGAAACTATTGGAAGGCTATTTAGGGACAGGACTCGTACTTTTGAACTCTGGTCCGGTGACGCAGACGACACCTGAATTGACAAACCTCCCTCCAAACTTCCATTCCACGTAAGCGGGAGGGAATTTCGCCTTCAAAGTCAGGTACAATGTTCTCCAGCTCCACATATACGGCGGATCTTGGTTGGAACCTGAAACCCTCCTGTCCCGAAGCCGAGACCTTACCACCAGGCTATTGCGGCCCTTATTATTGTGAATTTTTTTTGTCTTACAACTACATAATGTGCGATTGATTCATAACTAACCCTTTGCGGTCGATGCCGATACAGTGGCGGCATTCGCAAGTCGTCGTAAAAGTCGGTTTTTTTTTTCTTGCAAATTTATATGCCTGCAAATAAATAAAGACTTCTACGACGACTTGCGAATGCTGCCACTTTGGCGACATCGACCGCAAAGGGAAAAGTAATTAACATTTAAACTCTTTAACATAATAAGCTCTTTGCAACCGGAAAAGTAATTAGATACATTTGTAATTCACTGAATACAAGGGCTTACTTTATTGCTTCGAGAATTATATATATATATATATAATTGTGTAAATGGAATTTTTCCGAAAAATTAATCTCCACTTCTTGCATCTTTGTAGGAATTTTTTTATGTATCGAAATCAAGAAACATCAAAATGATGCACCGTCTAGAATGGTGCCCGAGAGCAAACATACCAAGTGCAAAGGGTTAATAATGAACCGATAGAATCTTAAATTTTCGAATCGAAAACGAGAGGGGGGGGGTGCCTTTTATTTTTGCATGAACATCAGTCCAGATGACGAAAGCATTCTTGCCCATGAAATTACGAACAGGAAATAGAATTCTAAATTTGAATTCTAATTTGAGTTTCAGGCTATAATTTTGTCTGAAACTTAATATTCTTAGATATGAATCTGTTATAGAACAGTAATTTATAGAAATTTGGGTATTAAAAATAAAGTAGCCTCCAAATAAAAGAAATATCCACTGAAATTTCACTGGAAAGGGAATTCTTTACAGAACTTTAGAAATATTTTCGGCAAAAGTCGTTGTAATGTTTTGCATATTATCATCGCATTCCAGAGAAACTCAAAGACGTACCATTACGGAATTCCTGGAGCGTAACCTCATACCACATCGTTATTTGAATAAATAGATTTATGTTATTATTTAATCTTCTATAAATTTGCTGGAGAATTCAAGGTCGGGGTATTTTCATCGGGCAATTGACAACTAAGTAAGCGGACCATCTGTTCTGAAGCATACCGGGGGGGGGGGGGACCCAAATAAAAAAAAAATTCCGATCCCAAAGAATTTTATTTATTTTATGTTGTTACTTGATCTTCTATAAATTTGCAAGGGAATTCAGGGTTAGAGTATTTTCATCTGTGGTAAACGATTAAGAAAGTGGACCATCTGCTGTAAAGCATTGCAAACGGGGTGGAGGAGGGGAATATAAAGAAATCCGATCACAGAGAATGGAGATGTATTGAATTATGTCCGTCAAGAAAACCGGCAAAATAATTTCAAAAGAACAAATACCTAATGAATATCGTTACCTTAAAAATAATGAAATCTAAGTCGTTCTGTAGGATTTTGGTTTTAGATATTTAATAACAGCTCTACATAGACAAAAAGTGTATAAAAAATTTCCTTTTTTTTAGTGCCACACTTAAGGACCTTTAGTCCTGAAATAAAGCTACATTTAAAAAAGAAGAGACATAAACCCTAGATAAATTTTGATCTAGAGTAGAATAACGAATAGGACAGAAACTATTGTGAAGTGTATAGGTTTATGAGTTATGACCTAACGTATATGAGTGCTTCAAGTATTAAAAATATGCTTTCTTTTCGGAACAAATACGGTTAAATGTAGTTTTTTTAACCTTCCGAGACGAAGTGGAAGGGCAAATTAGAAAAACTTGCCCAACGGGAAAATTTTTTGTTAAAACTTAATCCGATCTTAACAAGCTCCAAAGCAGATGCCGAAAACTGTTTTTAGGATCCTAGATAATGCCGCTTTATACTCGAAAGGTTTCCACAGTCGCTGGATGCGTATCAGAAGGAAGTGAAGAATAAATTACAAAAAAAAAAGAGAGAAAATATGATATAAGATGAAAACATCCTTTCAAGGCTATGCACTGATAGCGAAATATTTGTGCATTTTCCAGTCGTTAAATCGTATATTTACTGCCAAAATTTTTTAGGTTAATCTATAGAAAAAGAAAGGGAAAAACTGAACCGTAAACAACGTATAATAGTTTATTTTTCTTTAAAAGCAAACGATAAGTGTGTAAGAATTTTTATATTCCACTCCAAAAACTTGTTTCCAACTTTTACTTTTTTGTTTGAACAAGGGAATTATTACATGAGGACAAAAGTTGAAATAATTGCAAATATAAATACATTTTTTTCCAAATAATTGCTTAAAGTATTCGTAGTTCTATATTTTAGAAGCATTTGAATTATTTCTGTTTGAATGCTTTTTTCTATGATTAAAAGGCTTTAAACAGGGAAAGAAAAACTTGTATTTGTGTATTCTTCTTGTATTAAGTTTTTTTAAAAAAATTTATATTTAAAGGTTATGCTTTTATTTATTTTGACAGTTTCTACCAGAATAATCGGAAATTCTGGGATATAACCATGCATCACCCAATATATGGTTCTATCCCACAATAACCACACAAATAATTTGCGAGGTTCATATTATAATTGATTGTTTCGACAATATTTTCTATTTTTCCTCTATTGGTACATGCCTTTCACATATTAAGTAACTGTTGCAGTTTATTTAAAGGCAAATTGTTTTGTCTCATGAAATGAATTTATTAATTCTCCTTGCATCTGACAATTCTTTCGATTCCGTGAAACACCATGACTTATTTTTAAGTTACATATTTCTTCAGGTAGTTAGAGGTACAGAGTATATATAATTAAATTTCAAGTATTCCAAACAGTTTGTCAAATAGTTCATTTATCTAATTCTCTGATTGTTGTCTAAATCAGGGGTGCGCAAACTATTTTCACTTCCGACCCCCCAGGTTAGCGGGGGCCCGTGAAATTTTGGGGGGCCCCCTTGGTAAGATTTACGTTTTTTTTTTTTTTTTTGAGCGTCAACGTAGTTAAAGTGAATTTCTTTTTTGGATTTGCGCTTATGTTAAGACTGTATTAGTTGTCTGAAAAAAACAAATAGTTTTATGAAGTAATGGTTTTATTTATTCATATGAGTATAAATATTTTTAATGAAAAATACATTAGAAAAACTTTACATCATAAGAATTCAATGTGAGGTATGTGGTTGCAAAGAATTCATGATTGTTTCTATGTTCGGATCTGTATTGGAAATTGCAAGCCGAAAGTCATCCTCTGGATCCAATCGTGTTCGATATTTTGTTTTAATGGCGACTAATTTTGAAAAGCCGGTTTTACATAAGTAGGTTGATGCAAACTGAATCAAAGTTTTAATTGCTTTCTTCTTCAAATCGGCATATTCGTTTCCAATTGATAGCCAAAACTTTTGGATAGTTAGACTCTTAAATAGAATGCTCAGTGTTTTCGTCACTTTGTAGTTAGACTCTTAAATAGAATGCTCAGTGTTTTCGTCACTTTGAACTTCAATTAACTGTTGTTTTTCATTTAAAGGGATATTTGATTCAAAAATATCAAAAGAAAATGGATCACGTATCCAACCTTATTCATTATCTGGAAATTTTTCAAACCTTTTCGAAAAGTTTTCTCCCAATTTGATCATATGGCGGGAACTTGCGTTTATAAATAACGAGAAATCTATATGAATTTTTAGTAAGTTCTGAAAAGCATGGGAACATGTCTCTGTTGCTTTTGTTCAATTCTCCTTCCAAAAGTTTCAGCTTATTCTTAAAAGTTTCAATTTTACTGCGCGATGCTAAAATGTTTGCACTCTCTCCCTGTAGACTTAAATTCAAATCGTTAAGTTTTTCGAAAGTGTCAACCATGTAATTGAGTTTCCCGAGCCAATCTTCATTAATGAATAAACTTGCTAATATATGTTTCTTTAAAAAAAATGTAAACTTAATTTCTGAAATCGAAAATGCGTCTCAATATTTTGCCGCTTACGAGCCATCTGACTTAGGTATACAGTAATAATGTTTCTCACACAGAACCCATCTCATTACAGAGTATTGAAAAGAGACGACTGTTTAGGCTGTTGTTTTTAATCTAATTAATTAATCCTGTAATATCTTGTGGAATATTTCTTCAATGTTTTTTGTAACCAGAGCTGCTCTATGTATCATGCAATGGTTGAACTCTATAGGGGGGCAATTTTCTTTATTAGCTCACTTTGTCTTTTATTACCACCTGTTAATGCTGAAGCACCATCAGTGCAAATCGCGACACAGCTTGTCCAGGTAAGGTTATTCGTTTGAAAATATCTGTTAATAATTTCAAATATTTTCTCTCCTGTTTTCCTTCCTTCCAATTTTTTACAACATAAACCAGTGGAAGTGGCCTCACCTAAACTTTCTCGTATACTGCTCAAAAATTTATCATTCCCCCCCTCCCTGCGTAGATAAAAAAAAATCGAACCTACTGTAACCCAGAATGCAACGAATATCAGAAGGTTTTTCATTGTAGATTATAGTGATTGTAAAATATGTAGGTGAAAAATCATATTCAAAAAGATGCCTATGTATTAAAACTTAGCAATATTTATTTTCCATCACATTCTAGCAAGCTCTGCTAATGCGAGGGCACGAGCGAGCGAAAACAAAACAGGAGATTAAACGAATCTATCACGAACTCCGTTTCAAGGACAAAGTGACGTAATCCTTCCACTTGCTACCAAGTATGCATGCGCATGGAGAAAAGTTTTGAAACGAATGCTTAACAAGTATGCGATTATACAGACCGACAGACAGTCAACCCGTTGACGGATTTGGCCCAAAACTTTATACGGACCTACATTCATGATGATAAAACTATGTACCAAATTTTATCTATATACCTATTCAAGTTTTTGAGTTATAGTGTTCACATGATCGCGGACAGACAGACAGACTTCCCATAGACGGATTTTCTCCAAAATTTGATAGAAACCTACAAATTGTGTGTAAAGATCACATACCAAATTTCATCCATGTATCTCTAATAGTTTTCGAGTTATCGTTTTCACAGACATACAGACACACAGACATAATTCTAAAATTGTGTTTTTCGGACTCAGGGAGGTCTAAAACGTGGAGATTCGTCAAAATCTCGAGTTCGAATTTTTTGACGATTACAATACTTTCTCTGTGCATACTTCGTATACGAGAAAGTAAAAAGTCTTCTGTCATGTTTTCTTCGTAAACGTTTCTTACATAAACAATTATTAAGACAACTTAGTAATGTCAGTAGTTTTGTCAAGTTGTAAAGCAAACAGGAGCGTTTTTTAATTGATTTAACAAAACTGATTCTATACTGCTTGAAATGGAAACGGTTCTCTTGATAATGGTATCGTTTTTAAATCGTTACCATATTTTTCTCCATGCATAATTGATGTCATTTTAATTGCTGAAGGAAGAATGAGTGATTCGCCAATTGCGTGCGGTTTTAAATTTTTCCCTATTAAATATGAAATTTCTAAGGATGTCCGTAAGGCCTTCCCAGGAATTGTAGTGTATTTTTTCAAAAATACATTTTGATTTTTCATGCTTTAAGCTCGTTTTCAGATATTTTGCTAAATCTTTATGCTTGGTTTCCTTTGTCTTTTGAATTTAGCAGGTTCATTCTTTTATTTGCTAATTTATCCTTGCAGTTAATACATAACGGAAGTTCTTCCCCATTAACAACGCAATATGTAAATCCATATTTAATAAACTCTTCTTAATATTTTTTCAATTTTTTTATTAGATAACACATTTCGTTTCATATTTTTTGAAGTAGAAACAGTGTCTTTGGATTCATCCACAATTTTTCTAAGTTTATTATAAGTTGGTCCATCATTCTCATTAGTATTGTCATTCTTTTCATCTTCTGGACGCTAGTGGCAATTTTTAGCCATTTATCCATTATGAGTGTATTAAAGCTAAAATAAAATTATAAATATACAATATCTTTGTAGTTGGTCAGTCACGTGCGGCTTCCGCGTTGGAAGCGAATATAGTCCAAGATTACTCTGTATAAATCATGCTGATTTGTAACTTAATCAGACAAAAATTAAAGAAAAGAAAACTCACATAAAAAAGAAACATCTTATTATACCAACAGTACATAATGGTTACTTAAAATAAAAAAAAATACAACGTTCAAGTAAAAATTTACACTTGGAATTTAATGAGTAAATATCTCAACAGGTATTGCCAGTCGAGCATATATCTATATTGTAGACAGAGGTTACAATGAATCAAAACATGCAGATATCGGAGCTTACTTTAGAAAATGCAAAACGAGTACAAAACTACTGTTCAGCAACGGATTCCGAGGCTACCGCTTTTGGACGATTTTACACAGAAAAAAGGTGTCAGGCAGTGAGTCATATGAGAGCATTTCCGGAGTTCTTTTTTAGATCACGCTTAGTGAAATGTAAACATCACCCTTCCATTCTTCACTTTCCCCCTATTTTGATGAAAATAACTCCGCCCGGCGCATGCGCAGTAGCGCGGAAGGTTTCCGAATCCGTTGCCAAACAATAATTATAGTGATTTAATATTGTTATGATTTATAATTCAATCGGTAATCACACATCCATGATTCACTTACTTCCTGTTTCACTCTCCCTGATGTATGATGTCGAAATCTTTTTTTCCAGTGTGCTTTACTCTGATTGGTTGATCTCTGCCTAAAATGTGTATATCTATTTATCTTTCTCTTTAGTAAATAATAAATTATTCTTTCTCTTTTTTTTCCGCGAGCTTTGATTAGCGAAATAATATATTTTGATGGCATTTGTCCTTTCTTTTTTGAAGTGGATTGAAAAGAACTTTGGAATGAATAGGGAATAAAAGCCTTTGTAGCTGAAAATCCCATAAAACCCCTTTAATCAATCAATATTCTTTCTCTTGCTTCGTTCCAAGGCTAATGAATTTCTTCAAAAAATATAATAATGTTTAACATTACTTGTTCCAAAGATGGAAAATTTTATATTTAAAAATTACAATTATTTTTTGTTTTCCAAAATTAAGCTTATTATGATTTTGAATTTGTACTCGCACTTAAACTGCAAAAGTAGGTCTAGTTTAGGGCCACCATCTGTAATACAGAAACAGAACTAACTCTTCCTATACACGTTTTACATATTAACTACCTTGGTAGCGTTTCCAACAAAGTATCAGTTGAGGATAATTAATTTTCGAAAAAATAAAAAATGATATAAAAAAAGCTAAATACATGCAAAATATTTTAGAAAAAAAGTTTTTCTTCATAAATATTTTAATATCTATATTGTTTTTTCATGGAGGGCAATGATTGTTTATTATTGCCCTCCGAGCACGCTACTGAACTGTTCTATGCTTAAAAAAGGTGTTAAGCGCATACCCGATTGCAGTTTTTACTTAAAATAATCAAAAACAGAATTACAGAATTCACTTGAATGAACGTAAGAAAGCAGCATACCGAACTACTGAGCCACAGACTCAAAGAAATGCACGGTTCTTGCGGTGACCACACTATAAAGACTAAATAGCAAGGCGTGGGGCACATCTAGATGTGAACAAGCTGTAGCAAAGGTGGCTACTACTAAACGTTAGACCGACCCAAGTTGCAAATGAATCACACAAGAAAGCATGTAGAGTGCATTTCAATTTGAGAATAATCTTTTATTACTATGTTTGCAGCTTGCCGAAGAAAGCAAACAATAGTTTTCGTAAAAAAATTATTAAATTTTTATAAATCTCATTTTAATTTTATAATATCTCATTGTACTGTTTTACTAGTACCTGATAATTTTTGAAGAAAAGCCGTATATTTTTTATTGTCAAATAAATTTCTTTGAATTTGGCGATCCCCAAAAATTTTCTCGCGACCCCCAGTTTGCGCACCACTGGTCTAAATTATCAGGGTGGCTTAACCCATTATTGCGTCCTAGATTGTCCATACATTATATCGTCCTAGACTGAGAACAGACAGCTTTTGTCTGTTTAATTAATTAAAAATAAATTTTAAGTCAATGGGTTAATAAAACCATGAAAAGGAAAAGCATTTTCACACACTTAAACTAAGCGGCTAAAAATAATTGTCATCGCCAATTAGGAGAATTCGCTTCTTGATCCATCAAATATGTATCTTGTCTCATGTTAACACTTTCATACACATCTTGCATTCAAGAGATGCTTGTTCCTCTAAAACTCGGTTCTTCAGGCTGTTGACAGTCATTTATATAGGGTGTTCATGAATTATTGGACCCATTTCAAAAATTAATAAAAATAAACAAACTAATAATCTTATTTCGATGTACTTCGTTTCAGTTACGTATTGCTATTAATTAATCCTGTAATATCTTGTGGAATATTTCTTCAATGTTTTTTTGTAACCAGAGCTGCTCTATGTATCATGCAATGGTTGAACTCTATAGGGGGGCAATTTTCTTTATTAGCTCACTTTGTCTTTTATTACCACCTGTTAATGCTGAAGCACCATCAGTGCAAATCGCACACAGCTTGTCCAGGTAAGGTTATTCGTTTGAAAATATCTGTTAATAATTTCAAATATTTTCTCTCCTGTTTTTCCTTCCTTCCAATTTTTACAACATAAAACCAGTGGAAGTGGCCTCACCTAAACTTTCTCGTATACTGCTCAAAAATTTATTTCCCCTCCCCGTAGATAAAAAAAATCGAACCTACTGTAACCAGAATGCAACGAATATCAGAAGGTTTTCATTGTAGATTATAGTGATTGTAAAATATGTAGGTGAAAAAATCATATTCAAAAAAGATGCCTATGTATTAAAACTTAGTCTTATTTTCATCACATTCCTAGCAAGCTCTGCTAATGCGAGGGCACGAGGAGCGAAAACAAAACAGGAGATTAAACAATCTATCACGAACTCCGTTTCAAGGACAAAGTGACGTAATCCTTCCACTTGCTACCAAGATGCATGCGCATGGAGAAAAGTTTTGAAGTGAAGATATGCTTAACAAGTATGCGATTATACAGACAACAGACAGTCAACCCGTTGACGGATTTGGCCCAAAAACTTTATACGGACTACATTCATGATGATAAAACTATGTACCAAATTTTATCTATATACCTATTCAAGTTTTTGAGTTATAGTGTTCACATGATCGCGGACAGACAGACAGACTTCCCATAGACGGATTTTCTCAAAATTTGATAGAAACCTACAAATTGTGTAAAGATCACATACCAAATTTCATCATATCTCTAATAGTTTTCGAGTTATCGTTTTCACAGACATACAGACACACAGACATAATTCTAAAATTGTGTTTTTCGGACTCAGGAGGTCTAAACGTGGAGATTCTTCAAAATCTCAGTTCGAATTTTTTGACGATTACAATACTTTCTCTGTGCATACTTCGTATACGAGAAAGTAAAAAAGTCTTCTTCATGTTTTCTTCGTAAACGTTTCTACATAAACAATTATTAAGACAACTTAGTAATGTCAGTAGTTTTGTCAAGTTAGAAAACAAACAGTTTTTTGATTTAACAAACTGATTCTATACTGCTTGAAATGGAAACGGTTCTCTTGATAATGGTATCGTTTTAAATCGTTACATATTTTTCTCCATGCATAATTGATGTCATTTTAATTGCTGAAGGAAGAATGAGTGATTCGCCATGCGTGCGGTTTTAAATTTTTCCCTATTAAATATGAAATTTCTAGGATGTCCGTAAGGCCTTCCCAGGAATTGTAGTGTATTTTCAAAAATACATTTTGATTTTTCATGCTTTAAGCTCGTTTTCAGATATTTTTGCTAAATTATGCTTGGTTTCCTTTGTCTTTTGAATTTAGCAGGTTCATTCTTTTATTTGCTAATTTATCCTTGCAGTTAATACATAACGGAAGTTCTTCCCCATTAACAACGCAATATGTAAATCCATATTTAATAAACTCTTCTTAATATTTTTTCAATTTTTTTTATTAGATAACACATTTCGTTTCATATTTTTGAAGTAGAAACAGTGTCTTTGGATTCATCCACAATTTTCTAAGTTTATTATAAGTTGGTCCATCATTCTCATTAGTATTGTCATTCTTTTCATCTTCTGGACGCTAGTGGCAATTTTAGCCATTTTATCCATTATGAGTGTATTAAAGCTAAATAAAATTATAAATATACAATATCTTTGTAGTTGGTCAGTCACGTGCGGTTCCGCGTTGAAGCATATAGTCAAAAGATTACTCTGTATAAATCATGCTGATTTGTAACAATCAGACAAAAATTAAAGAAAAGAAAACTCACATAAAAAAAACATCTTATTATACCAACAGTACATAATGGTTACTTAAAATAAAAAAAAAATACAACGTTCAAGTAAAATTTACACTTGAATTTAATGAGTAAATATCTCAACAGGTATTGCCAGTCGAGCATATATCTATATTGTAGACAGAGGTTACAATGAATCAAAACATGCAGATATCAGACTTACTTTAGAAAATGCAAAAGAGTCAATAAACTACTGTTCAGCAACGGATTCCGAGGCTACCGCTTTGGACGATTTTACACAGAAAAAAGGTGTCAGGCAGTGAGTCATATGAGAGCATTTCCGGGTTCTTTTTTAGATCACGCTTAGTGAAATGTAAACATCACCCTTCCATTCTTCACTTTCCCTATTTTGATGAAAATAATCTCCGCCGGCATGCGCAGTAGCGCGGAAGGTTTCAAATCTTGCCAAACAATAATTATAGTGATTTAATATTGTTATGATTTATAATTCAATCGGTAATCACACATCCATGATTCACTTACTTCCTGTTTCCTCTCCCTGATGTATGATGTCAATCTTTTTCCAGTGTGCTTTACTCTGATTGTTGATCTCTGCCTAAAATGTGATATCTATTTATCTTTCTCTTTAGTAAATAATAAATTATTCTTTCTCTTTTTTTTCCGGAGCTTTGATTAGCGAAATAATATATTTTGATGGCATTTGTCCTTTCTTTTTTGAAGTGGATTGAAAAGAACTTTGGAATGAATAGGAATAAAAGCCTTTGTAGCTGAAAATCCCATAAAACCCCTTTAATCAATCAATATTCTTTCTCTTGCTTCGTTCCAAGGCTAATAGTTTCTTCAAAAATATAATTGTTTAACATTACTTGTTCCAAGATGGAAAATTTTATATTTAAAATTACAATTATTTTTTGTTTTCCAAAATTAAGCTTATTATGATTTTGAATTTGTACTCACTTAAACTGCAAAAGTAGGTCTGTTGGGGCCACCATCTATAACAGAAACAGAACTAACTCTTCCTATACACGTTTTACATATTAACTACCTTGAGCGTTTTCCAACAAAGTATCAGTTGAGGATAATTAATTTTCGAAAAAATAAAAAATGATATAAAAAAGCTAAATACATGCAAAATATTTTAGAAAAAAGTTTTCTTCATAAATATTTTAATATCTATATTGTTTTTTCATGGAGGAATGTGTTTATTATTGCCCTCCGACACACTATGAATCTGTTCTATGCTTAAAAAGGTGTTAAGCGCATACCCGATTGCAGTTTTACTTAAAATAATCAAAAACAGAATTACAGAATTCACTTGAATGAACGTAAAGAAACAGCATACCAATCACTGAGCCACAGACTCAAAGAAATGCACGGTTCTTGGGTGACCACACTAAAGACTAAATAGCAAGGCGTGGGCACATCTAGATGTGAACAAGTGTAGCAAAGGTGCTACTACTAAACGTTAGACCGAAAGTTGCAAAATGAATCACACAAGAAAGCATGTAGAGTGCATTTCAATTTGAGAATAATCTTTTACTACTATGTTTGCAGCTTGCCGAAGAAAGCAAACAATAGTTTTTCGTAAAAAAATTATTAAATTTTATAAATCTCATTTTAATTTTATAATATCTCATTGTACTGTTTTACTAGTACCTGATAATTTTTGAAGAAAAGCCGTATATTTTTTATTGTCAAATAAATTTCTTTGAATTTGGCGATCCCAAAAAAATTTTCTCGCGACCCCAGTTTGCCACCACTGGTCTAAATTATCAGGGTGGCTACCCATTATTGCGTCCTAGATTGTCCATACATTATATCGTCCTAGACTGAGAACAGACAGCTTTTGTCTGTTTTAATTAAAAAAATTTTTAAGTCAATGGGTTAATAAAACCATGAAAAAGGAAAAAGCATTTTCACACATTAAACTAAGCGGCTAAAATAATTGTCATCGCCAATTAGGAA
>BGPR01000452.1:342782-604577 GCA_013235015.1 Araneus ventricosus
CAACTGCGGGTTTTTTTTTTTTTTTTTTTTATAAGAGTGCATTTAAAAGTTTTTTTATTCTTCAGATAGGTAACGCGCCGTTACTGCTTTCTATGTGGTCGTAAATTATTGGTCATCTCCCATTTTTGAGAGCCATTATCTGCGAAACTATTAAAGTAGAAGAAAAAATAAAAGTCGTATTTGTAGCGAATTTTACGCACTTTATTTTAAATCATAGTAATTCGAAAACTGAATAGTTTTCGAGATATACAAGAAAAGTTTTTTGAAAAAGAAAACTATAAAAAGCGCATCTTCTGCTGATCGGTAGCTATTGGAAATCTCGCTGTAGCAAATTTAGAACGCCGTAATGGTACGCCACCTATCTGAAAAAAAAAAAACTTTACTAGCTCTCCCCTTTGAAAAAAACCGCAGTTGTAACATTATTCATTTTATTATTAATTTTTTGAAATGGGTTCAATATGACCAACTGTATGCCATTATGTCTTCGCCCCGAAACTCTTTCTGTATATGTTGAAATACCAAGATTTTAATCCCTTGGTCGTGATTTTTCCTTTATTTATTTTGTGTGTGTTTGCTCCGTCCTGTAACATTCTTACCTGCGTTGATGACTTCACCTCAAGTCGATGTCTTCATTTAAATGAACAAAGTTTAATAAGCACTTTGTATATTTAGTGGATTCCATATGTAACCTAATTATTATGCCCAAAAATATAAACGTGTTCGAGTTCTGAATTTGCATTATGTTTAATAACGCAGTAGTACTGATATATACTTCTTGGGCATATTTATTTTTCTTTCAGAATCTGTCAATAAATATAGAAGCACTTGTGTAACGCAGCGCTCACGTTATTCCAACCGAATCGAACTTCTTCCGCTTGTTTTTGGGCGTACTACTTACACACTGAACACCTTGATCAAATAATACGCAGCCAAGAAAGCAACAGCTTTGGGGAAGTTGAAAAAAAGCAGATTTATGTGATAAAATCTTTTCAAATATTACCTGAACTGTTAGCCTGAATCTCAAGTTGGTATGTAATCGATGAAGAAAGAAAGTTTTGAAATGCTGCTTCGTGTAATTTCTTTTGTGTTCGTATTTTAAAGAAATAGATTACGAATAAATATGCAGTATTTGGTATACAAAAAAATTTAAACTCTAATCTTCGTAGTTACAGAATCTATTGACTTTGATCAGCATTTAGTAAAATATCAAAATTTTTCATAACTTTGTCATCTAAAATTTCTGGTTGTTTGTAAGTGGAAAGAATAGCGTTTGATTAGATGGAACCTGATTTTGAACCCGGTCTATCCGAAAAGTTTTCAATTTAATTATCCCGCTTGAACACGTCCTATTTCTTGTCATGAATTCATATATAAAAATAGTAGAAAGAAGAAATAATTGTGGAAAGCAGACCAAGAAAAATATGTGAAAAGTATAAAAATACTAATCATCGATTTAGACGAGAAACTTAATGAAAATAGAATATTGTGAGACCTTCCGTGAAATCAGAAATCATTTTGCGTAATTTTATTTAAATAAATATCAATATTTTTTTATACTCTTCCCACCCTATTTGGACAATTATTTAGGCCCGATCCGTGCAGATGTTTGGCTATCTAAGAGAAAGCTTTTTCGTAAATTATTGTAAAATAATAATAAAAAGATTTTACAGCATTTTTATATTAGAAATAGTACAAAAGTAGTATCTCCATTTCGGATGTCTGGAGAAAAAAAAAAAATCAGGAACCTTTTTTTTGCGACCTTAACTGCACATACATATGTACATGTGATAAATTATTTTTAAGTTAAACAATAGTTAAACCTTATCTTAACCATCTTATTTATTGTTTTTCATCTTTTATATCAAAGATGAATTCATCCAGTACTGCGAATAGATTTGGGAAACCGAGAAGAATTTCATCTCAATTTGGAAATACATAACACCACTACGCTTCTAAATAAGTACAATCGTGATTCAGCTGTGCTTTATCTCTCCTACCTCCATGTACCGTTACTACTTGTAATCATATAATTATATTCTTCAAACGTCTAAATGGAATAGTCTTTTAATTATGTAATACAAAAATGGTCTTTAATTTATGTATAAATGTCTAGTAAAACATAAAATTTAAAACATTTTCTCAATTTTCTCCATAATTGTTTCAGTACTCTGGTGTGTTCTCTTACCTCTCTCAATTAGTTGCAGTGCCAAGTTCAAAGAAAATTATAATAGAGTGTCGATTAGTCGATGGCGAAAGACATTTTGAACAGATTCACAAAATATATATTTGATTGTTTTGTGGATAATATATTTTATAAGGATTACCAGGATTCTGTGAAGTTCAGTTTATTTTTTTCTTCGGTAAAACTTCTAATGGATGCGAAAAGTAATTGACCATACTTTCGACTTCATCGCAGCATACCCAATTTTATATTATAAACCAGTGTTATTTATTCGATTTATGTATCAAAATCATTATTAGGTAGAAACTTTTATTAGAAAAAGTTGTTCTAATTGTAAAATACATAGTGTATCTTAATGAAAGTGTTGATAAATTATGTTGGTTTTTTTTTTAATAATTTAAAATAAATGTCATTTAAAAAAAGACACTGCCGGATTGAATCGTTTTAAAATACAATTGGGGATACAAAGACATATGCTCCATTCGATTTCTTTAGAGGGCAGGACGACCTTAATCGGTTGTATCTATCCCCGCCATTGAACCGTTCAAATCCAGGACACAACAAAAAAAGTATCAATAACTATTCGGAGAGGAAGGGAGCATCGTATTAGGAATTAAAGTACCATAATTTGTTCCAGCTCATTGGTCCGATTTAAAATATCCATTCTATTGTCTTTTGGTTGAATTGAAAGTTCACGATTCTGAAAGAAAATCACTTTCCTGACTCAACAGTTGACATCAATTTCTCAAAACGGGAATCCTTGAAACAATGCTCCTTTTAAAATAAAATATACTGTACGTCATTCGATTGTTTGACTGTCTTGCTGATATATGGCTCTGGAATAGTCTCCTGTCTGAAGGTCATATGTTCGTGTTCCCAATGATCTATGACTTGGGAGAGGGTGATGGATTATGTGTTTGCTTCTACATGAAGTTACAAGACGCTGTGAGCATGTACAGCACGAAATGAAACACTGGTTTGTAATTGTTTTTGATAAATAATAAAAGTCGTTACCGTTGTGATTGGTTTTTCCAAATATGGTGAGAATTCTTTAAAATTTAAATAATGAAATGGATATTGATATTAGACGATTTTCATATGGCATGCCGATTTTATGGTGAGTCTTTTAGAACCATGCAAGTTAATCACAAAATAAAATAATTTGATTGATGCTTGTCGTAGGACATTATGTTCTTGTGCAGTGTTTTTTTAAAACTGTGGATAGCAATACAACTGAACGGAAGCATACAACAGTTCGCTTCTTGATCCATCAAATATGTATCTTGTCTCATGTTAACACTAGAATACACATCTTGCATTCAAGATATGCTTGTTCCTCTAAAACTCGGTTCTTCAGGCTGTTGACAGTCATTTATACAGGGTGTTCATGAATTATTGTACCCATTTCAAAAATTAATAAAAATAAACAAACTAATAATCTTATAACTGCGGGTTTTTTTTATAAGAGTGCATTTAAAAAAGTTTTTTTTTATTCTTCAGATAGGTAACGCGCCGTTACTGCTTTCTATGTGGTCGTAAATTATTGGTCATCTCCCATTTTTTGAGAGCCATTATCTGCGAAACTATTAAAGCTAGAAGAAAAATAAAAGCATGTATTTGTAGCGAATTTTACGCACTTTATTTTGTTAAATCAATTGTAATTCGAAAACTGAATAGTTTTCGAGATATACAAGAAAAGTTTTTTTGAAAAAAGAAAACTATAAAAAGCGCATCGGGCTTCTGCTGATCGGTAGCTATTGCGTATGGAAATCTCTCGCTGTAGCAAATTTAGAACGCCGTAATGGTACGCCACCTATCTGAAAAAAAAAAAAACTTTACTAGCTCTCCCCTTTTGAAAAAAACCGCAGTTGTAACATTATTCATTTTTATTATTAATTTTTTGAAATGGGTTCAATAATTTATGACCACCCTGTATGTCATTATGTACTTCGCCCCGAAATCTTTTCTGTATATGTTGTAAAAGTACCAAAATTTTAATCCCTTTGGTCGTGATTTTTCCTTTATTTATTTTGTGTGTGTTTGCTCCGTCCTGTAACATTCTTACCTGCGTTGATGACTTCACCTCAAGTCGATGCTTCATTTAAATGAACAAAGTTTAATAAGCACTTTGTATATTTAGTGGATTCCATATGTAACCTAATTATTATGCCTAAAAATATAAACGTGTTCGGATTTCGAATTTGCATTATGTTTAATAACGCAGTAGTACTGATATATACTTCTTGGGCATATTTATTTTTCTTTCAGAATCTGGGTCAATAAATATAGAAGCACTTGTGTAACGCACGCGCTCACGTATTATTCCAACCCGAATCGAAACTGCTTCCGCTGTTTGTTTTGGGCGTACTACTTACACACTGAACACCTTGATCAAATAATACGCAGCCAAGAAAGCAACAGCTTTGGGGAAGTTGAAAAATAGCGTTAGTTTATGTGATAGCAAATCTTGTTTCAAATATTACCTGAACTGTTAGCCTGAATTCCAGAAGTTGGTATGTAATCGATGAAGAAAAGAAAGTTTTGAAATGCTGCTTCGTGTAATGGCTTTCTTTTGTGTTCGTATTTTAAAGAAATCAGATTACGAATAAATATGCAGTATTTGGTATACAAAAAATTTAAACTCTTAATCTTCGTAGTTACAGAATCTATTGACTTTGATCAGCATTTAGTAAAATATCAAAATTTTTCATAACTTTGTCATCTAAAATTTCTGGTTGTTTGTAAGTGAAAGAATAGCGTTTGATTAGATGAACCTGATTTTTGAACCCCGGTCTATCCCGAAAAGTTTTCAATTTAATTACTCCTGCTTGAACACGTCCTATTTCTTGTCATGAATTCATATATAAAAATAGTAGAAAGAAGAAATAATTGTGGAAAGCAGAGCCAAGAAAATATGTGAAAAGTATAAAAAATACTCTAATCATCGATTTAGACGAGAAACTTAATGAAAAATAGAATATTGTGAGACCTTCCGTGAAATCAGAAATCATTTTGCGTAATTTTATTTAAATAAATATCAATATTTTTTTATACTCTTCCCACCCTATTTGGACAATTATTTAGGCCCGATCCGTGCAGATGTTTGGCTATCTAAGAGAAAGCTTTTTCGTAAATTATTGGTTAAAATAATAATAAAAAAAGATTTTACAGCATTTTTTATATTAGAAATAGTACCAAAAGTAGTATCTCCATTTCGGATGTCTGGAGAAAAAAAAAAAAATCAGGAACCTTTTTTTGCGACCTTAACTGCACATACATATGTACATGTGATAAATTATTTTTAAGTTAAACGCAATAGTTAAACCCTTATTTCAGATCCATTCTTATTTATTGTTTTTTCATCTTTTATATCAAAGATGAATTCATCCAGTACTGCGAATAGGATTTGGGAAACCAGAGAAGAATTTCATCTCAATTTGGAAATACATAAATCTACCACTACGCTTCTAAATAAGTACAATCGTGATCTGTGCTGTGCTTTATCTCTCCTACCTCCATGTACCGTTACTACTTGTAATCATATAATTATATTCTTCAAACGTCTAAATGGAATAGTCTTTTTAATTATGTAACTACAAAATGGTCTTTAATTTATGTATAAATGTCTAGTAAAAACATAAAATTTAAAAACATTTTCTCAATTTTCTCCATAATTGTTTCAGTACTCTGGTGTGTTCTCTTACCTCCGTCAATTAGTTGCAGTGCCAGAAGTTCAAAGAAAATTATAATAGAGTGTCGATTAGTCGATGGCGAAAGACATTTTGAACAGATTCACAAAATATATATTTGATTGTTTTGTGGATAATATATTTTTATAAGGATTACCACGGATTCTGTGAAGTTCAGTTTATTTTTTTCTTCGGTGTAAAAACTTCTAATGGGATGCTGAAAAAGTAATTGACCATACTTTCGACTTCATCGCAGCATACCCAATTTTATTATAAACCAGTGTTATTTATTCGATTTATGTATCAAAAATCATTATTAGGTAGAAACTTTTATTAGAAAAAGTTGTTCTAATTGTAAAAATACATAGTGTATCTTAATGAAAGTGTTGATAAATTATGTTGGTTATTTTTTTACCAATAATTAAAATAAATGTCATTTATTATTAAAAAGACACCTGCTGGATTGAATCGTTTTAAAATACAATTGGGGGGATACAAAAGACATATGTGCTCACATCTGATTTCTTTAGAGGGGCAGGTAGATGACCTTAATCGGTTGTATCTATCCCCGCCATTGAACCGTTCAAATCCAGGACACACACAAAAAAAGTATCGAATAACTATTTCGGGGAGAGGGGAAGGGGGAGCATTCGCACTTAAGTGAATTAAAAGTACCCATAATTTGTTCAGCGCTCATTGGTCCGATTTAAAATATCCATTCTATTGTCTTTGGTGTTGAATTGAAAGTTCACGATTCTGAAAGAAAATCACTTTCCTGACCTCAACAGTTGACATCAATTTTCTCAAAAACGGGAATCCAATTTTTGAAACAATACTGCTCTTTAAAATAAAATATACTGTAATTCGTCATTCGATTGTTTGACTGTTCTGTTGATATATGGCTTCGGAATAGTCTCCTGTTCGAAGGTCATATGTTCGTGTTCCCAATGATCTATGACTTGGGAGAGGGTGATGGATTATGTGTTTGCTTCTACATGAAGTTACAATAGACGCTGTGAGCATGTACAGCACGAAATGAAACACTGGTTGTGTAATTGTTTTTGATAAATAATAAAAGTCGTTACTCGTTGTGAATTGGTTTTTCCAAATATGGTTGAGAATTCTTTTAAAATTTAAATAATGAAATGGATATTAGATATTAGACGATTTTCATATGGCATGCCGATTTTATGGTGAGTCTTTTAGAACCATGCAAGTTAATCACAAAATAAAATAATTTGATTGCCATGCTTGTCGTAGGACATTATGTTCTAGTGCAGTGTTTTTTAAAACTGTGGATCCCGACCCTAAGTGTCGGTCGCTTACTTGTATTTTGGGATCGCCAAGACAGCGGGGAACGTTTACCAGATTCTTCAATTTTAGAAAGCCAAGTCAATGCAGAAAACTATGTTGATTTGAAGCAATTCATTAAAATGCTGCAAATTAACATTATTAATCCTTTTTTAAAAAATGGACGAATGTTTCATTTCTATTTTCGTAACCCGTAACACCCAACTTAATTTAAAGCATAGATTTCAGTAAAATTCTTTCAAGTATTGCATACTTAAAGATTAAAATTAGATGATGGTCAATTTCATTCCTAGTGTTTGTTGATTTTTGGTTTAATCGGCAGAAAATCGTTCATTTTAAAAACTTTTTTTTATAGATATGTGTTAAAAGATTTTTAAATTATAGTAAGATATCTAAAAAAATAAAGATTACTTTCGAATTTCTTGCATTACCTCGAAAATAAATCAGGGGGCGAGGATACTTCAAAATGACAACATTTTGTCTTCGAAATCTGGCTAACGGGTGCCCGTTGAAACCTGTTTAGGAGTTTGGGAATACATTATTGACTTGAAGACAAAGCTTTTTTTTTTTTTTTTGCTTTGTCTAACAAGGAATGCGATCAGTTTAGCAATGGAAAGAAATGCAACTGCCTTATAAATAGGACGTTGGGCGCTAACACTTTAAAATGTTCACTAAGAATCGAGAAAAATGTGTTTAAGGTCGCGGAAAATTTTTGTACTCGAAATAGGGCCCTGAGGAGAAAAGTATGTGAAGCTCTGGTCTAATTAACAAAACGTCATAAATAGATATATAATTTAAATAAAATACGCATACAAATTTCAAGGGCTTTAAAAAATGCAACAGAGCTCTAAAATCATTAAAATGCCCACCCCAAGCTAAATGCTAGCGTTGTTGAATAATTGAAATAAAAAGGGCATGAAATGAGTTGGAAAGTTCTCTAATTAAAAGAGTCCTGTCCAGTCTTAATTTTTCAAGCTCGACCTCAGTTTAAAAAATTTCCTTTTGTTTCAGCCCAACCCGAAACCAAAACTTGTATTCAAACATACTTTAGCCTGCTCCGTCTCATTTTCTTACTTTATAGTCTTTGTAAAAATATTAAATAAAATATGTCAACAATGCTGAGTAATCGTAAAATTTGTTATAGTTTTCGATGTGGTTGAGAAAAATTACAAAAAAAAAAGGTGTTCCGAGTCTTAAAACCATTTATATAATTTTATTAAAATAAAAATATTATATATCAGTTCTCTGCCTGATCCAATATGTATAATATCTATTTTCTTTAGCTCAGAATTTTAAATTCCAGTAAATAAGGTTAGTTTTTTTGCATTTGTTAGCCAGTGCAGTACTCTTTCTTTAATATTATTCCGCGTTCCTGAGATTTCGATTTTTTTCTTTAAAAAAAAGGGGGGAAGGGGAGAAAAAAATTTTGGCCCCTGTGGACAATGGATCAGTTTCCAGTTGGGTGAAATTCAAATTTCGTAGCCAAGAAAATATGGTTTTTGAACATGAAATTTAAAAAACAATAGAGTATTTTACATAAGTATTCTAAAAAAAAAGGTACGAGGTGTCAATTTACGAGGAGTGAGACTGGAAAATGATCGCACGACTGATTTTCTGTGTATTTTTATATCACGGCTATTAAAACCTTCGATCGAAATGATGAAACACGATTATTAGGCAACCATATTGATTTCAAACATCATACTGAAATTTACCAAATATTTGTATTAAATTATCTCCTGCTTTTAATTAATGCTTAATTTCTTTTTACGTATTCGCGCCCTTGGAATCGCAGTAACTTTTTTCATGAAAACGGGGTCGCCAATTAAAAGAAGTACTACCATATGAACTTTCGCTCTGAATAAATTTCTTCTTTTCCTGATTAACATTCCATTTTGTGAAGAATGACTCAAAGTTTGCTAAATGATGCAGTTTTTATTCGGAATATTTTTGTACTATATTTATAAAACGTTAAATTTTTAATATTTTTAAGAATAATTTTTTCTTAAAATTTAAATTCAAAGTGAAAAATTTCAGAAATTTGATGGCGTTTAGATCTGAACTAGCTCGTGCTTAAACTTTCTTAAAATAATCCCTGGATAACTGCAGAATTTCTGTTATAGGAATTGTGAGCAAAGGGAATTTCACTTCGTTCAATGAAATTTGAAAATTCAAACCTGTATGTAAAAACTATACTTCGAGTGAGATATAATTTTTTGATGGTAGTATTAGATTAAAATTCACTTTCAATTACATCAAATGATTGCAAATTTTATCTTAAATTTATCAATAAAATTATTATATATATTGTTTATTATCGTCATGTTAAAACTAATAAACGTCTATCCAAATGTGTAATTTAATACATATGCATTTTATAGGAGAAACTAAAGAGAGGTGTTAATTTTTATTTTATTAACTATTATTAAATCTAATGAAATAATAAAAAAAATCAAGAAATTTTAATTGCATTTTTATATAATCAAAAATTTAATGATATTTATAACATTTTTCTCGTAATTTATTTTTATTGCCGTGAATTAGCGTGGTTTATATTTTGCGAAGAAGCTCAGTCATGCGTTCGAATAAAAAATGAATCTGAACAAAAAACGAAGTCTCATCACTCATTAATTCAACTCAAATAATAGCACGGAGAATTAAAGCATCATTTTTGTTGGCTATTTTCCGTAAGCATTGAACCGAGTTTTGTTAACACATATAATACCTCTTTATTTGCAATCATATCAAGAAAACATTTATTGAAACCGCTCTTTAAATGCTACACTCCGTTGGCAATAAAAAGAGACGTTCAACATTTATTCAACATCCAATTGCGTTGAAGGCAGAAGCTATTAGTTCAGTTGTAACGGTTGGTGTTTGCTCCTTTGGTCTTCACTTGGCGACTTTTTATCATCAGCAGAAAAAGTTGGCGACATTCTAGTTTTTTTTCTTGTTCGATAACCCTGTCGAGCGCTGTGAGTTGAAAACGGTAAATCAACATTTTAGTGGTTACTTGTTCAGAGTAATCCGTATGTACTATTATATTTACTGATTAAATGTTCCCAGAATCACACGATTCATGATGTGATGCTTCTTCAGCATTGCTGTTTGCATGCCGCTAAGATTGTAATGTATTTGCATCCTCGTGTTGTTTTTTTTTGATGTTGTGACTCGGAATTGAACTTTTGAAAAGTGTGTAGCGTGTGTTTTGGTCAGCCGTCGTCATGGTGATATGTGGAAGTAAACATGATGAAGACGGACGCGAACTTTTAAGAAGTATGGAAAAAATTAATGAGCAAAAACAAGGAAGTAAGTTTTTATAACAATATATTTTAAAATTGTTGGCTTTGTTTAAGAATTTTGGTGTCGAAATTTCGGACATAAAAAATTGTCGAATATATGTTAGTTTACTGTATTTAAACTTATTTCGTAAAATTAAAATATTTTATTTACATGTCAAGTATATATATTGTAATTCTTTTTATTCATTAATGTTAATTTTAGCTAAAATTAGAATCTGAATTTAATTTTTGCATTTCGCGCCACACCCTATTATACTTTCCTCGGGGGGTGAGCCACAAATTGCGATTCGAGGTTGAGCTCTCATTTTATAACAAAATATATTTTAAATAAAAATACTTTTTAAAGTATCAGTTGAATGAACTTTTCTTCTAAAATAGATTTTTATTAAATTTTAATTAGTTACATTATAAATGATTTTCTTTTACAATGTTTTCCTAAAACTTTGAATATCTTACTCAATACTGGAAATATATTTCTAAACTATTTTATATATATATATATAAATTATACTTATCCAATTAAATTTGTATTTTGTGGAATAAATTGGGCATCCTTTATTTGAAAACGGATTAAATCTGTTTTTATTTAATAAGTAACTTTGTTATGACTATTGTTTTTGTTTATAGCTTGCAAATCATACTGGAGCTAAACTAACCCCTTCATTGTGATATACTGTATATTTTTTTAAGTTTGTTTAAATGTGATCAGCTTCAGAGCATAGTTTAATGAAGCCATGGAAAGGATATCCAGTCAGAAAAAGTTGCCAAAAAATCTTAATCTGGTTCATTTTAAAATTTTCCAGGGTATTTTAAAGATATAATTAACTTGAGTAGTCTGTACATTATGTTGCATACTTTTATTTTCAGATCAATCTTGCAATCAACCGTAGATCATGCAAGATTTTGAATGTTCAGTCTGATGACAACCATTGTTTTATCTTTGTTGTGATATGTGAACTCGTTTGCTTGACTGAATTTTCTTCCTGTTGTCTGGTTAATCCTGCTAATTAGTTGGTAACAATCAGATGATTAGTGTCCACTGTTGACTTCTTTGAATCAATTTGAATTTTTTATTGACATCTTGTATCTAAAAGTTTTTAATTGTAAGATAGTGTTTAATTTTGTTGGAATATAATTATCTCCAAAAAGTTTTATTTGCTGAAAATGGTACAGTCTTTTAGACTAAGTTTTTGAATTTTTGTTTTGTTCAACCAGAGATTTAATTTATGTGAAGGTTCTCAATTCTGAATGATTTTATAAACTGAAGAAAATACAAAATGAGAGCAGTGAAATTGCTCATGTCAAAAACTATTTTAAAATTTACTGCCATTTTCTGCTTTCTACTTCCCCCCCCCCCCTGGTGCTATTGTGTGATGTCGCTTTATTTGATCTAAAAATTCTGTCAAGGATATCGAACACTATAGAATATTTTTTTAATTCAAAGTATTTGTTTCCGAGTCTGCCATTAATTATTACTAATTAATAAATGTTAGTGTATTATCTTTACATTACCTTTTAGTGTCATGGAGTTTTGTGAGACACTTTCCTGTAATATTTCTTTTCTTAATGACATGTATAAGTGATGTTAGAATCTAAGATAAAAAGGGCTGAACTGTTTAAATACATTAAATGCCATGTTATTCACACTATATTTTTTCATTGCATTTATGTGAATCATAGTTGCTACATATAATTTTAAAGGAAGAAAAAAGTTAGTCTGATATCACTTTTTTTCTTCAAACAATACTACATTCAGCGTGTTAATGAGGAATACAACAATAGCCAGATTCTGAGGATAGTTTTTTTAGGAGTGTATCTATAATTAACAAAAAATATTTTCCCTTAAAAATTCCCTTAAATGCTGTATGAACCATTAAAATTATTTGGATATCTGTTAATATTCTGTATCGATTTTGGACAATTTATTTTTAACTAGGGATGTAACGAATATTCGGCTGAATATTTCCAGGATAATAATTTTTTAAAAATGGTCTTTTAAATATATTTAGCACATTAAGAATTTCATTTCAGTGCATTTATTATTAAAAAAATCTCAACGTTTACCTGATTTTTAGTTGCATAGTTCATAAGTGTGTTTAATGTTACTTATCATTTATCATTGCAAAGCCGGAAATTTTATGATGCAAGAACAATAATTGTTCAGCATTTTACTGGAGGAAGACTTTTCCATTTAGTTTCCATATAACCAGCTTCACAAAATAAACATACTTCCCGGAGCTGAAAGATATTTTCTTGCTAAATTTACAAGTCCTGGAAATTTTTCTGCAATTTTTTTCCCCTTTCAATTAAGTAGACACTCCATCCTAGCTATTAGAAGTACTTTATCAAAATAGGAATTTACTTCTAATGATTTTAATTTATCCACTGAATTTTCTTCTGTGTCTTGTTCTGCAAAAATGACGTTTATTTCTATGAAACAATCCCAGAATGAAGAGGGTTTCTCACTTTTTTTTTTCCTCACAAAAAAAAACAAGGTGTTAATATTTTTTTAAATATGTAAATAATAAAATGTAAATTTCATTAATTTTTAATTTCTTTTCATTTAAAATTTAAGAAATATTTTATTTAGAATCAAAAGTGAAATATTTTTTAAAAGTAGGTACAGTAGAGTCTCCTGAATTCGAGGTGGACGGGACCGGGCCTACCTTGAGCTATCGAAAACTTGAATTATCGAAATCATAAAATTTAATAAATAAATGGAAATAAAAGCAATTTTTAAATTTCAGCATAGTATATTTAAATGAAAAATGTACTTACGTATTATTACATTACTGCTGATAGCAACAGGTTAATTATATCTTAAAATAATTGTCAATTGTTTTTTGTTTAAACACATTGCTCCTATATATTGATTTTATATATATCCAGTTTTCTTTGGGAGGGGGTATTTCTGCAGGTAGCTTTGGGGTGCTCAGTTGACATATGACCCGTCGAACCACAATAAAAACCAGATGCAGTAATTCTTTCACATTTTTTGTGTATGTGGTGGTTATTATTTGGGAGCTAAACTGATTTTTTTCACTAACTTGGATTTATGGGAAACTCGAACAATCGAGACTCTACTGTATTTGGCCAAATATTCAGCTATTCGGCCAAATCACTATTCGTTACATTACTATTTTTAACTTAATAAAATTCCTTAATCGCTCATTTTAAACAAACACATAGTCAGAGCTATCCTTAAAAAAAAAGTGGACATAGAATGAATTTGCCGTTCAGGAGCTTGTTAAACACTTAAATCTTTCTGAACAATGAGATAATATTTTAAGCTATAATTATTTATCTTTAATTGCATTACAAAAATAGCTATGATACTTAGAAACAATAATATTTAATTATTACGAAAATATCGCAAATATATTACATACAAAAAGGATATTGTATACTTATTATACCACAAACTGGTATTAACTCAAAAAAAAAAAGAAATTGCTATAGTGGTACAAGGTTTTTTTTTTTAAATTTTATTTTTCATTTATTTATTTAACTTTTCATAGATAATATATTAATAACATCCTCAGAATATAGTTCCTTTGCTTATTCTGATTGAAATAAATGTTATTGAATTATATTAATGATTCATAGGAGACATTAAAGGTTCTTTCCCTGATGGTGCATTTATGCAGCATTATTAAAGAAAATTCTAACTGTTTTGTACACTATTAAAATGGGTATTTTAATTGGTCTCCATTATTGCCCTCTTAAGCTTACATTGTATCATATGATTGCTTTTGGTGAGAGATAATCTTTTTAAAAAATGTTAGCTTTGATAAATAATAGGTAACTATTGAAAGTTAATCTTATTGACTGTTCACTGAAATTTTGTAACTGTATATAGAAGCTATTAAAAATTTCTGGTGGTTACTTGCATATGGCTTTCACTGTCGAGTATAATTGAATTTGTCACAGGAGAGAGCAGAAAGTTTATATTGTAAACTGCTACATCATCAGTCTTGCATTATGTGTCTTAAGGCTATTGAAATACAGTAATACCTTGTTACAACAATACTTTGGGGATCAAATAAAGATATTGTTATAGAGGGATGTATTGTTATATCGAGGGGCGATATAATTATGATATAAAAAAACTTAAAGTTTGGTTGTTTTAATGTGGACACAATACAACAATATATATTTTGCAAAAAAGCATCACCAGAGTGATGTTTGTTAAAGCATACAAAAATTTGAAAATTCAGCTGCATACAATAAAATAGTTTACATACCTGAGAAATTTATTTATCGAAAAAATCCAATATTTTCGTTTGCTTATTCATTTTTTTAACAGTTAAGTCAACTGTCAAAGTTTACATAGAGTCTAATGCACGAAAATGATCATCATTTGTGGATGAAAGGCTTCAAAAAATTGCCCATAGGGACTAAACTGATTGAAGACAGGAATGGCGCTAGTGTCTGCCCGACAGGGAGGGGAGGGGCATGACTTGCTGTACGGGGGAAAGTGTAATGAAATTGTTATCAAATTTTCACCAGATCTTTATTTATCTATTAGTTGAATACCCCATTGTGTGAACACGGTACAAAAATTTTCCCCAACAGGGAGGCCCTGGTCAGGGCAGGACGAACACTTCGTTAGTCCGTGTCCCTGTACGGAGTAAAAAAATCTACCGGCGCAAAATTGTCAAAACAAAATCGCAAAGGAGTTTCGGAATTAATTAGAAAAGTTTCTGAAAAAATTCTAAAAAACAATAAAGCAATCTAATTTTATGTACTAATGAGCACAAAACTTGCAAGGCACTACTACAGTAATCTAAATATAAAAGGCAATGTCTGTGTGAATTTTGCTCCAAATTTAAGCATTGCTCTGAGAATTTTACTATCTCTTCCAATAAGTATTGCATCCGGGGAACGTAGTTTTTACAAACTAAAAATAATCAAGAACTATTTGTGAACAACATCTCAAACAAAATTGTCAGACCTCACTATATTCGGAATTGAGTATGAACTGAGTAGCTGTTTAGATGCTTCTGAATTAATCAGAGAATTCTCTGAATTAAAAAGTTCATAAAAAATATTCGACTGAATTATACTCCTGTAAACTATTTTTTTAAAAGAAGTATTTTAAGTGAAAAATTATTACAGTCGAACGTCGCAAATCCAGAATTGTCGGGACTTCGGCAATTCTGGATTTGGGATAATTCCGGATCTTGGATCATTTCAATATTAAGAAGTGAATTTAACATCATAAAACACACAATTCAATTTAATTTTTTTTAAAAACTTATTTATTACTTGTTTTCTTTGATTTATAAACATAATTAATAATATTTCTTATTAATTTTAGCATTTTTACAAAACATTTAATTTAAAGTGAGTTGCTTCATTAGTTTCAGTTTTTGATTAAGTAACTTCTCTTTTATTTTATGTATCGCTATTATGTCCGACTCCGAAATAAAGTCCCTTTGCTCAAGTCCTTTTACTGCGGTTTTCAACACTTCCACTAAACTGTCAATTGTTATTTTATCTTCCACTTGTGTTTCTTCTTTGCTCTCCTCGCTATCGGATACTGAAGTTTGGGAGTTCATCAACACCATACTGCATATTTCGGCATCGGTGAGCTGGCACTCTGTCGGGGCTTTATCGTCACAATGCAGTACTTCAAAGGCATCATCTTCGGCAATTTCTTCTATTGACTTGATGTACTCAAGTAGTTCAAAAATTTCAGCTTTTTCTTCGAGATCTAACATTAGATTACCCAATACCTTTTATCATCATTTTTTGTCAATTATTATTACACTGTTGTTTAATGTGCTTAGCTAAAAATGTAAAAAAAATACAATATTTCTTTTTTTTTTTTTTTAAGAATTAGATATTTAAGAATACTTACATTGTAGTTCCATAGGGCAATTTTTCACTTTTGCACAGATCGGTTCAAAGGCTAAATCCGATCCTGGTCCCCCTGATTGAATTCGATAAGACTGTATCGATCATCATCATTTTCCATTTAGTTTGTGATCTCTCGAAATCACAAATGGATTATCTTCTTCAGTCTCTTTCAAAACCATAAGATCATCATCCGCTGTTAAATATTCTCATATGTTAATTCCAGACATTTTGCCACTTTTTTTCCTTCAATCTGAGTTAGACTTTTGAAGTCTCAAAACACATTCTTCAGCCATGTGAAACATCACCATTTTTCGAATTTCCGTCATTATCAGTTTGCTTATCCTCCATGAAATATTGTTACAGAGGAAAAAAATGCCGTTGAGATTTTAAAAAAATATATTGTTGTACAAGGGTTTATTGCTGTACAGAATATCATTATATTGAGGGGATATGAACATTATGTTCTATGCAAATTCACCGGGACCACAAAATTTTATTGTTGTAGAGAGATTTATCGTTGTAGCAAGAGTTTACTGTAGTTACATAAAATTATACATAGGTGTTGAGTTTTATTATAGTGAATATTATTTATTGGTGTTTAAAGCTAAATTCTATTTAAATTTATCTTTTCCCTTTAAAAATGTTTGTATATTTAAGCTTATTTGACTGAGTGTACCATGCCATCAACTTGAACTGTCTTTCACTGTTAAAGGAAAACTGTTTTTAGATTATTTTTTTAACTATGACTGATTGCTATAAACTGTGACTTAAATTATTATAAATTAGGTGATACTGAGTGATTGCATTCAACTTTTATAGTGTCTACAAATGATAAACTTTTGTATTTTTTAGCTGCATTTCAGCATGTGCGAGAAAATATTGAAGACCTTAATGGAAGAGTTGGTGCTAGAGATACTGACATAATATTTTTGAAAGGTTTAATGGAATCTCCAGTGGTCAGTTCTCTTGTGAAGGTAAGAAATATTTATTTTAAAAAAAAGTTCTATTGAAATCTGATAAAGTGTTTGGGTTTTTCTTTATGTTCTTTGTAATTTTTAAACTGCTAGTTAAAAATGAACTGAAAAGCATCAGTTGTTATGGTTATCATTTACATTATATAGCGTATATTACGAAAAAACTTAGTTTTACGCAAGTGCTCTCTCATAGACAAAAATCTGGAAAAAAAGGGGATTCAATTAAAAATTATTGAAGGATTAATAGAAATCATTCTTGTTATAAATTGAAGGGACTCTGTACTTTTCATGCTAGAAGTAGGCATATGCAACAGAGTGAAACTAGACATGCAAGAATGAAATCGATAACTTTAAAAAAAGTCTATAAATGCTAAACTATCATTTCATAAGTGTAAAACAACACTAGATTTGCACATTTTTTTTAGTTTTTCAATGATTAGGTTTGTATATCCAATACATTATTCAAAATTGTTGAGTTCAGAAGACATTAATCGGTGTTTGACCATCTATATATTTAGTTATGACAGTATGATTCTTTTTTTACTTAATTGGGGAAAAAATTCTTGAATTGAGATGATGTGAAGAATAATGTACTTCAGATGCAAAAAATAGCTGGAAGAGTTCAGAATTGGAAGCTACTGTAGCATAAACCATGCAGTGTGTCTCGACTTTAATTGTTATTTTAGTGTGGGTTAACAATTTCATTCTTTGTTAATCCTTTCGACCTGACTTTGCATGATTAAAATTTAACTATGATATGTAGTTTAATTACATTTTGCCAAAAATGAAAAAATGGGATTTTTTTACCCAATAGGGAATGAACTCTTTATCTTCAGGATGTATATGCCCATTAGGGCCGAAATGGTTCAAGAATGTGTTACTCTAATAAAACATTAATTCAAAATAAATTTTTATGTGTAGAGTTGTAAATAACTTTATCAAAGAGCTTATTTCAAAAATCAGTAAAAGAATTTCCCACAGTACACATCTGTATTGAATGTGAAATATTATGAGTCAACATTTAACACTTCAGGATGGTTTAGATGAATTATATTAACGTCCCATTTTTATGAAGCAACATGAGGGGTATTTTGGGATGGATCTCGTAATTTTGAACCGCAGTCGGGTGACACCTGAGCCAACTCTCCCCTTCAAACTTCTGCACCACACCAGCGGAAGGACGTTTGGCTACTAAATATGGTTTAACGTGCAACAGACATGGGAGATCTTCAGTGGAACCGGGGTTTAAACCTAGAATCCTCCAGCCACGAAATCGAGACCTTACCACTAGACAACCGTGGCCTCAACAATCAGCATGAGATCTAAGTGTGATATGTTGAAAGTTATATTTTTTAAATCTTTTTCATAATTTGACAGTGCTATTATTTTAATGTGTTTTAAATTACTGATCATTCTGAGATACGGAAACCCTCTGCGCTTTTGTGCATCCACCAGGTGGAGTTGATTTCACCAAAATAAGGATGAAGTGAAAAATGGAGGGGGGGGGCATTTTATTTAGCAGTATACAGAAACATTTTATTTTCAATTATTGATTTGCTTTCAAGATTAACTAAAGACTATTTGAAAAAAATACTCCTAATCAGACGAAGGTCCCTTGCAAAGAACTCCAGAAAAGTGCTAATCTTACTCATTGCCTGTCATCCCTTTCTGTAGTGAAATCGTCCAAAAGTGCTAGTCTCGGGTTTTTGAAACGAACAGTATCTGTTTTTTTTTTTTTTTTTTTTTCTTTCTTTTTTTTTCTTTCTGGATATTTGTGTTAAATTTTTAATTAAGCCACATGGAAATAAAATAGTCAATTTTTTTAGCTGTTTCGTCTCTGTTGATTGTTTTTTAAATTTCAAACATTTTAATAAGAAAAATTAAATAATTTTGTATGTTGTCCTCAACAGTAGAGCAATTGGTTTATTCTTCAGTTAGATTTTCTCAGTTCTTCGCAGGGGACACCTGGATCCTTTACAAAAACCTTGTTGAAAATCATGCTGGAGACTAATTTCACTAAAAATGTTATGTTTGGCTATTTGTAGTTCAGCTAGAAAATGCTGGATTTCCTTATGTGGTCATTGAGATCACTTACGAGTTTTCTAGTCAGGAAAAAGGTTATATGGGTGTAGTTTTTCCAATGGTTTGGAACTTATAATTATGTGGGTACTTTAGATCAAATGGGTGAGCAAGTTTGAGTGTAAATATGTATAACCGTGATTATTGAACTTGCATTCTAACTCAGTCTTTTTTTCTAGCTTTGAGGATAAAATAGATATCAAGGACAAATTAAATTGGCAAAAGAGGCTAGCATCATTTAAACAGTACATTATACTTTATGAAAAATGCACTTATCCTACTTGTATTTTATTGTCAATTGTTTCTTTATGGCTATTCTACAAAATTATCAATGGTTGAGGTGTAGAATATGTAAAAAAATTGAAAATGGAATTTGTACTGTATTTATTGCCTTATATTTTAATGAATTGTGAAATATTTAGGTTCAAGACCAGTTAGAGGACAGTTGTGAATCATTTCAACCTGTTGGTGTTGGAAATTACAAATTAGTCAAGGAAGTTGCCAAATTGTGTCGCAATGCTTCAAATAAAGATTCTGAAGAATTAGCTAAATTGCTGAGTAATCCTTATTTTGAAGTAAGTAAAAGCTGCAGAATTATTTTTAAAAATATGAAACATCAAATTCGATTCAAATATAAAACTTATCTTTAGATAGGACTTATTTAGGCTAATTTTTGGGTCTCTGTATTTTAAGTATTTTGCAAATTCAGTTGTTTAGAAATGTAATTTTTAAGTGTTTGTGATCTGTTCTAATTTTATTTTACAGTTAAATGTCTGTTTTCGCATTGTCTTTTTATTAGTTAAAATGCCTTACATCAGATAATATATTATAATAGAATGGTTTTGCAATGAAAAGGTTCAAATTTGTCATTGAATCTAATTTTTTTATAATTTATATTTTTTATTCTCTCTTTTGTCTGTATGGAGAACTATAGAGTTACAGCTGAGTTTGAAGTCAAGCAACTTTCCAATTCAATAGGAAAATAAATATTAAATTCTTCTTTTGAAGATTGTGAGTCATAATGTAGATGAATACAAAATTTAAAAATATATTCTGAAATTATGTTGAGTCTCTTCTAAATTTTATACTATGCTAGTGTTGTAAAGTGCTGCAAAATAAAATCATTATAGCCCTGAATTTTTTTTACATTTTACAGCTTATTATAGCAAATAAAGTTATTGTTTTTAATTTGTAGGCTATGATTGAAGCTCATGATGTTGTTGCAAGCAAGAGGTATGATTCTCCTGAATCTCCTCCTCTTCCCGTAACTCCAGTTCTTCAGTATAATGGTCCAACAACTGAAGCTATAAGAATGGTTGGAATTCGCAAGACTGATGAAGAGCCTTTGGTTAGTAGTCTCCTTTATCAAGTACTAGCGGTATGCGCACGCCGTTGCCCGTGGAATAAGGACTTCAGCAAAATGAAAAAAAAAAAAAAAACCGCCCACAATGACATGAAAAAGTTTTGAACACAAAATCAAAACAAAAGATACACATTATTGACACAAAAAACACATTTTTTGAACTGCCTGCCTATGAACACAAAGACGCAATGAGAGTGAAATTTGACTCATGGTCTATACACGGAAATTGTAGACTTCTTTCAAATTTTGGACAAAATCTATCTGCGAGGAAGTCTGTCTGAAGTGCATGTGAACATGACAACTCAAAAATCCAATGAACTAGACAGATGAAATTTACCATAAGGTTTTATCGCCAGAATTGTTGTGATAACATTTTGGACCAAATCCATCTACTTGTTGTCTGTTTGTGTATGCAAACAAAATAATGCAACAAGGTAGAAAAAACTGTTATATTTTGGACCCAATTGGTCAACAGAAAGAGGTTCAAATCGTATACTGGATTCTCTTCACTTAAGTGAAACCGAACACAAAACACATCATAGTGTAGAAGAAAGTCGAAAGAACACTCTGCGCTATTTATTGAAAGTAATCGCCATCTTTTGATAAAATTTTGTAAACAACTGCCCAACTTCTTCCCATTTCTTAGCTAATCACTGAAACGGATGAGCCATTTGTGCTTTAAGCTTCAAATATTGTACATCTCATTCTATGGCATTGTTATTGATGACAAAAATTAAGTGGGTTTTTTTTTCTCCATATATATATATATTAGTCTGTTAATGCACATGTGCATGAAAATAGTAGTTTTGCATATTCTTGATTTTGTAAATATTTTTTATACATTTAAGACACCAAAAATTTGAATACTTCTAATTTTAATGATATATATGAAAAGTTAGTCCTTTAATTGTATAGAATATATTTGGTATCTATTAATGTGTGCAATTATGATGATAAATAATAATATCTGTGTTTTCTAAAATTTTGCCTAAAAATTTGACTATCTATAAATTGTACCTTATATGTGTTGAGCATATTTGTCTGCTTTCTAAACATTTATTCTTATCTCGCGAGATCTTCCTTATTAATTAGTATATTAAAAGAAATGTTTCTATTATTTTAATCCTTAAACAGTATTCATACCCAGTGTTTTCTTTAAACTAAAAGTATGAAATTAGTAATTCCTAAATTTTTTTATTTATATTTGGAATAATAATTTTTCTTGATAATAAGCAATGATGTCTCATAATTATTCATATTGATTCTTACAGAAGAAGGCATTGCTTATTTTCTTTTATTGATTTTTATTTCCTTGATGATTACTGCTTTGAATTCCTCTTGTTAATTGAGATTACTTTAAGATTATTGTGTTTGACAATTTATGTTTCATGTTTATTTTTCGTAGGGTATAACTGTGCGAAATGAAGATGATTGTCTAGTTATAGCTAGAATTCTTGCTGGAGGAATAATAGATCGCCAGGGTGAGTTACTTAATTTCTAAATTTTGTATGATATAAATATTATTACTACTATCTTAATTTTTTGCTATAATGTTATAATTTTCTTGTTTCTTAAGAGGGCTGAGACTGACTGGCCATAGATTGAAACTATTAAATAATTAGAAATTTTAAAATTGGCCATACTTTTGATTAAGTTTTTCATTTATTAATAATTCAGTTTGAAAATGGCATGTGAAGTCTGTTTTCATTATCAAACATTAGCATTCCCAATATATGTCGGATCACTGAGACTAGACTAAACAGTAATTATCATTTTGTACTTTCATTTGTTCTCAACTTAAAGAAGTCCTAAAACATTTTATTGTAATGGAAATAGTTGGAAATGTTTAATGTAATCACAGTTTACAAATTATAAACGTTTTTTAATATATGTTCATAGGTCTTTTAAATGTTGGAGATATTATACTGGAAGTGAATGGAGCTGAAGTTCATACACCTGCGGAATTGCAACAGCAACTTGAGAAATCTATGGGTAGTGTGACTTTCAAAATTCGTCCTTCAAACACAGACATTATTGCACCTACTCAGGTATAATAAAATATACAGTTTTTTTTATGAATTTCTTTAAATATATTTTCATTTGTATGTAAATATTATTTTCTGTAAATTTCATATATTAATAATTTGTTTTCAGTTACTATATATGGTTGTCGAATTTCAAATTGGCTTTCTTCTGTAAACATTTAATCTCGAGTTACAATACTTTCCTTTTTTTATCCTGGTGCTAAAGACAGTCTTTTGGGATATAACTGTCTCCTTAATATTAGTTCTGAATGGAGGTTGACTTATAGTTTTATCATTGTAAGAAAATTCTGGAACTTGCCATTCTGACTCCAAATGCCATGCAGACGTTTCGATCTACAAAACAAAAAGTGATTCAGGAAATCTTTACCATATTTCATTAAAATTCACTGCATGGCAATATTTAAATTTTACATTTCGTTTGTTAATTCTACTTTCATCTGTTTAATACCCTACAAATATTGAGTATTAAGAAGGGGGATAATTATGCCACTTAAATGGATTTATGGGTGTTTTCCCTCATTGGAATAGGGATAAAAAATGGCAAAAGAAGCCATTTTTTTGTTTAAAAGCTTCACTGTTATATTAAATCATTGTGAAGTTTATAAATTTTATCGGAAAGTGGCAGAAATATCTTGGTTTCTGGTTCGAAGTTTAAATACGACTAACCAAGGGCCATGTTACAATTATTAGGTGAGAAATGGAAGCAAATGTAAGCCTCTAGTGCTTGTACTGAGCTGCAATAATTCATTTTGAATACTGTGATTGTGCCTCGACTTAATATGCAAATGTATTTGTGTAGGTAATTAAGGAACATGCATTCAAGTTGATGTCCCGTAAACTATGCATTTTTTGTAAATTAATATCTTCATCCTTTTTATTTGCCAAGTCAAGACTCGTAGCAAAAGTTTATATTTTCAGATGATGTATTCAAATTTGTTTGGAATTGATCATTCTACATATTATAGCAAACATGTTCTTCTGAAAATTGTTGCATATTTAAGACATCATCCATAACTTAACAATTATGCAGTTCTCTTTTCTTAGTTGGTATCTCTATATGTGGATTAAAAATAGCTTAGAGGCAGGTTAATGTTTACTTTATTAATATTGTATTGAACATAATGCATTATTTTTAGAAAAAAATGTTTTGAACTTATTTTTTATATACAGCTTTATTTATTTCATATTGAAAAAGTATCTGGTTAGGATAGAAAGTATAATAAGATAGGTTCTTATTTATTATATTTGGTTGTTCTGTTAAAAAAGGTGGGGCTTTTTATTTATCAGAAATTAAAACATTAGTTATTTCAAAAATGTAAATAAAGTTAAGGGAATTCATTAGAATTAAAAAGCAAGCCATCGGGTTCACAAAATATTTTAATTCTGTAAATTTTAAGCTTGTTGCTACTTATAATTGTGTATCTGTTACATCTTACATTCGAACTGCTTTAGTCACTACAGTGGAGTCTCCCTATAATGAAATCGCTTAGTTCCAGTTGAAAAATTGAAATATAGAGAAAATTTCGTTATACGGAGATTAGAGATTTTTGCAGTTATTTAAGTAAATGTTACAAACCTTTTATTAGGTGCGATAAGTTCAAAAGTATTTAATTATGACTTTCAATTAAAAATGAAGTAATACATATTATAAATTTGTTAAAATTATACTAATTTTTTATTGTATAAATAAACTGCTCAAAAGTGAAGACAATTTACCAAATTAGAGAATAATATTTACTAGTATGTATTTACGTTTATTTTACTTGAAAAATTACGTTACTTTACATTGCTTTGCATTTCGTGATGTTAAATTTTCATAAAAATTTTCACATTTTATGAGTGAGCTTAAAAATAGAGTCGGGCACATTTTCTTCCATTTGGAAACCTCTTTTAATGGTTTCGAATGATTGTAGCATTTCAATCCTATGTGGTTTTGGCTGTATCATTTTTTCGTTTTCAGAATAACTGTCATTTTCCTGGCCTTTATTGTTGTCCATTAAACTTTTCAAAATCTCTTCAACGGTAGGATATGAAGCAGTTAACTGTTCTGCGTCCACTTCTAAAATGTTGGAGAGAGTTGCATCATCTGTTATTCTTCCATTCCCTTCTACTGTTTTCCATTTTTCTTTCAAGTCAGCCAAGATCGCATCTTCGTCGTTGGAATCACTGTCATCTGTCTGATTACTGAAGCCTCCTCTTTTAAAGCAATTACAGATTGTTTTAGCAGTTGCATCAAATTTCCATACTTTATAAAGTTCTGCAATTGCTTTTCGAAGATCGGTGTTTTCTTGAACTGTTTCATTTTTTCAATTTGCACTGATCATTTCTTTCAAGATTCTTTTCCTATAGTGCATTTTTAAATTTTTAATTATTCCGAGATCCAGTGGCTGCAAATTTTTGGGGAGTTAGGAGGAAAGAAAATGACACCAACATTTTTTATCTTTTCTCCACAATCTTTTGAATGAATTGGATAATTGTCGATTAATAAAGCAATTTTACGGTGTTGTTGCCCCATTTGCTTGTCCAATGCTTTCAACCATATATCAAAAATTTCAGACGTCATCCACGATTTTTTGTTGAATTCATATTTAACTTCTAAAGATTTTATTCCTTTGAAGCACCTTGGAGATTTACTTTTTCCAATAATAAGCATCTTTAGCTTTTCCTCGCCAGTCATGTTGGCACATAACAAAACTGGGAATCTTTGTTTGCTTTTCTTTCCTCCGAAACATTTGTCTCCTGTAAAACTTAGCGTTTTTGTAGAGAGAGGTTATCGCTGGAATGAACAGCGTGAGTGGTTGCATGTGTGAGTGATTTGTTTGCACAGAAATTAGCAACTTTCTTCAAAAATGACAAAAATCGAAAAGATAAACGTCTAAAAAAAATTCGTTATAGGGAGACAACCACTTCGTTATATGGAGAATATTTTGAATGTTATTTAACATTCCGATTAAAAATTTCATTATAGCGAGAAATTCGCTGTAGGGAGACTTCGTTGTAGAGAGACACTACTGTATTTAAATTTAATTATTAGTTACTAGCAATACACGCACGACATTGCCCGTGGAATTGAGACTTCAACAAAATGGGGGGGGGGGGGGAATGCCCACAATGACACTAAAAAGTTTTGAAAATAAAACAAAAGATATACATCTGATTTTAGAAATGCATGTTTGAGATAAAAGCATTTGAAAATTAAAAATATAAATGAAAAATGACTATTATTTAAAAATTTCTCAAAATTCAGTACATTATGTTAAAAATACAAAACAGACTTTATTAGAACCAGAACCATAGAGAAGGACTCTAACCAGAAAGGGAACAAAATGCACGTATCTGATCGAATAACAACTCGTGGATGAAATTATTTTTACTCATGGCGCCAGCAACCTTTAAAATGGAATAATTCATTTAGGCTGACTCAATACAATATTCAGTTTTTTCCTCTTATAATAAATCCACCTTCATCGCTTCCCCCAAAGCAAACTTCCTTAGAACGAAAATTGTTCGTTCTATCTGATGGTGCATGGATTGTTTTTTAACAATCATTAGGAAAGATACTATGGCCGTAAACATGCCAAAAATGACCCAAAACAACACAAAACATTAAATAAAAAATTTTCTAGATTGAATTTTAAAATTCCGGCTTCGAGGTGCATTGAGTCGCCATTACGACTACCTGTGTGCCAAATTTCATGGCTGTAAGTATTATAGATTCGTCTGGACATCACACACACACACGCAAACATTGCCTTTTATAAGATTTTATTTTTTTGTATTTATGTCTTAAGTTTGTTTGATTTTGAAGTTATGTTGATTTTATATACTATAACAGATGACAAAATTTTAAATAGTGCTTGGTACAATTTAATCTTAATAATAATAAAATTAATTCATTGGCAGTATTAGATTACAAATGTTGCCTTTTAGTTTTACAATTTACATTCTTTGAAAATGTGGGGACAATTAAAATTTCTTGGAATTTTTGTGCATTTATGATATCACTGTTTTATTGCATGTTTATATATATTTGTGTGAAAATAGCCTAATTGTGAATACTGTTTATTAATGAGAAATTTAAAACATTTTGTTTCATTTTAGACATATGTGAAAGCTTTGTATGCCTATGATCCGTCCAAGGATTCCCTTTTACCATGCAAGGATATTGGTCTTTCATTTAAACAAGGCGATATTCTTCAAATCTTAAATCAGGATGATCCTAATTGGTGGCAGGTATGGTATATGTGTACTTTATACATTGCTGTGTAAGCAAAATCTTTATAGATGAGCTGTCCCAACTAGTTGAAGCACCTTTAAAAGAGTTGTTTTATACACCCAAATGCTTGCATAGTTATTTGTTCTTTTATCATGGTAATGAAACCTGATAAAAGTAAATCATGATATTTTTTCTAGTATGGGATCTTCATATGTAAATACACTGATGGAAAAAAAATCCCAACACCAAGAAAGAATTGTGCTGGATAAATGAAATTTGATAAGTGTGTTTATATATCTGAAAGATGACGTCTATTCAAATTTCACGCTATGCACATAAGTGTAGCACTAGTAGCGCCATTATGAACATGCAAATCAGGTTTGCTTTAAATACACTGTAAAGTTTGTGAGCATTATTTATCGTTGAGATTTGATGTAGTGAGTTGATGTTAGTCAAGAATGGCTTTAAGAAGACGAAGAAGCCATTATCAACAGCTCACTGAGTTTGAACGAGGTTGTATAGTAGGGCTACGAGAAGGTGGATTTTCTTTCCGCGCTGTTGCAGAAAGACTTGGCAGGAATGTATCCACTGTGCATGATTGTTGGCAGCTGTGGTCAAGGGAAGGTACTGCCTCAAGAAGACCAGGTTCCGGGCGGCCACGTGGCACTACTGAGAGGGAAGACCGTTGTGTTCGGCGTATGGCTGTGGTGCATGGTACTGCTTCTGCGGCAGAAAGTCGAGCTGCAGTTGGCAGCACAGTGACACAATGAACTGTTACAAATTGGTTGCTTCAAGGACAGATCCAAGCCAGACGCCCTGTAGCGTGCATTCCACTGACTCCAAACCACTGCCATTTGCAACGCAAATGGTGTCAAGCTAGAGTTCATTGGAGGACAGAGTGGAGATCTGTTATGTTTTCTGATGAAAGTCAGTTCTGCCTTGGTGCCAGTGATGGCTGTGTGTTGGTTAGAAGGAGGCCAGGTGAGCGCCTGCAACCAACCTGTCTGCGGTCTAGACACACTGGACCTACACCTGGAGTTATGGTCTGGGGAGCAATTTCCTATGACAGCAGGAGCTCTCTCGTTGTTATCCCACGCACCCTGACTGCAAATTTGTACGTCAGTCTGGTGATTCAACCTGTTGTGCTGCCATTCATGAACAGCATTCAAGGGGGGGGGGGGTTTTCCAACTGGATAACGCTTGCCCTCATACCGCTGTTGTAACCCAACATGCTCTACAGAGTGTCAATATGTTGCCTTGGCCTGCTAGATCACCAGATCTTTCTCCAATCGAGCACGTATGGGACATCATTGGAAGACAACTCCAGCGTCATCCACAACCATCATTAACTGTCTCTGTACTTACCGATCAAGTGCAACAGGCATGGAACTCCATCCCACAAACTGACATCTGGTACCTGTATGACATGCAATGCATTGCATGTCAATGGTACGTGACAATGCATGCATGCTTGCATTCAAAATTCTGGCAGTTACACCGGTTATTAATATGCCAGCATTTCTTCTCGCTCTTACATTAATCTGTGATCTTGAAACTTTAATCAATTCAATATGGTACCTAGGCAAATATATTGCCGAAATTTCATTACTCTACTATAATTTTTTCTTGGTGTTGGGATTTTTTTTTTCTGTCAGTGTACATCACAAGATATGGGATATTGCAAAAGTTTATTTACTAGAAAATAAGTAAAGCATTTCATTTACCACTTTAATGCTTCACTTAAATATCTTTCATCACTGTAGTTGCAGTTCTGTACTCATTTGTGATATAAGGAATTAGCAAGTAGCTTTTCTAGAAACATTCTTATTATGCAGTTGACTTTGTCTTGTGCGAGTCATCTCTGTCATTCTTTCACCTTTAGGAATATTCGATTTTGTCTGTCAATGAGTTTTCTATTCTTCCACTGTTGTCTCACTCATGATCTGTCATTAACAGTGCTTCCTGTCATGACTTAATATATGGAAACTTGGTGACCTCTGGGTTTTTACTATACTTTGGGAACATTCATTTTGTTTTCAAATTAATGTAATTATAAAATATTATAAGATGTTACTGGAGAATATACAAGCCGTGTAGTTGTGCAAAGGGGTAGTAGTTTTACTCTATCGTTAGCATAAACAGAATTCGCATTGCTAGTATTTCCTTTGTTTTAGACAGCCTCTTGTCAGAGGGTTTTTGCACTTTATTATAATAACTTTATTTATTTTAGGCTAGAAGACTAGATGCAATGGGTCATGCTGGATTAATTCCTTCACAAGAGCTTGAGGAAAGGCGACGCGCCTTTGTACGTCCAGAATTCGATCATGCTACTAAGAGTAGTAAGTGTTTTTTAACATTCTGTATCTTGTCAAAAAATATTTAATTTCATTCAGTGTAAGCTAATGATTTATGGTTTTTCTGTTTCATGAATTTAAAGCATTTCAATCCTGCATTTTGATAATTTTCTACTTCAATTTCTTAAGATTTCTAGCTTTTCTTTTGAGTTGCCTTCAGATCTTGGGTTGGGTAGATTTGATTCATATCTAGTTTTTGCTGTTTTATATGTAAGTGTGGTGCTGGGTGCATAGTATAGGTGTGTTATTAATGCAATATTTCAAAATGAATCCCAACTGCTTTTGTACTTTATTTTCCTTAGGTCACAGCAAATGGTTATAAGTAGCTTTCTGTCAATACGCAGGTTTATAAGTAGTTTTCTGTCAATACGCAGGTTTATAAGTAGTTTTCTCTCAAACTAGGCACCATTAATTTAATACGAAGATCTCCCTGTTTGAACTTTTAAAATCCACAGAAGCACTGAAATATTGTAGCATATTCCTGATATGATGCAATATTCTGTAATCAAGTACAATACTAGAAAATATCATGCACTATCTTGTACTATGTAAGAAAGGAAGTAGGTTATCTTTTCTCTCATTTTACTTTGTCAACTTTTTAATGAATAAATGGAAAAAAAAACATCAAGTTGCGTAATATTAATCATTCTTATTCAAATGAATGAACGCTTTTTAAAAACACTACCTTGGTTTAGAAAAATGCATGCCACTGGATATACTAAGGATTGCTTCTTTAATTAATGAGTAATTTCAATAAATTTTTATGCGTTAATTCGTAAGACATGCTGGGTTAGAAAACATAAGTGTATAGCAGATAATATCAATAGGTTTTTCTCTTTCTCTCTCTCTTCTGATCTTTATAGCTTACTCTTTCATTATCATGTGGCTTGACTGGTCTGAAATTTTTGCTGTGTTACTTATTTGTTTGGATAAAAATGTTTTGTATGATTTTGCTGTGTTAAAATTACTTGCATCTTTAAAAATAAGTTTTCTGGTATGTGTGTCTGAATATTTTGCATAAATATCGTTGCTTTGTATTTAACATAAAATTAGAAATATATCTTCTACTACAGATATGCTCCTCCCTCTTTTCAATGAAATTCATCCTTAGAATTTTGGACATGCTTTTATTGGAAAAAAATAGTATTTGCTATTAATTTTTTTGTTCAGGGAAACTAACAACTAGAGATTCTAAATAGTGAATATCTCTGCACCTGTTCTGGACATGTGCATATTAAAAATATATAGAGAAATAAATAGCATTCTGGAATATATGCAAGTCAGTTTAGTGCTGATCAGTTTGGAATTTTGTGGTTTCGTACTAAATAGTTTCATACATGATTAGATGCCCTCATTTTGGATATTAACAGGTTAAGGAAAATTTTTCTTTGTTTTATATCGACACATTATTTTATAACTATTTTATCTCCTAGTCAAAAATTACTTTTTTTTCATTCTGGAAAACGACAGGTTTCATTTTGAATAACTTGCCTTAATGCATTTTTTCCTAAGTCTTGATCAACGTAGAAATTGTATTATTAACACTTTGGAAGCGGGAAACGTAAAGCTATGTTTTCTCAAATTACCAAAATCAAAATTTTAATTTAAGAATTTGACTTGTGTACCAGTTTAGATAAGCTGGGTATATTAATAGATGTCTGCAGAATACGTTCTCTTTTTCTTTTATAGTAATACATTGTCTAGAGCGAGCACAGTTAGGTTTTTTAACTTGCATCTAATTTGTAACCTGCACGCAATGTGTTAATTTTTTATAGTAGCTTTTTAACAAATCTAAAATATTTTTCTTCTTTCAGCAATGTGTGGAACCAAAATAATTAAAAAGAAGAGAAAGACAATGTATCAAAGCAGAGCAAATGCAGGTAATTTTTAACACTATTTTTAGATGTGTATGGCTTATGAATAAATATAAGGTGAACTTGAACAATATTGTATTTTCTTCCACTTGCATTATTTTTATCTGATTTTTTAAGAGCATGGTGAAAAAAAAGTTCAGTAATCTGAAATTCCTTTGTATATAAAAAGTGCCTGTTTCTGATATGAGAAATAACATTTTTTTATTTTGTTCATCAACGAAAAATATATGATACACGTGATAAGTTTAAATGCAGTAATAACTGCCTGAATATAAGAAATGCATGCTATTAAATATAAGAAATCTTCTCTTAAAAGGTGAAAATTTTGGACTCTAAAAAGTTTTAAATAAAAAAAAAGTTAAAAACAGATTATTTGGTGATATTTACGCAATTAATTATTTTTATTTATTCATTAAGTGTGCATCATTTGAATGTCTTATTTCCTGAGAAATTGTTTGTTGTAGACTGAATATAAACTGTTTGATTTTGCAACCCCTAAATTTTGTTTAAGAGAGAAACAGAGAGGGGAGAGACATATTTGCATGAAGAATGTTTTGTGTTGCATGTCAAAAATAATATTAATGAATTTTGAAGCTTAGTATGTGCATATTTTCAAAACTTAAAACCAATATTTTTATTATTCTCAGCGTTACAAGAAATATCCATTAAACTTCACATTATTATGATGGAAAAAAGGGGGTGCTTTCTTTCTTAAAAGAGAATGGCAAATTAATATTAAAAAGAGATGAATTATATGGATTCTGAAAAAGTATATATATGTTTCATTCTTTCTAATTTAGAATTTGATAAAGCTGAACTGCTTTTATATGAAGAAGTAGCTCGTATGCCGCCCTTTGAAAGAAAAACATTAGTTCTTCTTGGTGCTCAAAGTGTTGGACGGCGGACAATGAAAAATCGATTAATAAAAGAAGATCCAAGCAAATTTGGAACACCAATTCCACGTATGTCTCAATTTATTCTTCTTCTGATTTTTATTTAATTTAATATCTTTTTTTGCATGTATCTGCAGTTTTTATTAATACTGTTGTACTAAGATGGTACTTTCATGCATAAGCTCCTAAATTCAATGCTATTCTAATCTTCAGATTTCTTTTTTGTTTCTTGGTCTGGATTTACTATGTGCATTACACAGGGTGCCTACGGTCATGAAAAGTGCTTAAAAACTACTTACTTTTTATTTTCGTTTTAGAAGGCCCTTAAAAGTGCTTACTTTTTATTCAAAGTTTGTATAAAGTTCTTATTTTTTATCATGGTGCTTAAAAACTCATTATTTTTAAGAAGATGTTATGAGTTTCCAAGCAAGAACTATTTTATGTATAAAAGTAATTGAAATTAATGATTTAGCATTCTAATTTTGTACCTCAAAATGTTGTTGCATAAGTATTTTTGGTTTATTTTTCTGCATGTAGAAATATTTTCCTGTAACAAGTTATTGAGAATATATTCTAGTCATGACAGTAGGATAGGTACTTAATTTCTCTCCTGTATATTTTATTACTTAAATCACGTTAAGTTAAAAGAAAAAAAGAGTCCTTACTTTCCCCCTTAAGGTGCTTAAAAGTGCTTACTTTTTTTCTACAAATTTGAGTCCGCACCCTGTTACATTTAAAATGATAGTTTTATAATGTTTAATATTTCTTTATCATTGCATAATCCTGTAGATACTTCTCGACCAATACGAGATACAGAGACAGATGGGAAAAATTATTTCTTTGTAACCAAGGAAGCAATGGAAGCTGATATTGCTGAAAACAAATATTTAGAGTATGGAGAACATAATGGGCATTTGTATGGCACTAAATTGGAATCTGTTAGAGCTATAATTCGAGCTGGAAAAATGTGTATCCTTGATTGCAACCCACAGGTTTGTATATTTCATTTTTCTGTTGACTGTGTAAATATTAATAAACTGTTATGTAATATACAGTATTTAAATACCTGAAGTTAATTAACTTTACATTTTTAAAAAATGTCTTATTTTGTAACGAATTATTAAATGTAAAGGAACAGGTTAGTAGTTTTTATCTTTATCTATTTAGAAAACTTAGCACTCCATTTCCATAACAAAACACACCATTACTTAAGAGATTTCAATTATAAGCTGCTATTTTTGTGCTGGATTTTTTCAACATAAAATAAAAATAAATAATTCTGAATTAATTGTTTTATGCTTTGTTTTCTTAAATGAATAAAATGCTGTTGCTCTAAATCGCCCTTGGTGAGACAAAAAAAAAAAAAGTTAATATTGCAAGGAATGCTGCCTGTATGTATAAGAAGAATTTTTTTTTTTTTTTTTTTTTGGTATTTTTCTATCTCCAGTTTCTTTGTTCCCTGACTGTATGATCCATTTTTTATAAAAAATAGTGTGGGAGCATTTGATAGGTATTAAAATTTGTTTGGTCTTCCGAAAACTTAACTTGTAAATTCCTCATACACTAAAGAAGAATTCACCTTTAATGTTATAAGAAAATTGATTTTACAGCTGTAGTTAAAACGATTATTTTCCAGGCCTTGAAGATTCTTAAAACTTCAGAATTCATGCCATATGTTGTGTTTATTGCTGCTCCACCAATTGATCAACTAAAGAACATGCATGAGTTTGGGCGGCATCACAATTACAGCAGTAAAAATTTAACGGTATGAGTTTCTTTTTATAAATTGCTAATTTGAGGCATGCACTTTGTTTTCATAGTGCATCATTTTAAATTAAGGTACTAGACTATGTTTAGAAATTATATCTTAATTTTATACCCGTAATTTTTATCCCCTGGAATGCATTTAAAATGCATGTTTTTCTAGCATGTGATTTATTTATGCATGTTTGTGTATTATTTATGACAGTTTGATCGTGCTATGGGAAGACATGGATCAAGACGTGCTAGAACTATGGAAAGCTTAGCATCATTATATGAGGTATAGAATGTCTCATTATTTTTAATTCAGTTTTTATTTGTGGATAGATGGATTCTATCATATATTTAAAATTTTATTCTTTCATGTATTCAAAGTTAACCTGAAAATGTTCAGTTTAGTAGTTAGCATAAAATTATATATTCAAGAGTGATGAAAACTTTAATAACTGCATGTTGGGTGAATTTCGATACATTTGTGTAAATAAATATACATTCTTTTGATTTGTACTGAGCTATAAGTTGGAGAAGCATGAATCTATCTCATATAATTAATTTTGTCTTTATTATTATTTGATTCATTGTTTATTTTGCATTCAGAATCCATATAGCAGACCCAAACTTACTTTGTTGTCCCCTTTGCTTTACAGTCGGTAAATCTGCATTTAAACTTGAAGTTTCTGAAAGCATGACTATGTCATATGATGTTTAAGCATATGCTAATGCGTGCAAGGCATTTTATATATAAGGCTTTTGATTGAAACTTTGTAATTTGAATTATTAGAGCTTCTTGTATCTATACAAAGATTTAGAAAATTATACATTTTTCTAATTATATTTCTATTAATAAGCTGAATGACAATAAGTTGTTTATCTATTTGCTATAATGATTAAAAGAAGAAATAGAAATGAATATTATTCCTGTTTTGTTTGTATTCTAAATATTTGTTGGTTTTTCAGAACAATGTATGATTTTTATCATCACTGACAAGTTTTCTAATATTAAGATATATTAGTGGGAATATTTATTCATTTAAATGCTTGAGATTTGCAAAATTGTAATTTTTTTAAAAGAATGAAATATTTTTATACCCTTTGAGATTATATAATAGATTTGAACAATTTTTCATTATCTGAAAAACTTTAGCTCCAATTTGGCGACTCTTATTCATTTTACTTGCATTTAATTTAAAATTAATTCTTATATGAATAGATTTTTTTTCTCTATTTATGTGGTCATAATGTTTCACAGGAGGCATTTTGCTGTCTGTTTTACTTCAGTGAAATGTTGGATGCCTTCTGTGCGTTAACCTTGTCAGTGGCTCAGACATACTTATGTTGTCCTTAAAATCGGACTACAAATTAAGATTATTAGAGTAGAGTTCTTTTGAAATGATATGTACGATTTAATTTTGCTATATAACCCAGTTAAACTAATAGGCTCCCTGCCTCTTGCCTTTGCTCGTCTTGCTTTTATTTATTTTTCTGTTTCAGTGTCAGTAATGAAATTTTGTATTTTCAGGAGGAAGACCTTAGAAATACTGTAGAAGAAAGTGCAAGATTGCAAAGAGCATTTGATAAATATTTTGATTTAGTTTTGTTAAATACAAATTTTGATAAGACTTATGAGCAGTTAAAAGAGGCTATTGATGCTTTATCCACAGAGCCACAATGGGTTCCAATTTCGTGGGTGTATTAAAGACTTATAACATTTTTTGCATGATTGAACATATTTTATATTAATGAATATTATTTGGAAATTCTACATTTTCATCTGAAAAAGAAATCTGTTCATTAATGTTATTTTTTTGTTTTGGAATCTGTGATCCTATATTCTGATTTTAAAAGAATGACATGTTGGTGATGCTTTGGTGAAAAAAGAACTCATTGTTGCTGCTAATGAATGCAAATTTTGATGTTTGAGATGGTTTATGATGTTGTTTGATGCTTGAGATCGAAATGCTGGAATAGAATATTTTTGGCAACTCCTGCTTGCTACTTCAGTAAAATTTGTCTTCCATGTTTTCAAATAAATATCAGTTTTGAAATTGTTACTATGTAGTGAAAGGCTCTGTAGTAAGCTAAACATTAAAGAAAAGAAAATTGTGTGTATGTATAATACATATGCTGTTTTAATCATTCATATTCATGCATGTATGAAATTTGGATGCATTTAGTTGCTGTTTATGAGCATTTAGTCAATATGTTAAATTTCAGTGCAACATTAGTCATTGAAGTACAAAGTTTAATGATCTAACTTTGGTCAGACATTGTATTTTTCTGGCATATTTGTCTAATTTTCTTTTACATCATGATCTCTTAACAGAAACTGAAATATTTTTTCTCAGAGGAAAATGTCTATTATACTTCTAATATAAAGATTTTATATTTTTCCATTTTTGTATATAGCTGTATGAAGCTAGTTTTCTGATAAAATATACCTCCAGTTGTGAATGTAGTATGCATACATATTTCATGTTATATCGTTCCAAAAATGTATGCTCTGATATCACATTTTAAAACACCAAATGATATTAAATATAAAAAAAATAAGATTGATTTCAATATGCATTTGTTTCTGTCGCCATATTTATGTACATTTTAGTGTATGGGTAGATCATTTTTAATACATTTCATGACAAAATATTCATATTTTTTACTTTTTAAAAAAAGTTCATCACTTTTTTACCTGATACTATAAAGAATAAAAAAATAAATAATTGTGAATGAGGTATCTGCCTGGAGAAAAATGCTGATTTCAGTTTTTAATGCTAAATTTAAGTAATTTAAAATATTAAAAATCGGTTTGAAAAAAAATCTTAAAAGTAATTTGTTAATATCATTTGTAGCATTTTTGATATTGTCAACCTCATTGGTTTTGAAAAAGCTTTTCCTGTGTTTAATATAAAATGTTAAGATTAATGATGTTTGTCACAGCTGTAGACCAGAGAAATTTTATTGTTCGATTAATATTCAAAATATATTGTTCTATGCGATTAAGGTGGTATAAAATAACCAATTATTTGTCCTAATGCTTTTTCAAAATTTTTCTACAATTCTATATATATATTTCCTGCTGTCCATTTTACTTTTTATTGTCGTGGTTTGGGGTCTTTGGTATTAAGTTGGTTGCCTATGTTGCTTTCAGCATTCATTTTTATGTGTCAGCGTTTTTTGCATCTTCTGTATTTTAACTTTTTTTTTTATCTCGGGTATAATTGGCATATGAATGGGATATTTTATAGATCTGATATTTGAGCAGTTCATTGATAGGAGAAGCATGATATTGTGTACTAAAAATGCAGTAGACTCCGTCCCAGTTGCCCTATAGTGAATTGAAAAGTTTTTAGAGTAAATTTTTTTCATATCTTTTCTTTGTATATTTTGATGTTTTTTATATGATTTTATAGATTTATTTACATTCCATATTTTTTATTTTGAACATTTGTTGGTGAATTTATGAGTTTTTATAAATATTGTAGAATTGTTTCCATTGTTTGAAGTTCAAAAAAATTATGTTAAATTACATGCAATATTATGGCTTGCATTTTCTTAAAATGGTGATGGTCTCTTGTTTTAATTTTATTTATTGCATTCATTTCATTTAGTTAAAATTTTTATTGTTGCACTTGTTTAATTTTAAATATTTGGTATTTTATAATCAAAGAAATTTTCCACTTTTCTGTGGTACTAAAACTAGGTATATAAAGCAGTGATTATTTCATAGCACTATAAATGTGTATACTTGTGAATACTATGAAGTATATCTGTATCCTATTGTTTATATAAGGATGTTGTATGATATGTTGCAGTTATTATCTGCTGGAATTGTGCTATTTAATACAAAGCCTAGCTCAAAGTGTGAGTCTTCTCTCCCCTCATGGTTTTATGCTTGTTTTTTTATATTCTTGAATATATTTTAATTCAAACACTCTGATAAATTTCTTTATCTCTTTTGGGCTATAGAAGCATAGTGAATACAAGCCTGATTAATTGCTTAAAGTTAGAAACGCTAAGAAGTGTTAATTAGTTAAAAGTATAGACTTATTTCCTCCACAAATATGGAATTTGTGGTAATTATTTTACGTGCTTACTTTATATGCTATGAACTTTTCTGAATATGAAAATAAAGCAGCTAACTTAATCATGAAAATGTTTTTTTTTTTAACCAGTACAAGTACGAAAGAATTATTCTTGAACCAAATTATACTTACAAATTATGAAAAGATCATCGGCATCTGCTATTTATTATAATTCTGGGAACAATCACAATACAACATCCACTGCGTGAATTTCTACATTGAAAATCTTGAGTGGTGGAATTTTGCTGCCTCTATGCAAAATGGTTTACATTTACTTACTGAAAGTATTTGCAGCTTGTGTGTTGTTCACTGTTTTAAGATGTATTAATTATCTTTATTTTACAATTTTAATAGTCTGCTTTAAATCTGGAATTTAATCTATTAACCTGTACTTGGTGGCATTTCTAACGCATTGTTGGATTTCCTTTATTATCATTCAGTTTTTTTCTTATATTTTTGTTTTTACATCTTGAAAGCATCTATTTTTTACATATCTGTAACACTTTATGGAAGTTTTGTAACAAATGGCATTTCTGTGAAATATGAATAATGGAAGTTCAGTTGTGTTTCACTGTTAAGATAGTATAATATTCACCATTTATTTTTTGACAGAAAATACATTTTCAGTGGTTGTTCTTAGTAATTAAGTCAATTTTCTTTATTATTCGAAGTATATAAAAAAATTTGGTTACACAGACAAGACTGGTTTACAATAACTCTGCTCAGTCTTTTCAGCTATTTTATATATTGTAAGCACTAATAATGACAGAAGGTTTACAGGTGAACTTACGTATCCATTCTGTAGCATTTTTTCATATGATTTCTGCCGGAAGCATTTAATATTATACTCAGTATGTTTATCATATGAAAGATTTTCTCTTATTGTGAGTTGTCTTAAAATGGTGTGAACTAAAACCACATTTAACTGAAATTTTGAATGCTTAACCATGATATGCCTTGTCTTAAAATGTGTGCAGCTGCTCAAAAAGAATATATTCAGTTGCATATGCAAAACTAATTGTGTCTTCTATGATTTTCCTGTCTACAAAGTTATCATTTATATAATTTAGGTTGTATAGTTTTGAAATGTGCATCTTTTGTAGCTTTAAGTAATTTCAGGAGTTATAATTTGTATAAATGGTACTTGGATCAATGAAAGTTATTCATTGTCTCCTGAATGTAATAATTAAATACAAAATGTATGTTCTTTGGGCATTGTATAAAACATCTTTGCTGTGCTTTGACAATCTCTGTACTCGTAAATAGCATACTTTTAAATTTGCATCTGCCTTCTTAGAAAATGTTTTTTTTTTTCCTTTTGTTTATGAAGGAAGATTATGATATATACATATATTATGCACTTGTAAACAAAATTGGATTATCCAAAACTTTTTATTGGACAAAAATTTTCAGTTTTATTTTTTGCTTTATCCATAATAGCTTGTAATAAATGCATCTCTGAACTGTCTGCTCATCGATCCCCCCCTCCTTTAATCGTATTTTCATTTCAAAAATGGCAGATGGATTATCAGTTGATAGAAAAGTGGGCATGTAGTGCTTTTGAAGCATTTATGATGAATTTTTTCGCCCCACTAAATGTGTTTGTGACTTTTTAAAACTTTTTTTGTCCAACTTCCTACTTTTGTTTACAAAACATCTACTGTAAAAATGTAATTTTGTCTCCATTTCAGGTGTGTGCACTTTTAATTTAATTTTAAACTGAATTAATTAAAATTTTTATAGTTAATTTCTGTGTTTGATTTTATGTTGCACATTATTTCTATTAAAGTTAGCTATGTACTTTTTGTTTTATTTGCTGTTTCTATTTTAATAAATTATGATTATTCCTTCTTATAACTATAATTGGAACTTGGACCATATGTGTAAATTAATGATTTTCATCTTTTTTTAAACTGACTTTATTTAAAAGGATGGTTTTTAGTCAAAATTATATTATTGGAGAAATTTAATTGTGTTACTTCTTCCCGCAAGAATGTATTGCTGTTGGAGGATTACTTAGTATTTTAAAATTAGCTTTTTTGAAAATTTTCCATTGCTGATGTTTTGTGGAATAAATTTTTTCTGTAAAACAAAATCTCAGGACTAGGAATTTTGTACTTTCATTTTAAAATGCTAATTTTACTGAATTGTAAATTTAGCTTTTGAGAAGTTTCTTTTCTTTTGTTTTGTTAAACCTAAAGCATTTTTGATGTAGTACGTTTAAATTTTATCTGCCATTTTTGGTTTAATTTTTATATTGGTCTATTTTAATGGTATGATATCTATATAATTATTTTTGTTTTTCTCTCTTTGTTGGTTTTATTCATTACTTTGTGATATATTTCTGGAGATATACAAAATGCTAATAAAATTAAATTTTATACTTTGTTGTACTTTGTTATCTTCATTTAATTTAACGAAATGAGTTTACTTTTTAAAAAAGTTTTTGAATCATTGTTTTGTATTTGGTATTTAGCATCGACTACTGTTCATGTTTGATATTGTTCACGGCCAGAAATTGAAAATAAAGAAGTATACTTATACATATTATTTGTTAGCATATTTCATGGCATTTTAGTATCCCAACTGGATATGCAAACTTGGCTTTCAAATATGTTTTTATGTGACACTTTTCTGCTTCAATTTGTTTTTGAAAATTATTCTTCAGCATTCGAAGCTACCATCCCTTTATATACATAGATAATTTGGCTTGTAGTTAAAAAAAAAAATGTTGAGCACATTAGTTGGAAACCTTCATAGCCTCACTGAATTTATATTGCTATAAAATAAACCTTTTTTAAACATAAGTGGATTCTGTGTCAGAATTTCATTGACCTTTCTTTTGCTGCTCTCATAATAAATGGTAAAATATAATTTTTTAGATCTACATAACATTTTAAAAAATCGGGCAATTTTTACCTAGTGGTCACATATTTTTTTGTTTATCTAGCTACAAAATATTTGAAACGTTTTGTAGCTAGAACTAAATTTGAGAATGTTGTCATGTCATATTTATGTTATCTGAAATTCTGCTAAAAGATAGTCAGAAGTTCACCTCTGGGTTTTGCTGCTGTAGTTTTATGTAAAATCTAAGGATGATTAACAAATAAATCATGTGCAAAATACAATTAAAAAATCGGGAAGGAGATAACATTTTAAAACATCTAAGGCACAGATTCGGTTTGGGTTCAATAGGATGTTAGATTTATATTTTGTTTATCCAATCGAGAAAGAAATTTAAAAAAAATTCAAAAGATTTGTTTTTACCCAACCTGTTCCCCCTTTCCTTTTCATACAATTCCAGTCTTTTGCAACAACCTTTGCAAGCTTCCGGCTATAGCTGTTAGACAGCAAATTAGTAAGCATCATGTTATCACTTTGAGAATCTATCCCCTTCACTATTTTTAAATGCTTTGATTTACACTTGTGTGCAGTCATACAAGTCTTATTTCTTTGACTTAAAGTGTGTTGTTCGATGGTCCTTTATCTGTATCCCTTTTGAAAATATTATTAATAGTGTTACTGAAAAGTATGAAATGCTAATTTGGAACTATTAGATTCCAATGGTACTGTGAACCTAAAGCTTTAAATTTACAAAAAAAAAAAGATGCCGACTATTATATAACTGAATATGGACGACAGATTAAGAAATGTACAGTAAAAGCTTAACTAACCGGCATACTCGGGAAACTCCGATTTCCGGATAATTGAAAAGTCCGGATAGTTGAGTGTGACGGGAAAAATGGGGGGGGGGGGGAGATAGTAGCCTTTTTTTTTTAAAAAAAGATTTTTTCGTCCAAATAATTTGTTTTTGTCATTTTGAAATGTGCATTAAATAAAATTTTTAAGAATACTTCGATATCTTCTATAACATTGTATTTACATAATATATTATGAAGATTTTAAAAAAAAGTATTATCTGTAGCCGAATTTTTACCTTAAATATATAGATTGTAAAAATATAAACATATACAAATAAGCGACGAAACTGAAAAATATTCTATTCGGAAAGTATAATAAAACTCTTTTAAGTGATCATAAACAAATCCCAGATTGAATATCAAAACTAATCATCTTTTAGAAGATCGCAAGGGTTATTGCGCGATACACGCGCCTCCAATTCTCCCGTACGTGATATTACGTAATCGGAATCAACATCTGCCGGTATTTGGAGGGTAAATAAATAAAGGAAAAGAAAGAGACTTACTAATCTGGAGTAACCCCCCCATGAGCTTTTTTTTAAAATCGATTTTGTCCCTTTACTTTTTTTGCCGATTTCGTTTTTAGGTCTTGTTTTTCGGAAAGGTGAGGACTTTCTTTTTTTTATTGGTTCTTACTTTTGCTTTTGAACCCCCGATAAAGCAAGTCTGTGTACGTCACAGTACTATATATTGCTTTTTTTTCCTTCTACGCCCCTACGTGCGGAACGAACGTTGCATTCCAGAAATAAATTGTCCGCGTGAATGGAACGGAGCGCGCGCGTGCTAAATTTTGTCGCGCAGATGTAAAACTTTTAGAAAAACTCCTTTTCTAATTTTTCCGGTTAGTTGAGCTTTCCGGATACTTGAATGCCGGATAATCGAGAGTTTACTGTATGTGCCATAACACAAAAAGAGAGAGTGAAGCGCATTAATAAAATGTGTATCAGTATCATTGATATCAATATACTTGTGTGAAATATTAGCATTTCACTTTTCCTGTTGGTACTAGAATCTTGCACTAATCTGTTCTTTGGCTGAAAGAATGGAAGTCCGGTGAACTAAATATAGTCATCGTCAGTGACCTGTAAGGCAAAATAACTTCGTATGGTTCTTCTAGAAGCTAATTAACTTTGTAATTTCTTTTATATCTGTTTAAAAGTAATATTATGTGTCTCGAAAGGAAATTTCTTTAAAATAATGAATCGGTCATTAAAGTCAATTGAACATTAATAATTAACATTTCTCTGATATTCTTTCTTCAAAGAATGTCGATATTTTTCGATTGGGTATGTCATGTACAATTAAGTAGTTGTCAAATTTGTGTTGAAATTCGGATTAGTTTCCGAGTTTAAAAGTTAATTTTTTTTAAAGAAAGTGATTGGCATATTAAGTAACATTTAAGTGTTTTACTTGTAGACAGTTTTGTTTGTGTGTGTGTGTACAAAAAAACTGGGAATTTTGCTACATTTTTAGAATAATTATGCAAATAATGCATTCTAAAAACTGGGGGGGGGGGGGGCGCTCTGAAGCTCAAAATTAATAAAATTCGCAATTCCTGGAAAACTAATGAATACGTTTTAGGCAGTAAACTCCCAACTATCCAGCATAATGTGGTAGAAGGCTAGGTCGGATAAAACAAAGGTTGGATATCGGTTTTCTGTAAATGGTCACTACCTACATCTCCTATAGCATTAAAACACTTTTCATACCAAAAACCTTTCTTATTCATATTTTCTGACATCTTAGTACAGGCCAGTACTTTATAAAGTATTGTCATGTACTGTATGCTGTAAAAATTTATTGCAGAAAAAAGGAATGTACACTTTTCATTAAATGAATAAAAATATTATATACATTTTAAGATAAATTTTTTAATGTCTAACTGCAGGAAACATAAAATGGTATGCACTACTCAATATGAATACATACACTTTTAAAATAAAACATTAACATAAAACGTACGCTTAATTTTTACAAAAATAATTCCTCATTTTATTACGTAGACTTATTTTTTTACTAGGTTGGATAGTGTGGAGGGCGAATAGTCGAGTGTCTACTGTATTTGGCATGGCCTCTACTGTGTTTAAAAGAGGAAATTATTGCATGATATAACAGCCATTGTATGGCACTCATAATCATCAGTCATAAGTGCAAGAATGCCCAAAATCTACGTTGTAAGACCAAAGATGATATTACTAGTATGGGATATCATCCTCTCTTACAATCATAGAATTCTCATTGACATAGGTGGCCCGAGGTAATTTTACCAACTGGGCATGACAACAATTTGGCGCCCCCCCCCAAACAGCGTAATTTTTAAATTCTATATTGTCTGTATTTCAAATGTCCAACAAAAGTTTACTTAGAAATATGCATGTTTTACCTGTAAATATGACTTAATAATGTTATGGTCAGAATTTCTTTAATTTCGGAAATATTTAAGAATATAAGGAAGTCTTACAGAAACTAAAATAATATATTGAACAAATTTATTTTAAAAATATATGATTTTTTACACAGTATTATAAAGTCTCTTCACATGTTCACTTTTCTTGCCTTTTTATCTGCAAAATCTTTCATAATATTCTCAATATTAATGTTCTGCAGAAGGTCCCGTTCAATTGATATGGTTGCCAAACCAACTAGTCGCTCTTGCGGTGTGCTAGATCGCAGATATGTTTTAATCAGTTTCAGTTTCGAAAAACTTCTCTTTCCAATAGCAATAGTTACCGGTGGAGGCAGAAAAATCCACTGTGTTAATTTTATAAGATATGCATAATTCTTTAGTGGTTTTCTGCTATTTTTTAATAAGATACGGCCTTACTGCTTAGGAATAATGCCGGGTAGCTCACAAACATTACTAAGTAGGAAAAATATGAGGTTGAAAAAAAAAATTGAGATATGCCTTTTACACTTAGGAGGGCAGTATAGGCAATGCAAGTTTTTTGTGGCCCCCACCTCAACTTCCCAAACCAGATAACTTTATTGATTTAAATTTATTATCTAAATAAGCAGTTTTTGAGCAGCAAACAATATGACAAACTGAAATAAAACATTTCTTTGAGGGTAATCGAAAAAAAAAAATTTAAATCTCGAGTATAAAAAAAATTGAAATTTAAAAGTAATTTTAAATAAAACGGTTAAAAAATTACAAAACTTTTTCATACAATTTGAATATTCTAATACAAAGTATCCCAGGACCGTTGAAATGTGACCCATTGATCTGCTAATAAATTCGGAAACATTAAAAATATTCCAAGAATAATGTTCTGAAATTAAACAACACAAGATTTTAAGTTCAGTAAGTTCTAGAACACACTTCTTGTAAATCAAATGGAAGCCCTGAAAATAATTTTTAAAAAAATAATATCGGGGGCCACCTCAGAGTTGCAGGGCCCATAGGCAGTTGCCTACATTACCTATTTGATAATCCGGCCCTGACCATATATCTTGCTTATCGATGTAAAACTTTGATTTATTACTTTTTTTAGCCGTGTTGTAATTTTTTTTAAATCACGAACTTATCACGAAACAAAAAATAAAAATTTCTGTGAAATAATTTGTAATTTTGCAAGTTTTATTCTAACGTTTGGCACTTTCTTATGATTGGAAGAAATGTAATGGGAACTTTATGCGTGCAAATTTGATTTTTCAAAAAACAGTTTGAATATTATTATTTCAAGAGTAATGCTTATGTTAAAATCCAACAAACCTTATTACTCTCAATACTGTTGTCAATATTTTCGGTTTTCAAACTAGTTTTGGCGTCTTGTTTATTGCTAGATTCTTCACACACAGTCACTTAAGACGTTTTCAAATGTTCTACTGTTTCTGGTTCAAATATTTGTAACTTTGCATGTTCTCGCACTTGGTCCTGGTAAACGAGTTAACTTGTTAAACAGTGCTTTTCTAGCTTACCAAAATCATATGAGTTAAGTTCTTTTAAATAATCATACAGAAGGCGCACAAATATGTTCCAACAAAACCAGCACAACTTTTAATATAACTTAACCCATTGCGCACTTTTAAGATTTCTGCTCAGTAATATATAAATATAATTTTTAAAAAATAATTAAAATTTTATATATGGGATTTTAATATTTAGAATTTTTGTATAATTCGCAATGTTAGTATTCTCAATATCTAAAATTTATATTTTTCAAATAGATATTTAATTCTGAAAATTTTAAAATAACATACTAGAATCATTATAACAAAATTACCCGTGGTGTTGAATTCGCAGGAACTTTTTGTTCTTGGTTCGAACAATAAGTTATATTGTCGTTCTTAAAGTTCTCTGGATTTTAAAGACCTTCTCTGGAATCAATATTTTCTATTTTGATGATTTTTTCAAAATAGACGCCTGCTTTTCGTGGCTGCTATCCGTGCCTTTCTCTTCTTATAAAACGTACTTGGTTGTTTCTTTTTTTCAGACATTTTAGCGAAATACACAACACTTATAGGTATAACGTTATTCAGAATAAAAATAAAGCGTGGCATTCATCAGTTTTTCTTTCAACACAGTCACAGTGTGACAAAACGTTTCGTCAAAATAAGAATCCGATGAGAAATGGTGTAGACCAGGGGAAAAATTACATTTTTATCCGATTTAATATTTGTTCGGCCCACTATGCCATAAAACTGGAATAAGTAGGTTTGGGGGGAACGAGCCTCTCGGACCATAGGAAAAACCACGAAATGAAGAAGGGAGAGTGTGGGAGAAAGTCATTCTAGGGAAATTAGAGCAGGAAGGACCCGTTTTGAAAGCGGGTTGAGGAGGGGGCACAGTCGACCGGTCAACCCGATCCCCTAGGATCAGGTTGCCCATGGGTACAGTCCGACCTGTGAATGACCCACCAAATTTTATGGCCTGATGTTCGTGGAACAGATTTTGAAACCTCTCCAGGGTCTAGAGGCTTGAGCCGAGCGAATTTACGAAAAAAGAGGGCGCCAAAATGAAAGAAAAATTTTTGCCGCTTTCACCGAAGCTCTCGTGTCAATCAAGCCATTTTTTTCTCCCCTTTACGTTCCAGCTTTGGCGCCACGGGCAGTTGCCCGGGCCTCGGTCCACCTCTGCTCATTGAGCAGCATCATACTGGAAACAAGAAATAATGAATCCCTGTGTTCGATAGGGTTTAGGTCTAAATAGCTGGTTGGCTAATCTTTGAAAAGGAACTGAGGCGACTGCGTCCATGGAAAGTATTAAAAGTAGCGGATTTTGACAATATGAAGCCACAGGCGTGAAATTGTTTTGAGGTCCCTCTACCCAATGTCCTAAATTCGGCATCGGCTTAGCTCTGCAATATTACGTCAAATCAGGAGTGGCGCTAGTGTCTGCCGACAGGGGGGCACAACTTGCTGTACGGTGGGGGAAGTGTAATGAAATTGGTCTCAAATTTTCGCCAGATCCTTATTTATCTAACTAGTTGAATCCTACGTTGTTACGTGAACGGGGTACAAAAATTTTCCCCGACGGGGGCGGTCAGGGAAGCTCTTCCAAATATATGGAGAGATGTGCAGCCATTTAACATCATACAAACATCATCAGTCTTGGACAGACTTCAGTTGTTCGCTGACAGCGGAAGTATTATAGTTCCTGGCAAGCGTCATGTTGAAAGGCTGCAAGCCTCTCAAAGTGTTTGAATAAGGTTACTATGCCAGCCAGTGAAACAAACATGATATACGTAAAATGTTGCAAATTATTCGTATTACTTTGCACAGAGACGGAAAATGTGTGAACGTTTGTGTAGTAAAAAAAGAATAATAAACATAATAAAGTTATTAGTAAACATAGCAAATTTTATTTCATTGAGATATTTTGAAAACAAGTGAATATGATGCACATTTTTTTCGAGAAACATATATACATTTGTGAAGGTGAAAGGGCAGTGAAATTTGTATGTAGTAATGATAAAAAAGAGTGATATGATTTTCAAGTACAGTTTTATATCTGTAACCGGTCTTCTTTCAGAGTACCTTAAAAATTTTTTCATTGCAGATTCATTTCATTTCAAAATATAGTTTACTCATGTTTCCGAGAGTCCTGACTGGCACACTGCCAAGATTTTTCGATTAATCTTATAGAGGAGAAAGGAATTAATTAACTAAAGAAAGATTTGTTATTTTTGTTTTAGATTAGATTTTAGATTTTGATTTAGATTTCATGAAAATATACATATTGATATGAAATTTTTAATAAAACAATGATCAAACAAAATAAAATTAAAAAAATATTTAATTTATAAAAATTGCAATCGTTTTCGTGAACCTCAATGTTGTCATTAAGTTTGATTTTCGAATAAAAACTGTAGCTGAGATGTGTATTACGAAAAAAAAATTAGCCTTGAACCCACTTTTTCCAGTTTGGGAGACATAAATTCTTTTATTTAGATATTTAGACCTAAAACTGTGAGAATCCTAAATATTTTATAAAATAAATTCCCTTCTTATAGCGCTTTAGTGAATAAACAAAGTTGTGACTAAACATGCTGTAAAGAATTTCAAAAAGAAAGAAAACAAACATTTTGTTTATTGGTATAATAATTTCAAGGCAATTCATTTGAAAATCGGCCAAACATGTATAACTAGTTTCATTTTTAAATATTTCATATTTTCGTATGCAGGCTTGAGAGTTATTATTATTGATTTGCAATTCATATATTACAGAGCTCTTTTAAATTGGGAGAAAAATATTTTCCGAAAATTTTAATTTTCAAAACTATTCAAATATCAATAAATTTCATGCATATTTCATCATACAGAACAGTTTGTTACAAGATTCTAAATTTTGAATGATAAATTAATTTATATGTAAGTATACTCATTAGAGATTTGACTCAACCTTATGACTAAAAATACTTTATCTGAATCTTTGAGTATTCATATCAACGAAAACTCTTGGGTTGAGGTTTTTTAATATTAATTATTAACTTTTATTGATATAAATTTTATGAAGCTCACACAGTTTTTTCTCATGAATTACCCTGAGAGAAATAGGAAATGAACGATCGAGCAACGAAAATAATACTGACAATGAATCCGCCACCGAATGCTTGCACATCCTCATAAAACATATTTACTTTTGTGTGCAGATCCTAACTTCCCTACAGATGTTTCTGTCGGTCACTGGCACTTTTTCTGTGACAAAGCAATATCATTACTTGTCCGTTAACATCACACTGTTATCGCATACAAAGCGACACCAATAAAATACCAGTAAACAGGAAGATGGATTTCATTTGGGTATAAATGATTTATTGTTTCTGATGATATTAAATAGTGCTCACTCAATAACAGTTATCTGGGAAAGAAGCAGTTTCTTCGCTATTATCAATGATATTTATACAAAACCTTGCTGTATATATACCTTGATAATATATCTTTATAAATATATACCTTGCTTTAAGGTCTTAGAAACTTTTTTCCAGCTCTTAAGTATAATTATTTTTAACAATTAATTCACATTCTGTAAAATGTATCTGCACTGTAATTATACACTGTTCTTTAACTTGATATGTTTCATGTTTGTCGAGAGGGAATCTCGTAATCTATTTTTCACTCACTTCCTGATGTGGTGAAGTTTTGAAAGTTTGTACACTTCTGTGTTCTCGATGACCATGCACTATTTTAATATTTTCATAACTTAATTATCAGATAATCGGTTAATTTAATTAAATTTTGATTCCATACAAGTAGTATCTTACTACCTGTTAGTGAATTCGAGAAAAAAATTGATTTCAAGATTCCATGATATCTATTATTATAAATTATTTATCATTATAAATTATTATTATTTATAACTATACATTAGACTGAAATGTGGAAAATAATTAAGATAAAAAGTTGCTACTTTTTATTACACTAATAAAAGTGTATTTTTAAAAATTGTTTCTATCAAATTCATTTAATTTTTCTACATAAATGAGCCTATTTTTAGTCTCTTTTTATATGCAGCAGTTGCGAAGTCCAAATACTTTTGCAACAAAACCAATTACTATTTATATGCAACGCTACAATACGCAGCCCGTCAGATGCTATAGAATAATTGAGACAAAATTTATACGTTGCCCGAGGCAAGAGGTTTAATACCAAAAAATAAAATGACAGTTAGTTTTACGTACTTTGTATTATAAAATATAGCTTCTAACATTGTCATATTTAAGTATGGTTATGAGTCAGATAATAAAGATGAAATATATTTGATGAGGTATATTTATTGAGTTTTCTTATTTTTATTTACATTTTAATGTGGATTGAAATTTCGCTTTTTTAAAAGAAAAGTCTGTAATTGTTTATTATTCTCATAGTTGTAGATACTACAAGAATAAAAATAATATGTTGAAGCGTTGCAAGACTTTTTTTTGATTGCACTATTTATTTTTGAAGGTAAGATAAATAACAAAAGGTTAAAAAAAAATAATTTTTATAATAATGATATAGTACATACACGTACTTAAATCATTGACTGCGTAAATTTGCTACGCTTCGTTTTTTTAAAAAAATATTACTTTACATAAATGCATCAATGCAGATTTATAGAGGTTTATTGTGGATTCCGAAGCTAAAGATGAATTATAAGAAAATGCATGAGTCAGTTCAAAAATCGTAAAATTATTTCAACTTATTATGGATTTGCTTCAGAAATTAATTTTTCAAAAAGTAATGTACCAGCAAATTTTTTGAATTACTTTTGTTGATAGAGAAGGTTTTTATTCTATGAATTTAAATAATGTGCTTTTCTTGGTAAAGATTTAATTTATTTTTATTGTGAATGATGCAACTTTCAGAAAATCGGTTTATTTGAAAGGGCACCAAGAATTAAGACAAAATAAATATATTAGATCTTATTACTTTTTCTATTTAACTCAAATTATTAAATGATAACACCCCAAGTGAATCCAATGTTTGGACCGTTTCAAGCTTTCTTGGGACGAACCGGATAAGAAAATTTCTATAGCAGACTTATCGAATGTTTTCAAAGTTAAATGCTGATATGTACCAATACATAACTACTGTCATATGTTGCCTAATACAATATAACTGTTAGCCAAGTAAATATTGTTACAGTTTCTGAGGTTTTAAAGGGAAAAACACAAAAAGATATGAGTAAATAAATATGGGTTCAGTTTGAAATCTATTTTAGAAGTGTTTAGAATTCGATGCCATCAAGCACGAAAATCTTTCTTGCTTGATGTAATTACTGCCTCTGTAATAACTGTAGTGTGAGAGAATTGGCAATTTAGTGTGAGAGAATTGGCCCATGGTCTTAGGGGACTCCGACTCAAAGTTTTACAATTACATAGGCATACAGACACTGCTACTTTCCTGCCCTCCAGACATTGGCGGATTTTGAGAGTATGAGTACACAGGCGCAAAATTGTTTTGAGGCCATAATCCTACCCAAACTGTAACTTAATTTTCGGTTTAGCATTGCGATGTACCTCGAATAGATTTTGCGCCCCCCCCCCCCCCAAGATCTTCAGGCACGAGGCGAGCGCCTGTGCAGAAAACCACCACTGCCTCCAGGACTGAAAAAATGTGCTCCGCGCTACGCATTTGCTGCGGGCCCCATACTGTCTAGATACGCCAAAGACCCCTGTTTTCAAAACTGCGTTGATATGCTCTTCCATATACTCATAAATTCCTGAATGCAGCATTAGATATGGAAATTGCTTAACAATAAAATATACGTGAGAAATGAACTATCATTTTTACAAAATGTAAAAGTTTTTAAATTCTGTGCTGAAAACAGTATTCACATTATGCCTCACATACGCGTTGCAGGTTGATAAGTATAATTTATGAGTCTTCAAGATCCTTGATGCAGTCTAAAGCCAAATGTCACATGAAAAAATACCTGATGCATCTATCATACACTAAGCAGCCTTAGCAGTGTTAGTGACTTTTTCAAATATGAATTTATATTTATTGCCAAATTAAGCACTTGTAGGTTTTTCTTCATCTTTGTCGTCCTCTAACTGCCCTGGTACTTCTGAATTCCAAGCCATTCTTGAGTGTGGATTGATAGTTGTCCATATTTTCACAGCCTCTGAGTTCGAACAGCAAGGTGGTACACCTGTACCATCAGGCAGTTCAGCCATACCAGAATGAAAGGCAATGCATTTTATTATGCTTTGCTCTCGACTGTTGATTATGTGCCGGCTTCTGGAATAAGCGCAGCCAACGGCTCCAAGAAGGATTATGAGAAACGCTGCCCCAACAATCAGCAATGAAACCTCCCAGACTATGTCTTCCAGCTTTTCTGTGGTCTGTAGGCCAAACACTATCATGGTAACCCCAACTGTACCCAGGAGCATACCTCCAATCAAACAGATGGTGGAAGATGCGTACCAGGCCCATTGCACACGGTGATCACTCATCAGAAAATACCACCTAAGGTAGAAACAAAGGGAAACAGTTTAATGACGTTGAATCTAAAAGAAAATATATAAACATTTCAAAGCAGATGAAAGACAAAGCATTGGATATATGTGTAAATAATATAAAATAAAGGATAATAAAAATGAAAAAAAGTTTTTAAAAATACGCTTTTATTATTGTACTAGGTAGAAAATAATTTTTTAACATTAAAAAAAAACAGACATAAAAGCAAAACCGTACAAGCGTAAGGTGCTAAGAGAAATACTTAATGAAAATTGGAACTTTGATCACATTTATAAATTATTTTAATTTTTAATGAATGTTTAGGAATTTTCTCTCTTATGATATTCATTGTGGAATAATTTCTTTATAGTATTGCTTTCAGAACCTCACGCCATCGAAATTTCATTAAAATTATTCGATTAGTTGATAATTAAATTCTGAAAATATCGACATATTGTATTATCATCAGGAATATACAACTGTACAAACGTTTAAAACTCTAGAGTATAAAGAAGTAAATGAAAAATCGATTACAAAATCCAATCTCTATAAACTTGGAAACAAGTCAAGTTAAATAAAAGCGTGTAACATATTATTAAAACTGCAAAACTAAACGAATTCAAGTTAAATAACAGCTTGTAACATTATTAAAACTGCAAAACTAAACGAATTTTGTACAACGATAAGAAAGATTTTTTATATCTTTTATAATACAAGAATTTTATTCAAAGAAATAATGCTACTGTTTTCCAAGGGTTTTTTGTGGGGGGAGGGGAGGCATCATTCACATTTTTTGAGCAAATATGAAACGATACAGAATATTACTGACAGCCTATGAAATATTCAAGCCGATAGTTTACAGAATACACATTGAATGTAACTGAAACTTTTGCTGTAAATGAAGATTTCTTATCATCCTTATCACAAATTTATACATTAAATGAAAATTTAACGGGGGATGGTAGGAAAAACAAAAAGAAATGCAGCAATGGAAAAGCATCGCAATTTTGGTAGTTTTATGGTTGCACAATTTTTTCATTTTGGCTTCGAAGCATATAGTTTGTAGGCATCATTTTTTGCAAATATTTTCAAGACATGCATCTTCTGCTATGTCATTTAACTTTTTTTTCTTCATAGCAGTTAATTTCAATTATTGATATCATGTACTATCACAGAATAAATAATCTCTGAAGAATTTAGGGGAGAGTGGGGCACCTTGAACCATCGGCATTTATTCTTTTACTTTTATTTTCTCACACTAGATATTACCACACTACTATCAACTAGAACTAAATATATGATTCACGCAAAGCATTGTTTATTTCCTTTGCTTGCTGCCATTGTAGAAGGTTGTGTTTAAAATCCACATATGAGAGTAAAATTTTACAGGTAAAATAACAGTTTATTTTCACTTTGATGAATGTGCTTTTGATTAGTTTCTTTTTCTGAACAGATTGTAATGTCCCAGATGATGATTTGTATCATAATTTTAAATGTAAGTGTTGCACCATAACTGTGTCAAAGTAAATATTTTAAAATGGCGGCCAATGGGGGACATTGAACCACAAGAAACGGGGCAGTTAGAACCTATGTTCAACCTGTCCCATTAGTAAAGTTATGTTTTGTTTAATGTATGGAAGAGAATATTTATTTATTTATTTGATTTATGAATTCTGCATTTCAAGACAGACATATATATAGCCTATTTGATTTAAATATCAAATAAAAACAATAATAATGAATTGAAATATAAGAACATTAAATTTTAAGTCAGTTTAATTTATATAAATTTAAATTTTTAATTTAAATATCAAACCAAAAATCAAATGATTTAAAAATCAAGCATCATTTAAATGATGGTGTAAATTAAATCAAAAATGAAAAAAAAATGCTCAAATAAATATGATGTTTACACAAAGTTTAAAAATGTTATTAATTTTTCATCATTAAATGTGTAAAAGTAGGCTAGTGTTTCAATTAGAATAAAAAATAATAAACCATTTTTTCGTCATTAACTTTGCTTGTATTAATACAAGGGACTTCTATATTAATTATTCAAGAATAAATAAACTTGTGATTCTAAACAGAAAACCTTTTATCATGTTGGAAAAATAATTAATCTAACAAGAGAAGAGGACGAAGTTGATATATATGAAGTTGATTCTTATAGACAATATAAACTTACTCGAAGGTTTTTTAAACCAGACGTAGAAGATAAAAGTTACATAAGCAGAAATAGCATTGTGATGTGTCTTCGGAAACCAACGACAACTGCTTCCACTAAGAGTGTTCGATCAATGTTGCATTTCAGTGTTGACATTAATCATTATAATTGTCAGTATATGTGTTCCTAAGTGTCCAGGGAAAGTGTTGAATGTCAATCCTAAGTGGTCAGTGAAAAGGCATTTATCACTTTTGTTAGTTTGTAGTGATATTTCACATGGTTTTAACCTGCCCTTCCTGGAGGTTCAGACTACCCCACCCAAAGGGGCACATTGACCCATTTCATATAATATTTTAAAAGTTAGTTTTCTCTATTTTCTTGATGCAGTAATTAATTGTATTTCTGGCTTTCATTTACTGATATAATAAAGGTTTTTTTATAAATAAAATTTTTCATATTTTACATTAGCTTTGAATGCGCATGCAATAATATCTAAAACCTGTTCAAGGTGCCCCACTCTCCCCTACTCCTGAACTATTACCTTTGTATACTGATTATAAAATACCAGTGAGCCTTTCGTAAGATTGTACCGAAAGTCGATATTAAGATCACAAGGAAAAACTCCGTGCAGTCACTAGGACATACAGTAAACTTGAATGACCAGGCAGCAACGAATAACAATACGGGTACTGTGAACCACGCAACGATCACAATCCGAGAGTCTTAATGTGCGGAATCCTCACGAGGAGGTACGTCCCATCATCGGTGATGGGACCGCTTACCAGTTTCACCACCATTATTGTACCGCTAATCGAGCACCTGCTCAATTTCCCTAGCGGTACAATGATGGATAATGAGGAAATGGGGATGAGAAGTTGCTGTATGTATAAGTATACGGCAATTTCTCATTCTCGATCCTTGAGGTGCATCCCTGGTCGATAATAAGACGTAAGACGAGAACCTCTATTCTAATTTGATATAAAAGCATTCACATTATATCACATTTTGAAACTTTCATTATAATTTATTTCCTGCAATTCATTCATTTATAGCTTTTCATTCTAGTCCATGCTCGCTAGTAACGAAAACGACATGCTACTAAACTGATAAAAAAATTTCATGCAGAGTATAAATGCTACGCACTGGGACTCTATCTGGTCATATAATATTCGTTCGAATCTTAATCTTAAATACAAAGGTTGGAAATTTAATAGTTGCAACTATATATTTTCAGCCGATATACTAGTCATTCAGCCATTTGTACAAGTTTGAAACGTTTATAATCCTTCGATGTAGCCCAGTGGCGAATCCAGGATTTTTTTCAGGGGGGGGGGGGGCCCCGGGGGTCATAAAAAATGTGTATCGTCATGACGAGTGTCAAACCTCATGGATGGCTTATGTAAACCAAAACGCTTTAACTTTACAGACTTTACTCATCTGACATTAAGAATCATAAATAACTCTACAATCTTTCGATAATTTAATAAAAAACACAGTAAAATAACTAGCCAAAAAATGTTTTTGACTACGTCAACGCTACAAGTGCGAATGCAATGACTACAAAAGTGGGAAAATTTTCGAGCCTGTCAAGCCAGGAAGCAATGTTGTCACTTTTTTTTAAAAGGGAGATTAAAAAAAAACAGCTGTAGTGATTTTAAATAAAATCAAGAAATCTGGTTTAGCTCGGGGCTCCCCGCCCCATAGCCCCCCCCCCCCTGGATTCGCCACTGATGCAGCCATCAGCAACTTCTTGCGATTTGGAAATTGTAGCAGTCCTGAAGCAGTACCAGTTCTGCCGATGATTCGGATGGAGCGGTCTGTCGCTTTAAGAATCTGTGGAACAGTCAAAGAATATCGTATATACTTTTACTAAATACCTTTTACTAAGAGTGTCAGTCGAAATTTTTTTAATTCGTATAGGTTTGTTGTAAGGCTATTCATAGATTTGTTTCTTAAGAAAATTTAAAGGTGATTTTCATTTCAATTTTTATTTTTAGGATTGGAATTACTCGTAAATTCATTTCAATAATACCAGTTTTAGTTTAAAAATTTAAGTCTTTATTCAGCTCTTTAGTGACAAAGTATTGACTAAATCTTCAGGCTTAAAAATAAAAAAGTACCATAAGAAGGAAGAATTTACCAGAAAGTTAGGCAACTAATGACTCGGCGACTTTTTGGTGCCAGACTTTTCCCTAAAACACCTACGTAATTTGCTAAAATAGCTAATTTTTCCTTCACTTTGATCAGGTGTCTCTGTTAATCTCCTACCTGAGAGAACGCAGGGATTTTTCGTTCTCTTTTGGCTTGTAAACTTCGTATAAGATAGACGTATATCCGCCACTCTCCAATATATTGATAAATAAATGAAAATAGCCCTCTCTCTCTGTATATGTATATGAAATGTATTCGTTATTGTAGTCGTTATATGAAAACAGGCCGAGTTATATTCTAATTTCCATTTTATTATGGGAGAGTGACGAAATGTACGTACATCTTCGTTTAAGTTTTAAGCCAAAAAAAGTGAACAGAAGATCCCTGCTTTCTCAAGTAGGGGTTTAACAGATAGACACATGATCAAAGTGAAGGGAATAATAGCTATTTTTACTATATTACGTAAGTATTTTAGGGAAAATGCATGGCGACAATAAGTCGCAGATTTCGCGAGTTGTGTGCGCGTGGAAACGATTAAAATATTCTTTTAATAATAAATATGCCAAAACGAGAGATTTAATATACCTCCAGAGCGGGAAATAGAACGAAACTGGAGTTTAAGAAAAGTGATTTTGGAATACATTAAGACTTTAAAATATATAATATTAGAATTTGAAATAAAATTAAGTGAGATTATTACAATTTCCCCCCTCCGCAAGACGCGTGTGTGCGCCAGGGCCCTTGACACACAACCGTATCTTACAGAGTTGCCCAAATAAGAAATTTAAATATAAATTTGAAATAGAATTTTTATAAAATTTTTCCCTTCACTTTATCATAAACATGAAAATAATTTAAAATGTACTTTATAACGACAATAATATGAACAAATGTAAACTCTTATACTTCCTGTAAAAATTCTTGAAGACTCTTGGTACCTGTAAAAACTCTAAATATAAACAAATAAAAAACATCGATATATAATTCTGAAATATAAATTGTTTCAATTTTTTTTTCTTTTTCAGAAATCAGGAAATTTAAATGTTTTTAAATGTCGTGTGGTAGTATGGCAATTAAAAATTATGACTTAATTTATTTTTTATATAGTGAAGAATTTTCTGTTTAGGTAGAAAGATACGATGGGACATTATAGCCTGCAGAGATGAGCATTTTTGGTTTTGATGGTCAAACTCTGTGCTAATCGACATAATAAAATCCCCTGAGAAAATTGTTTCTTTTTATTTTTTAACAACCTAACTACACTCTCAATCTGTTATAGCAGTCGAAAGAGTACAAAAACTGATCTCCCAAGGCCTCAGAATGGAGGGAGTTGGCGTTATTATTTATTTTATTTTGTTTATTCATTATTTATATCTCTGAGTATAGTAAAATTCCTTTTATTTACTTTTCTTATAAGTCATGTAATATAAATTATTTGCCATACTCCGACAACATATTTAAACCTAATTTTAAACAAAATTAATTTATGAAGCAATTAAAATTTATGTGAATTACAAAATTTAGGGTATTTTAATCTAAGTTTACTTTATAAATATTTAAGGCCATTTTTTTAAAGCAGCAGTTTCTATTATAACCATAATAGAAAAATGTTATTTTCTTATTAGCATGGTATTTCACTTCAAAATATAAAAGATGCACAAAATCAAACTATGCATAAATTAACCAAATCTATAAATAAATCAAATTTGCAACTTAAACTTTGCAAAGTAATGCTGAAAATTTTTAAGTGTGAATATTTCTTATTCTCAATAAAACCTTTTATACCTCCACATTTATTATAGCATTGATATCAGCAAAATAAATTTCAAAACCAAAACAAGAATACTTTCACTTTTTAAATTAATGTCAAAAATTATTATATCAAATGAAACATATGATTAAAAACATAATAAAACCAAACTTACAAAATTAATATTTCTTTGTAAAATATCTTATATTCAACATGAATACCTGAAATTTTAAAATTTAATATGGACACTGCAAAATTAGTTTCAAATCACAAACACTTTAAATTTTTTAAAATGCAATTTCATATCAATGGCAAAATATAAATCAATACATAGCAACACCAAATAAAAAATTTTTCAAATAAAAAACTTAACATCATTAATAATCAAAAGTAAATAATTAAACAATCAGAGATTAAAAGTTATATTTTTTGGTGCACCACGTCAAGGCATTTTAGAATAGATTTGTAGATTTTATTTGAATCAGCTGCAGTTTTTTGAAACCGATAACACAGGGAAACAGAAATTATGCAGATCTTGGCGAAATTAGTACATTATTTTTTATCACTTATTGCGCAAAATTTTGTCCATTTGAAGAAAATACACTTGTACACAAACTTTCCTTCATATTATCTGTAGCCGAGAGTACACTGGTTGAAGATAAAATGCTTCCTGTAGAAGGAATAAATTTTTTTGATGAATTCTTAACGCACAAACATTTTTTTCCCGAACGCTGGCCATCGAACATTTGCTTTGCGCTGAAGAAGCTCAGGCTTCGCTTTAACTCTAGACAGGCGATAAATTTGGCATATTCGTCTAGAGTAGAGAATCGATGACAACTAAATCACTTTGTATAACAGATGTGACTGAGGATTTGACTTTGCATTACGGAATTTTATTGCTGGCAGCTGGATTTCAGGACATCAGGAAAAGTAAAAAGAATCCGATATTCATTTGGAGGTAGCTATTTTGGTCAGCCAATTTTTGTTATTCCCGTCACTCTCCATTACGTTGTTTTGTTTTTTAATTTTTACATCTTTAAATTTTTTTCATCCGTGCAGACCATCCTGCCGACTCTTGAAATGTATTCGAAATTGTAGTCGTTAAATGAAAACAGGCCGAGTTATATTCTAATTTCCATTTTATTATGGGAGAGTGACGAAATGTACGTACATCTTCGTTTAAGTTTTAAGCCAAAAAAGTGAACAGAAGATTCCTGCTTTCTCAGGTAGGGGTTTAACAGATAGACACATGATCAAAGTGAAAGGAATAATAGCTATTTTTACTATATTACGTAAGTGTTTTAGGGAAAATGCATGGCGACAATAAATCGCAGATTTCGCGAGTTGTGTGCGCGTGGAAACGATTAAAATATTCTTTTAGTAATAAATATGCCAAAGCGAGAGATTTAATATACCTCCAGAGCGGGAAATAGAACGAAACTGGAGTTTAAGAAAAGTGATTTTGGAATACATTAAGATTTTAAAATATATAATATTAGAATCTGAAATAAAATTAAGTGAGATTATTACACACACACATATTATTCAGAGAGTAAATCCTAACGAAAAATGCTTCGTTTCTCTCTGACTATTTATATATGCTAGTTAAATCACAGTCGATGGTTGCTCCCCTTATGGGGGCATGGACCCCACGTTGGGAAACACTGGTGCAAATCTTTATCATATTTCGGACCCAGTCGGTCTACTGAAAGAGGTATTGTTCCGAAAAACATACTCGATGCACTTTACTATCCGGTGGAGCTAAGCATAAAACGCATCATGCTGTGGAAGTACACAAGAGGGGAGAACACACCCTCTGCTTTGGATTACAAAACAATATATAGTGAAGCGCCTCTTATACGTTTCTCATTTTTACGTCTTTTACATTTATACGCCGTTTCATCACAGTCCCGATTCATTCGTATTCATTGTAATAATAAAATACTTCGTTTGTACGACGCAAATCTTCGGTTATACGTTCGTTTACCCCTTTCTAAAATGTGGAAATTTCCTCCTTTTTAGTATGTGAAGTGTGATAAAGATATCATGACTTTGAAATTATTCACAATTGATGATTTAATAGCAGACAAATTGTCTGGTTCTAATTTTAACGATGTTGAAGAAGTTATTTCACCTTACTTTAAATAGGCAATGGACTCCATTGAAATGCTTCGAACTTATTTCTTTTGTCAAAAGAATAGTGCAAAAACATTCAAGAAGCTTAATTTGATTCAAAATGATGTACTTAATACTAACAGACAAGCAGCACGTCAGACGACAGTTTAAAATTTTCTTAATTAAACGCCTGCCTGCATGCACATAAATCGTATAAGATATGTAAGTACTGAAGATCTATAATAAAGATAGGGTTTTTATCACTTTTATTATAAATGTTAATTTTAAAATTTAATTATTGATTTCCATACTATATAGTATTGTACTATCTTAAAGTACTTTTAAAATTAAAACCTTTAAATGAATTTGCGTTAGTACTATTAAATTTGTAAGTAGTAATACATTTGCATTAGTAGTATCAAAGTTGTTCGGTAAAAATTCGATTATACGTCTTTTCATTTATACTTTGTTTTACGCCAATCCCTTGAAAGACGTACTGATCGTTTCAAAATGCCAAGACTAGCACTTTTTGACGATTTTACTCCGGAAAGGGGTGGCAGGCAATGAGTGGAGTTTTTTTTTTGTTTGTTTGGTCACTTTAAGTAAAATATAAATATCTCCCCTTCCATTTCTCACTTCAGCCCAATTTTGGAGAAATCAACTCCGCCTGGCGCATGCGCAAAAGCTCGGAGGGTTTCGGAATCCCAGAATCATCTATATAAACGGTGTTTACTGTATTTAAATAAATGAACAGAAGCAAACTATTTATAACTCTTATTACATCTAATAAAAGATTTCCCATTGCTGAATAAATAATGATAAATCTTTTTCAACTACTTTGCATAACCAAGATGAACTGAAAAATAATATAAATAATAATTTTCCGAAATAGTAGCATTTTCTTCTGGTTAAAAGTTGTTCAGATAGTTATGAGTCACAAACATAAAATAAAAATGTGCACAAAACTATTTTAAGTGAATTACAATTGTTTTCGGTAATCTATGCATCCCATTTAGTTTTTACATTCGAATGAAAATCATAATCTAGTTATGAATCATAGAAAAATTTATCTTAAATTATAACTTTTTCATTTTAAGTAAATTCCTACATTTTAAACAAAAATTTTAATAGTTATTCATATTATTTTGAAAATAAGAGTTTTCTTATAGAATTTTAACGAATAGACGAAGTTATATTAACAAATTATGTAAAACTGCTAAAAAAGTTATATTTTTTTAATGGCTATCACGATTCGAAGGTCTGAGGTTTCAATTTGTTAATGCATTTGAAAATTATCTTTATGGTGGTTTTAAAAATAATTCATTTACTTTAAAAGGTTCTCTTTGGCTTCTTTGACGAAGGTAGTAATTGATCTACCCATTCATTCTTAGGAAGCAAAATATTAAAGTCATGAAACTCTCTCATCCATAAGTTTTTGATTTTTAGTAATGACTTAGTTTTGGCAAAAAAAGTCTTATTTCCTAACTAACGCGTATATATAGAAAATAAAACCGATACGCTAAGTTTTATTTAAAGATAAAGACTTAAAAATCTAGCTAAACATAATTAATTATTCGGCAAATTTTATTAAAATGTTTTATATTTCAATTACTATCTTTGTTGTGCTTGCTAAAATTTGAAGAATCGGGTAAAAGATGGCTATATCAGTTTTTACGATCCGAGTTTCATCTAATCAACCCCATTTGCGTCAGAACCCATAGTTTAAGAAGTCCTGTTGTAACCCAATAAAACGTCACGAAGACGTTTCAAAATCTTAAAATAGTCGGGGTACTAATCTATTAGCAGTTAGCCGATACTTATGGTCGTCAACACTTGGCGATTGGACGCATTAATTGAAAGCACAATGTTAGGGGTCACTGACCCTAATTGATGGTGTCCGTGTCATAACTTCGTGAATAGAATTTAAACAGAGAAATCTTAAAGTTGGCTCTGGGTGGAGTCAATTATCAAATAAAGAGTGCGGCAGTGTTAACGGAGTGGGGTTCCTACTGATACTTGTGTAAGGGGTGGAGATAAGGGGTAAGTTTTACGCGAAAATCGCGTGCACTCGATCACGGAAATGTTCCAGAGAGAAGGCCAGTGACCTGTGAGATCTAAGAGAACGTGCACGAAGAACGCTTGCGTCCAATCATAAACGTGAGAGTATAACGGAGTGCTTCTTATGTTCGCGTCAGAATATCAGAATTATGTCCAAATATATGAAAGTGAAATAATCCTTATAGAGAAATACAGAAAAATTTATGGTTCTTTTTCAATTTTATGGGCAGTCGGTGGTTTGTTTCTCAAGGTACGTGTTGGTGAATGTTTGGACCTCGTTCTTCTTTGACAGAAATAAAACAATAGTAGTTGTTATTTTACGATATCGTGTACGGGTACTCCATTTTAGTAGTAATCACGTATGCTACTGCCCTATTTTTACCTTACTCGTTCAGGAATCTGTAAACGTCTTTTCATTCAACTGAAATCTCGTTTACAGGAACCGAGAAATTATTTGAGTAATGTTCAATATCAATATGAGGAATAGAAAGAAAATCCTTAATTGATACAGCATTTTATTTGTTGAGGATAATGAGATTATGTGTGCTTTGTATATGATTCATTTCGCTAAAATGAAAGAAAACATAATTGCTCAATTCTCAATATCAATATGAGTAATTTAAACGACATTCTTATTTAAATTAGCATCTTAATTTTTAACGGAAAATAATTTATAGATTATCCATAAGTACATTCGTGTTGTTTAGATCAAATCTCACTCAAAAAGAACTCTAAAAAATTTCAGAATAAAATGACAAAAAAGTATTTCAATTTTTTTTAATATTAAAAAAAAGAAACTGAAAGAAAATCGATGTTGGAACCCCCCCCCCCCCCCCCACTTCAAATATTTTGTTTTTAACAGCAGAGATCTCGTGCGTAATTTTCAGAATGAAGAATTTTGAGGAAATTATCTTCATTTAACTTGTTGTATGCATTCTTATCATGCGTATCTTTTTTGCAGAGCCTGAGACGGCCGATGAAATATTAACAAGCCGTGCCAATGGTTTACAAACTTTTTCGTTTATCGGCGCCCTTGGTGAATACAGATTTTTTCCAAGACGTCCTATGTAAAACTTCAGCAAGAACGTTTTGCAAAATAGCCAGCAGTTTTTGCATACCTTAGATAAAAATAAATAAAACACATTTTAGTTTATAAAAAAATTATCGAGTAAATTTTAATAAATATAATAATCAGTGGGATGGATGAGTTTGTTGATCACTGCAAATTTTATGAAATCGAGAAATTAAACTGGACTCAAATGCTTTATGAATGAAACTACAGAAAACCCTGTTTCGTACACGATACGCATTTTTCGTTAGTAGTTTTCTACTATTTTTTAATAAGATACGGCCCTTTTTTTCTTAAGAATAATGTCGGGCAGCTCACAAATATTACCTAGTAGGAAAAATCTGAAAATTAAAAAAAATTGAGATACGCCTTTTACGCTTAGGACGACAGTACAGATAAGAAGTAACAAATAGGAATAAAACTCTCTGAGGTTAGCACTTAGGAGTGGATATTCATTTATACTGCCAACCAAAACTCGGTTAATTCCAGGCTGCTAAATTTTGTTTTTATGAATTGTCATGAGACAACTCAATCAGATTATCTTCCTCTGCAGCAGTAAATGCAGATGGAGCAATAGCATTTAATGGATCTTGAATCCATGAAAAATGATCAGCATTATTATTTTAAAGTATATTGCTCAATACAAGTGTCGCGCCCTTTGAAATTGAATTAAAATGTAAATAAAATAATAGAAATTATATATCACGAGGCGCTGCTGTGAGAAAATCGAGACTCCCCAGGGCGCTGTGGCACACACTTTGGGAACCACTGTACTATTCAATGAAAAAAAAAGAGGGACCAAAAATATGCTATACCTTTATTCAAAATAAAGGTAAGCTAATACCAATATTTTTACAAGGGAAGTTTCGGAAAAATTCATTTAGAGTAGAATGAATTGTTTCAGTACGAAAGATATGTCTCGACTCATTTCCGGATAAAAAATTTAAAAATAAAACTAATACACTCTTACTAAATGAAATTTATAAGATACGCGAATAGTGCTGGTATATTACAGGTTCGTCGGAGACAAATTTCCTCTGAGTCTGAAAACGAGAATGAAATCATGAGTGAATCAGTTTTGAATTGAATGAAATCATTCGCAATATCTGTGTCATTCATTTATCAAATAAAATATTATATAAAAAATAATCAGTGGAAGTAATAAAAACACTTACAGCTAACTGATTTCCGATCCTTTCATTAACAAGATAAAAATATTTATTCAAAACTAGAGATTCCTAAACTATGGGTTGCTTAGAAAAATAATACGGTCCCGAAGACCTTCATCATTGTGAGCAAAAATACTTTAAAAATGTAATTAAAATTGCAAAATTAATGTTTTTAATTAATTTACTTTTAGTAATCATTATTTAATGATTCATTTTCTTACTTATTTTTCAGTTTTGGGTAGTTGTAAAATATTTCCGACGGAAATGGGGTTGCGAACGAAAAATGTTTCAGAAGTTCTGTTCAAAAGAATAAGCAAAATTTTTTGACTTCTATAACCGATTTTCGTGACTCCATTTACGTAACCAAGCACCAAAAATCTTGCATAGATTTATCGCTGACATTGTGGGGTTAAAGTCCTCCTCACGCCTTCTTGTTTTAGAATCTTCAGCATTTGGAAACAAATATAGTTAAGGGAATCACCCTGACTTGAAACATTTTGTTAAAATTCATTGAATAGATGTTTGAAATTGCATTTTTTTCCCTTAATCATTAATTAGTGTTTAATTTTCGTACTTTTCCCCGATTTTTGAGATCGCGACAAAATATTTCAGACCAAAATGGGATCACAATTTTTTTCACCTGACAGATGAAAATGGATCAAGTGTGGATCCTTTCAGACATGGCAAAGAAATAAATCATTAAAAAAAAGAAATTACTGCACAATCCTTGGTGCAATGTAATTCAACGTTAATATAGTATAATATAGTTCATTTTAATTAATTTTTAATAACGTAGCCCCGAGAAATGAAGTCTATTCAAATGACCTCACGGTCACGTGCCTATCGTAATTACATCTATGTCATCTGACTTCTAACCGCATGTTCTCTTACACTGTGCTATAGCGCTGCGCTTTTTTCCTCCTGGAAGCACCGTAATTGATTCTGAAATTAAATTGGCACATAGCATTTAACGCGTATCTTGTAAGTATGAATTGATTCCCATCAGAATAATTGAGATGCGATTTCCATATTGCCCGATGTAAGAGAATTAAGGAAAGTTTATCTACATTTGTGTTACACAAAAGGAAACCCCTCCGTGCTAACCCTACTGGTTCGTTGAAACATTTGTCGAAATATGAATATCGCTCTAAAGTGTTCGGAGTAAAGGTGACCCTTCACTAGAATCTAAGTCATTAAGTGACAATGACAGTCTCTAAGAGTGCCAAAAAAGAAGCAAAAAAAGTCGACCAATTCGATTATACCTATCAGTATTCAAAATATTTTAATGCAAATTTTTGTCTGAATTCAATAAAGGGATAACATTATGTAAAATAGCATAAGAATAGTGTTACAACTTCAGACATCGAAAAGAAACAAATAATTCAAAAAATACTAAAGAATGTTTCTCATCGATTATTTACCACAATTCATTAACTCAAAGAACCAATATTGATATTAATAACAATATTTATCGAAGCACTCAAAATTGAATTCAAGCTTCTAGTCATTTTTACCATTAACAATATAATTTCATTGCATGGTGATGAATTTAATTTCTTAATAATGGAGTAAGACGATGGAAAAACAACATTTAAATTCTTTTTCTACATAGGCATCTAATAAAATAGATAGCTAAATAATAATGGACAAGATTAAAAGATTTTAGAAACTAATTATCGAAAAAAAAAATTTCCGAGTTCAAAAAAAAAAAGAAAAAAAAAAGATAACTAAATTATTCAGAAATTCAGATATTTACAAAAAATAAACAAATAAAAAATAAAATTGGTACCTTCAATTCAAATTGACGATATTTCATCGGATTGATGCTAAATATTATGAACTTTACTGAAAAATTCCGCTCATATGATCGAATTCACATTAAGATAATTCGAATTATAGAATCCAGGGTTCTGTCTCATAGTTCAGAAGAGTAGAAATGAGAACTCTTTAAATAGCAAAACTTCAATCAAATCTTATAAAACAGTTTGTGGTGTCCATCTGTATAGTTTTTGAGTTAGAAATTAAAATTCTCCCATTCTTTAAAATATACGCAATTTTGTATTCATCTTTATCGTTTCTATAATTCTTTCATAAATGTCAATTTTAACTGACAGGGCAACGACGGGTAGTATGGGCCACCTAATGTTTCTAGGGCCTGCCGGTAGATATCAGCCCACTATTATGCCTACAGTACAGCCATAGCATCAGTCTGCCATGTGCTGATACTGGTTGACGTAACTGTTCTGTTTTGCTTCTCAGTAAATTTTCATTGTTTGTGTCCCTATAAGTGGTTGCTTCGTAGAATTTTTGACGACTCCTTGCACTTCTACAGGTAAGAATAAAATTATGAAACTAGCTTTATTATTTATTTTACTTTATTTAGATTATGGCGTGAAAGTTTCATCTTGCTTACTTTAACCGTCATCATGTTTTCCTTTTCAGTGTCGGTAGCGTAGTATAGGCCATGTGAGTAAAACACACTTTGTTACCTTACGAAAATATGCTTAAGTTCAAGACGAAGCCTAAGGACGAGGGTCGAGGAGAGTGGTCTACGGATGCCATGAAGCTTGCAATTGCAAGGGGGGCTGCGGTGGCCTAGTAATGAGGTCTTGGTTTCAGGGTCGGAGGATTCCAGGTTCGAAAACCTATTCCGTTGAAACCCCCATCGTGTATGGGGCCTGTTACGCGTTAAATCATATGTGGGGATCAAACACCCTCCCTCTGGGGTGGTGCGAAAGTTTGGAGCAGGGGGTGCCAGCTCAGGTGTCGTCCTCGTCAACTGACCACGGTTCAAATTACGAGGTACGTCCCAAAATATACCTCGTGTTATATAACTAAACTAAACTAACTTCAGTTGCAAGTGTTTTGGAAAATAAAATGTCTGCCTCCGACCATTACGGTGTGCATAGAAATGCACTGCAAAGAAGAAAATTAATTAAATAACTAATAACTAATATTAAATAGGATAACGATAAAAATATAAGAACATTTATTTCTATTATTGTAATTTGACTACAGAACCAAAATATATGCATTTGTACCCAAAAAATTATTCGTTTTTATTTTAAACCTTGTGTTCTTTAGCGTAGCCCATACTCCCCGACATATTTGAATCTTTGTAAAGTATCGACTTAAAAATTAGTTGTCATATGTAATTTGCATAGCTTAGATAAATTTGTTTAATATAATCAACACGAAGAAAAGTGTTCAAAGAAAGACTTTGATCAGTTATAGCTCATTTCAACAAATAATATAAATTTTATATTAAATTTCTCGTAAGTGGCCTATACTACCCGCTGTTTCCTTATATATTCTATAGTTCAGTAAAAGACACTACTTTTAATACATTAAGTTTCACTACTACTACACTTTTACTACTAGTTTTACTACACTTTTTTTTAATACATTAAGTTTTCAATTATATTCTGTGTAGGAAGTTTTTTGCACAAACATTGGTTTCTGCTCAGACGATTCAGTCTCTCTATGAATATCTCAGGAGACAATCAATACATTCTGTTAACAGTCCTTTCGAAAGATCGGTGCAATAGATTAACAATTTTATTAACTGAAATCAAATTTTCAAAACTTTTTAAGAAATAATGAATGAAATAATGATCCATTATATTTAAAAATACTATCACAGAGAATTCCGAAAAAGACAGAAAGAGCATTAAGGAATGTTAGAGAGCAAAAAAAATATTACCAACCATATATTTTATTTTTTCTTCTTTTTATGATGGTATACTTTGTATAAAATTACAATATATGAGGAACAATAAAACGTGACAGTTCTAAAAATTTTATACGATAAAAGAAGAATATTTGAACAACCCTCGTGCATTTAAGCAACTTTGTTTTCTTTGGAAAAGATTTTAGGAAATAATTTTTTCAAAAAACGAACATAATTTTTTTTACTTCAATAAGAAAGGACTGAAACAAGAAACTTCCATTTTTTTGCTTTCTAGTACACGAAATACACAAAGAAAAAAATATTGTAATCGCCAAAAAAGTCGAACTCGAAATTTTGATAATGTTCACATTTTAAATCTCCTTGAGCATGAGTTTAGTTTAGTTATATTAACGTCCAGTTTTGAAGCAACACGAGGTCTATTTTGGAACTGGACTCTTAATTTTGAACCGTGGTCAGATTATGAGGACGACACCTTAGCTGGTATCCCCTCTCCAAACTTCCGCACCGCACCAGCGGAAGACGTTTGGCCACTACGTATGCTTTAGAGTAAAGCAGGCCCCATACAAGGCAGATCATTAGTGGTATTGGGTTTCGAATCTACCGGTCCCGAATCCGAGATCTAACCACTAGACCACTGCTGCCTATTGTCTTAAGCTTGAAAAAGAACATATTTCGAACTATGTCTGTCTGACAACAATATACATAAACAACATAAAAAGACAAATGAGGTTGGCTATGCAGTCTTTACACCAAAATTGTAGATTTTTATCAAATTTTGGACGAAATCTGTCTGCGGGAAGTCTGTCTGTCCGTCATTGTGCTTGTGAACGCAGTAACTCAAGAACGCAACGAGACAGATAGATGAAAGTTGGCATATAGATTTGTAGATCTGTATTATATATTGAACCAATTCTATCAAAGGGTATATTGTCTGTCTATCCGTCTATTCATGCGTATTTGAACGTCGTAACTCAAAAACGCAACTTATCAGATAGGTGAATTTTAGTATATGATCTTTGAGCCAAAACTGCATATCTGTGTCTAATTTTGGACTAAATCCGTCAAAGTGTCCTTTTATTCTGTTTATCCTTATGTGTATGTATTACGGCCAATGCGATTAATCGGTTATTATTAATAATGACCGGTTGTTATTAATAACAACCGCGGTTAATATTAATAAGAACCGATTAATCCCATTGACCGTAATATATCAGCCCAATAACTCAGAAAAACAACAAACATGATTAATGAAATTTGTTACGAAGTCTTAATATCAAAATTATAGGTTTGTGTCGAATTTTAGATACAATCGGTTAATGGGAGAAGGTAAAAAAAAAGAGGTAAAAGAAAATCGAGTAAATTTTCTACACTGTTGTACGGAGTTAAACACAAACGCATCGTATTATGTAAAAAGTCGAGGGGAGAACACTCCAGCTGGTTTTGTGCATGAACAACGTATAAATTCATCGAAGAGTAGGAAAATATTTGAATTATCAATTTTTTTTCTACAAAATCATTCACGTTAAACGCGCAGCACAACTGTGAATTCCTACTCATTTGAAAGTATTAGATTCTCGTTAGATTAAATTACGTTATTTCCTCGGAAGAAATGCATATGAATGTTTTCTTTTTTTTAAATTATTACTGCATCCACCACAAATCTACCATATATTCTATTCTGTTGTCAATTATGCAAAGTAAACACTAGTCAAACATGTGAATTTTAAGATTATATCTTTCAGAAAAGAATTTAATAGATAACCCAGCAGATGGCAGCACCAAAAGACACATGCACAGACTTTTTAAAAATGATATCTTTTTTAAAAAATATAATTATAGCAAAGTCTTTTTTTTTTTTTAGAAACTGAAATTCTTTCAGCATTTTTATACAGTTCTGTACATATGTAGACAATTTTGAAAAGCTAGGCTTGATAAGACTCTGGGAGATTCAGTAAATATTTATCAAATATTTTGAATATTCCAATTCGAAAAATTGCTTGACTTATGGTTCTGATTTAAATACATGAGCAAGATTAGATCATTTGTTCAAGTTTCAAGCCTATAATTTCTGTAAAGTTGGGAGTGACAAATCGCTCCGTTGGTTTGACAAGGTTCTAACTGACATTCTTGCCAAAATTGAGGTTATGAGTTTATACTATTATTCTAAGTTAGATCTATAAAATGAACTGTCTCTTGTTGAATTCTAGTGATAAATAAACAAACTACTAGTGTGTCATGATTCTATCACTGCAGACGATATTTATACTTTTCAGTTTGACAAAGTTCTAACTGTGTTTTTTCAGCGAGAATGTTCTATCTGCTTTTATTTTGACCACGAATCAGCTGTATCATTAGTCTAGCAGGCTACGATTGTTTGTTTGAGCACTAACGAGGATTTGCATTTATTATAAAAGTTTAGTGTACTGTTTTAAATAGAACAAAGTTAAATTCATTGACATAGAAACATGGAAAATAAGTTGGGCGATCTAGAAAGTTTGTCTGATTTATTCAGCGACACAGGCAATGAAACTGATTTCGTCCATTCTACATCAAGCGAGAGCAGCGATGACAGTTTCATTCAGAGTTTGAGGTAAATCTCTTTATTGTAATATTTAATTATTTTGTAATATGGTATTTTTAAGAAGAATAATATTTACGCATATTATATTGCATAAACTATAATATAAAGATACACTGTTAGCGTTCTATTTCTAACCACGCCCTGTATTACCAGCTAAACTTTTTTTCTCTTTTGGTAACTGGAGGAAGAAGAAAAAGCGTTTAAAGCTTAAAGAAGTGCCATCACTCAAGCTAAATGAGCCGAATCAAACTAAAATAAATTATAATGAAACTCCGGAATCGAAGACAAAGAACAAATTGATGTTCCAAACACAGAGATTAATGAGTAAGTTGAGTTTTGTGATAGTTATATTTATTTACAACTTTGTATTGTTGTAAGTGTTTGATGTGCCGCCTGGAATAGTCTAGGCCTACGGCTTTTAAGAGAAAAAATGAATAAAGGAGAAACAAAATAAAAAATAAACTTTCATAAAAGTAAAGTTATTCTGGCCACTATATTTTTAATTTATAATTTAATTTAATTTTTATTTGTTAAATATTTGACCATAATATGGTGTCAGTTTTTATTATTCTTTTCATCTCAAAAGTGGAACATTTTTTGACTTAAGAATAAAATCCCCTTTGGACTATATAACACGTGCACTACCGTAAAACATTTGTTTAAAACTCGATATTAATGATTTTTTAAAAATATTTTTAGAATATAAGAACGTGACCAAACCCCAAAGAAAACTAGGAAAATTGCGGCTAATCCTATGAAATGGAATTGTAATGCAAGGAAAATAGTTCACCAAGCAGGCAAATCTTACTTAAGCAAAAGGGGAAAAATGTGTCAGAAAGAAGAGTGAAAACATTGGAACACTGTAATTTGCAATGTAAATTTAAGTGTGGGGAAACTATTTTAGACACAGAGCGTTCAGATATTTATGATTCATATTATTCCTTAGGCACAGCTACAGGAAAAAGGCATTTTCTTATTAGCACAACGTGTCGATTGTTAACGGCAAAACCAAAGAGATTGAGAACGGAACAACGAGTCGATGCGGAAGATGATAATTGGATGGAAGATAAAGACGAAGCAGATAATGAGAAGAAAAAATGAAAAATTAAGTCGTCAAGAAGGAAGTTTTCCATTAAGAAAACTTTTTTTCCCTTGAAGGGAAAGAAAATACAGGTATACAAGTTTTTCTACTTAGGAACATCATCTATATCGCAAAAGTTAGTATACATTGCAGATTCAACTAAAAATGTAGAAACCAACACACCAACCCAGGACCAAAGAGGAAAGAACGGAAATAGTAGAAGAGAGACAGGAACATGGGAGACCCGGTTTCAGTAAGAGAATATATAAAATTTTTCCCCAGTCCCATTGAGTAGTTGAGTCCCATTACTGCAGGGCTCATACAAAAAGAGAATATCTGGGTTCTCACCTCAGCATTGGGAAAATGTATGAATTGTACCTCCAATAGTGTTCCACTGAAAAAAATAACTGCAGTTAGAAAATCAATGTACTACAGAATTTTTGTCACGGAGTTTAACATTGTATTTCACTCCTCAAAAAGCGACAGATGTGACCTTTGCGAGGAATTCAAAGTGGCGAAAAAAACTCAAACACTGACGGATGGCATTAAAAATGTGTATGATGTGCATCAAATGTCAAAAATGAACATACGAGAAGTTAAAAATGAAGAGAAGAAAAACAAAGATTTGCCTATATTGCATTTTGACTTACAAAATGTAATACCGACTCCACGTATTAATATTAGTTTTTTACCTGAGAAAATTAAACGTCTACAACTTGACTGCGTACTACACGCCTACTAAACAAGTACATTGTGCCTTGTGGAGTGAAAATTTATCTGTCCTCGTTGGTAATGATATTGCTTTTCACAAAATACTGACCGTACTAAATGAGGAAAATGACATAACTGAGTTGATAACATGATCGGATTCGTGTGTTCCACAAAATCGAAATTCAATCATTTCAAACTCAGTTTTACATTTTCTCAATGATAATACTCAAGTAAAATCAATAACTGTGAAGTACTCTTTATCAGGACATTCATGCGTCCAAGAAGTTTATAGCATTCACAGCAACATTGAAAAAACCATGAACAAAACTGACTTCTATTCTCCAATCGGATTCATTAGAATTTTTTAACAAGTCAATCCAAGACATCCATATCGTGTCATTCAAATACAATCTGATGACTTTAAAGATTTTCAAGGAACAGCAAAGCTCTTAAATTATAAGATTGTGCCATTCACTAGTGTGGCAATTTTTAAATTTTCGAGAACCCTGCACACGGTGAATTTCAAAACATCCCACGACAAATTAGAACCTGAAAATTCTGCAAATATAAAGTTTGCTGAGACATCTATAAGAGGCTCGAAAAAACATATTAAACAGAAAAATACCTTCAGAAAACTGCAATTTGAGTATGTTCCAAGTAACATCTAAGGTTCAAAAGGCTGCAAAAGAAGTAAGTGATCAAAGAAAGAAAAATATAAAAACAGCATTTCCTTTCATACCTATACAGGATAGGGAATATTATATTAATTTTTTAATAAACCTACTAAACAGTGCCTTTCCATTTATCATAATACAAAATGTTATTTTATTTTTTCCATTAAATTTCGAATAGAGTTAGAACTTTGTACCACACCGTTGTAATTTATATAATAAAAGTGTTACTTTGACAAAGTTCTATGTGCAGTTAGAACCATGCCTCTTTCGCGAAAGCTATTTCTGTTTTGAACAAGGTTCTAACTGCATTTTGCTGTGTTCGGAAACAAAGGAATGAAATATATATTTTTTAAAATAAAGTATGGAACCTCTAAATTAAAGCCTTTTAATGTAATTATTGAAATATTAATTAAATTAGATCTTTAATAAAAAGTTGTAAACGGCGAAAACTTTAAACTCGTTTTCCTCAAAACTTACTCGGATGCAGTTAGAACCTTGTCAAACCAAGGCACCGAAATTACAAAATTTAAGCAGGAAAAAAAAAGAAAAAAAGGGGGAGTCAACGATGCGAAATTACACTTAATTTGCATTGCATTGTTTTTTGTGCGCAATTTTTTTACAAATTAAATTAGTTTACTGGAAGAATTGATTGTTTTCATGCTTTACTGCAAGAATATATTTTAATTGAAAATTATTAGGGATGTAAATTGAGATCTTTGATATTAAAGTTTTGAGGTCAAAGAATGAAGAGTATTCCTGAAATTAAAATTTAAGAGTTATTAAATTTTTTTGGCGGCTGGTGAAGAATAATTTAGAAGAATAATTATTTATCCAGTTAACTCTTTATAAGGCAATTTTTTTCTAGTAGTGATATAATAAAATAACTTTGGTATTGAGATTAATTTAAGAAAAGAAATTCATTTAGCTTATTGGATGGCATTATTTTTTGTTAATTAATTAAATTAATTAATAATTAATAACCAAGGCTAGACACTTCGTCAGGGCTTGAGATAAGAAATTGTATCATCCAGGTTTTTGTTTTATCGAAAAAAATGCAAGAACTTACTCCAAACATAAAAAATGCATTTAAAAATTGATGAATTTGGTGGGAAGTAAATTCCCACTGCCTTAGAAAGGGTTAACACTTGCCCTCTTGACTTTTCTTCCTTGAGGATGTTGGTAATAAATTTCAATCGATTTAAAATTCAATTACTAATCGTAACTGATGGATTATCAATGAAAAACACTAGCAGCTCATCGTAGCTTTTTATAAATAGTCTAAAAGGGCATAACTCAAGACCTTGGTAAAAATAATGCTCAACTTACGAATAATTAAATCACCACATGGGAAATGTGCAACACCCGAACATGCGTTTCTCGTGTTTCAGATTGTTAAAATAATTAAAAGAAAAATTTCAAAGTAAGCATGTCATTCATTGGATTAATTGAGGAAGTCATACGAAAACTGGTAACATTATATTCTTACAAGAGAGTATTACAAGGCAGTTTTCCAAAAGAAGTACTCTGAGCTGTTGTGAAACGGAAACTTTATCTTTTATGCAAAATACATATTCCCAGCACTGTAAAAGATCATTTGAATGAAGAAGGAATAAACCGCATTCATTGTCCACATTTAAAGTCCTTCGTGGTGTTGTTAATCTTTTACCCAAAGCTTGAGAAAAGTAAACATTTTAAGACTATTGTTGTAGTTGCAACTGTGAAGGTTTCAGAAGCAATTTCGAACCGATCCGCAAAATATAGGTTCCTTTATGCTTTTATTGAATATAATGTGACATTTAGAAAAAGTTATTTCACTTCCAAAAGACTGTATTGAATGCAGAAGAACTGTTAATTAGATTAAATTTATAGTAGTTTTTATTAAATTTATAATAGTTTTTGTGGCAATGTTCAGGGTGTACACAAATGAAGTGACACATTTCAAAAATTAATTTAAAAAAACTAAAAATGTTGGAACTACGGTTTTTTTAAAAATAAGAGCGCATCTCAAAAAGTTTTCTTTTCAGATAGGTAAAGCGGCATTACGCCGCCGCCGCCGCTCTAAATTTGTTACAACGAGAAAATTCTGTACGCAATGAATACCGATCAGCAGAAGCCGATGCATGTTTTCTGGTTTCTTTTTTTTTTGTTTTTGTTTTTCTTGCATATCACGGAAACTCTTCAGTTTTCACACTACATGTGAATAAGCAAATTAAAGAGTATAAAATCCCCTACAAATACATGCTTTTATTTTTCTTCCAATTTTAATATTTTCTCATATAATGGCTCCAAACAAATTTTCTATTTCCGGTAATTTACGATCCCCAGAACACCGAAATGGCAGGTTACCTATCTGGAAAAAAACTTTTTGAGAACCAATCTCATTTAAAAGAAATTCGTAGTTCCAACATTTTTAGTTTTTTAAATTAATTTTTGAAATGTGTCACTTCACTTGTGTACAACCTGTATATTGAATAACTTGCATGATAGTTAAAAAGGATTATGGAAAGTTCGCTACAAAAACCTAAAACTTTCATTATTTTAACGATAGATGTTGATCGTGTAGAGGTCACATGATGTCAGTAAAATACCATAGGCAAAAAATAAATAAGCCAAAAGTTGGCTGATTTTTTAAAATATTTGCTGTTTTCGGTGATAACGTGACTAATGTACATGTGGTAATAAAATAAATAAAAAGTGGAGCATGTTTTGCGCTGACACGTTTAAACGATTTCTTTTGTTTCTTTCTAAATCTTAAAAATTTTTTGCTTTACATGAGTTTTAATTTTTGAATCTTTTAAAACTTTAGAGCATATTAATTGAAAACATAATACAGCGAGAAAATATTAATTGGAAATAACGTTCAAAAGTCGATTATTTTTAGCAATAAGGAACAGGGCTTTGGCACATGATGGATTCCTTTTTCCAGTGACAAATTTCAGTCTTTTATTTATTAGCGTTTATTGTAATGAGCTTAGTGTAATGTTTAACCCCTTAAGTCTCGCGCCAGTCATACTGACGTGCATCGAATTATCGCATTTTTAGGCTTTTAAACTAAAATTTATTCATTAATTAGCTTTATAATTTGACACAAAAATTACGTAGAATCTCTAAGCATCTCAAGTATTCTATGCCTTCTTAGATGAATGAAAACGTCGGCCCCTTTCCAAAGCAGGAGGGGTCATCTTATTAGATAGCAAAAAAAAAAAAAAGCGATCTTTAAGGGGTTATGGAACTACAATCACGGGTCCAACAGACTCAACTGGTAGACAGCCAGGAATATGCCAATGAAGGTCAAAGAAGAATGTTTTTTGGTGATATACAGGGTGGTCATAAATTATTGGACCTATCTCAATAATTAATAAAAAATATTAATAATGTTGCAACTACGTTTTTTTTAATGAGAGCGCATTTTAAAAAGTTTTTTTTCCAGATAGGTAACGCGCCGTTACGGCGGTCTATGTGGTCGTAAATTATTGGGCATCTCCCATTTTCGAGAGCCATTATCTGCGGAGCTATTAAAACTAGACAAAAAAAAAGCATGCATTCGTAGGGAATTTTACGCTCTTCAATTTGTTAAATTAATTGTAATTCGAAAACTTAATAGTTTTTGAGATATTCAAGAAAAACTAAAAAGGAAACCAGAAAACGTGCATTGGCTTCTGCTGATCGGTAGGCATTGCGTATAGAAATCTCTTGCTGCAGCAAATTTAGAACTCCGTAATGACACACCGCCTATCTGAAAATTCTTTTAATTTTCTCTCTCATTTAAAAAAACCCACAGTTGTAACATAATTAGTTTTTTAAATTAATTTTTGAAATGGGTCCAATAATTTATGACCACCCTGTATGTGTTCTCCTATTGCTACTTTTCGGTGCTGTCTGTTTGATTTACTGTCGTTGATTTATTACCGTTTAAATGTGAATGAATGAAGTCATTGCCAGTTACAATTTCCCCTTTAATCTAATCTTTTTCATCCATGAGCAGAAGAGATCAACACTTAAGGAGCGTTGTGGTCACTGTATTGCTATATAATTTCTTTGAACAAACAGTCATATCGTCCATAGAGTGACAGAAGTTTGCATTTGTTCTATCATGTTTTTAATAGAGTGTTCTTACGCTATATGTTCCTAAATCTAATCCATACAATTCTTGTAACTACAACTTTAAAAGAACTCCTCCGATAGAGAAAGCACATATGTTGTATATATGTAAACACATATCATGCTTATATCTGACAATACATATTTCCCTTTTGTAAATACATCATCATTATAAACATAAAGACATTATGAATGTTACGCAATGAAGTGAGGAAGTAATTTTCAATATTGCTTCCTAATCAAAGAGCTCATTACATTATTGACTAAAAACCTGTTTACTGCATTGAACCTCATTAAATGCGGCTCTTTTTAATAAAGCTTCCTGGACAATGTGGGCCCTCCCACTTCAAATATGTTATCGATCGCGAAAAAATGAAAATGTGCATTTCCTTAATCGAGCGATGTAATTTGTATGACAATATTTTTCTTTGTAGAGGCTTCTGTTATTATACGTTAGTGATAACACTTTTTTTATAGTCGGTTGCTATTTTAAAGGAATTGTGAGACCTTAGCTTCTAACATAATTAAACGAAAAACTTTTATGCCAAGCTAATGTACAAATGTTAGCACACCTATTTCAAGTTCAGAATGGCCTCATTTCGCTCACAAAAGTGTCTGGAGGTCAGAGTGTTTCCGTTCTTAGAAAAAGAGTGTAAAAATATAGTAAATGAATTAAATTTAGTACGTTACTAAGATTATGCAGTACATTTGTCCTTCTCTGAATGATTTCCATAAAAATTAAGTTTTTATTTTAGAACTAGCTGATACATCCGGCGTTGCTCAGGTGAAAATAGTTTCATATCTTTTATTAATAAAAAATTAACTATTTTACTAATTGTCACGAAACATACACTAAAACCTTTCTTATGTTTCAGTATTTCTCCCACGTGGCGGCATCACGAGTACGTGGATGAGAAGCCGCCAGATAAGTAAGTGGTTTCTCGTTCCTGGACGTGGGTACAGTAATGACCGAGGGGCGTGAGTCCCTGCTCCAGTGATAGTATTTACGTACCTCCTTCGGGAGGTCGGGCAGTGGCCGATGATGGCTACGAGGACACCGGCCTCAGTACTCGAGCTATTGCAGCGGCTCTCATTCAGTTTTAATCGGATGCTACGGAAAGGCGGGGTGACTCTTTTTAGGTAACCTTGCCCCCTTTTGTCCATCTCTCGCTACGCCCACTGACTTCTAAATACAGGGTGTCGGAGAATTGTTGAACACTTCAAAAATTATGACAAATGTGACAGTTTTCTGATTATGTTGCAGTATTTGTGAACACAAGTTGAAGTGCTTATAAGATAACAAAGATTACAGTTAGGGGAACGGCGGGTAGTATGGGTGGGCCATGTGTGCCACCTAGTGTTTCTAGGGCCTGCCGGTAGATAGCAACCCATTATTTTACCTACAGTACAGCCATAGTTTCAGTCTGCCATGTGCTGATACTGGTTGACGTAACTGTTCTGTTTTGTTCCTCAGAAAATTTTCTTTGTGACCCTATAAGTGGTTGCTTCGTATAATTTTTGACGACTCCTTGCACTTTTACGGGTGAGAATAAAATTATGAAATTAGTGTTATTATTTCCTTAAATTATTTAGATTATGGCATGAAAGTTTCATCTTGCTGCCTTAATCAACTTTAGCCATCACCATGTTTTTCTTTTCAATGTCGGTCGGGTTGTATGGGCCATGAGTGTAAAACATACTTTTTTTTATGAAAAAATGCCTAAGTTCAAGAAGAAGTCTGAAGCCGAGGAGAGTGATTTGCGGATGCCATGAAAACTTGCAACTGGAAGGGGGGGACGTGGTGAACTAGTAGTAAGGTAACGGCTTTGAGGCCGGAGGGTTCCAGGCCCGAAACCCGATAACACCCAACCTCCGCCGTGTCCGGAGCCTGTTGCACGGTAAATCATACGTAGGGGGGGGGGCAAACGTCCTCCCGCTGGTGTAGAGCGGAAGTTTGGAGAGGGAAGGGAGTGCCAGCTGAGGCGCCGTCTTCGTCATCTGACCGCAGTTCAAAATTACAAGGTGCGTCCCAAAATAGCACTCGTGTTGCTTCAAAACGGGATGTAAATATAACTAAACTAAGCTGATTTCAATTGCAAGTGTTTTGGAAAATAAATTATCTGAAAGGGCTGCTAGCGACCATTACTGTGCGCTTAGAAGTACACTGCAAAGAAGAAACATTAATTAAATAACTAATAACTAACTAAGATTAAATGACTAACAAGATGACGATAGAAATGTAAGAAAAATTCTTTCTATTATTATAATTTGGCAACAGAATAAAAATATGTCCATTTTAGGCAAAAAAATTATTCGTTTTTATTTTAAACCTTGTGTTTTTTACTGTGGCCCATACTACCCCATATATTTAAATTTTTGTAAATTATCGACTTAAAAATTAGTTGTCATATGTAATTTGTATAGCTTAGATAAATTTGTTTAATATAATCAACATTAAGAAAAGTGTTCAAAGAAAGGTTTTGAACAGTTACAGCTCATTCCAACTAAAAATAAAAAATTTACATTAAATTTTCTTTAAGTGGCCCATACTAACCGCTGTTCACCTATCATATATCAAATCAGCTGTTGACATCTACAACCGACTTTGACTACTGACATGATGTAATAGTCATATGCAAGAAAGTAAAAATATATCTTATATTTGCACTCGATGGAATGGCAACACATGCCTAAATAAACGCATTTTTTAAATATATGCAGACTTAATGTATTTTTTAATATATATTATAATACGTAAAATCATCTTATCGTCTTTAACTTTATTTTTAATTAAAATGATATTAGTTCCACCAAACAATTTTTAAATCTCGTAGGTTCTGAAAAATTACACACAGTACCAGACGATTTTTGCAAACCACCGAAAGCTATTTTTTTCATATAAGTTATTAAGAATTTTTAATAAATGACACAAAGTTGAGTTAAACATTGCGAGGAGCAACTCTGAGACAAATAAATAAAAAGGTTATAAATATCTATAATATTTTCATTCAATTGGAATGGTAACACTAAAGATAAATTAATCTTTTCTTCTTATGGAAAAAGAGATTTTAATTAATAAAAACTAGCTATTTAATTTATTTTTACGAAACCTTCACTATATATATATACAATTGTCTATTTTTCAATTAGACATGAACTTTTTACTTTATTTCTTTGTTTCAAACTATGGTTTTTGTTCGGTGTCCCGGGGAAACAAACTCTTTTTAGCATTATTGCTAGAGTTTGTGATTAGAAAACACCGATATTATGTTTACGCTCGTTCGGGATTTCCCTTGCTGATGACGCGTCCCGGGCGTTAGCGTTATATTCCGTTTTGTTGTGTTTTGGTTTTTCTTTTATGACGTGGTTTTGATGTTTTCTTTTGTTAATATATATATGTGTGTGTAGAAAAACTATTCATCTTGGCCGAAGCCAACAAAAATTATGTAGAAAAACTCAATTAAGCCTGAACCGCCATAAATTATTTAGAAATACGGGTTGTAGGGGGAATAATCCCAAAATTCGCCTACATATAAAAATGCTTCATCTAAGGAACACTCTAGGGGTAAATGCACCTAATAAAGGAGGAGAAACAGTAGATGAAACTAAAGTATTTATTATTAAAGCATAATATTAGAAAGGTATTTACACAGGTATTACCCTGGTTTCTTTAACGGAGAGCTTACATCTATGCATCACGTGATTCACGAAGAGATCGCGTGATCGTTATCTTCCGATATCTTTCCACTGACACAACAATTATTCAAATGAGCTTGTTCGAAAAGTGAGGAAATATTATTAGGAAGGAATTAAACTTACGCATTTAAGCTAGACGGAAAAATACAATTCCTATATATATATAACTTTGCTTGTGTTATTAAAAAGAAACTTTTTTGAGTTTTACTTTAAGAATACGTAATAATTATTGTCAGGTTCTTTAATCAAAAGTTATGAGGTAAGGAAACCCCAACAATAATTTGTGGACACCTTGTAACTCACCTCACAAGGTCACATTAAAGTTTCTCATCTACCTTACAGTTTCACTCACCAATTCATTGAACCATTTTGCTATTCGAGTTATATTTAAAGTTAAAATTCTTCTTAGAATCACTGTAGGGATTTTTCCGAAATAAATAACATCTTGAAGCAAACAATAGTCTATGATTTTAATATATAAAGTAACTGAAGTTTTGCCAAATTTGAATTACTTTAAATCGTATCTTAATTTACGTGGAAGCTTAAAAAGAATTTTTCAAGCCTTGTTTATTTAAACTATTCGGTGGAAATAAGCAACATAGATGGAATAAAATAAATATTTCGATACGATATTTTTTCAGAAGCTGTCCACATTTTGGAGAAAAGACAGAGAATAGACACTTCAACAAGAAAGAACAACAGTCATTCTTTCATCATAATAACGCCCTATGTTTCGTACATTTCAACAAATATTTTGGAGCAATAAGCAGTCGGGAAAACAGTCTCCATTGAGAACATTGACTTAACATACAAAAACATGGAGTTCTGATTGGAAATTTGGAAACTTGATATTGGTTTGGTCTCCTTTCAGTTTGGGGAGCAAGTAACAATCAATCGTATCCACATCGCAGGATTCGCAGGTAATGGAATAGTGATACAGCATCTACATCAGACAGCAAGCAAATAAAAATTTTATAGTGGTGCAATATCTGTTCTACTCGTAAAGAAAGGGTTAACTTGAAAGGAATACAAGAAAAATATTTGAATAGCTGCATTGTAAATTTGGACGCATTAATAATATTTTAAGATTTTATGCATTAGTGATATTTTCTTGGATGTCTTCGTGCCTTTTAAATTTGTTTTTAATTTAAAGAACATGAATTTTATGCATTTCATGCAAGATAGACGATTTCGCATTTAACAACATAAATTTTTAGTGCCATCTGCAACTTGTCTTCCCAGCTTACAATAAGCGTAATCTCTTAGCAACGTGCTAAACCGCTCTGATATGTGCGAAAAATAATTAGTAATGATAGGAAAACTAGTAAATTAAAAAATATCTCAACTTTAGTTATGAATGAAAACATTTTAAGTTTGAATTTTCTTTCTGATGTTGCGGAAACTGTTAAAAATGAATTCCCAAGTCAAAATTTAAGACTATATTATATTCCTATAGATTCGACAGCCAAAACACTTCTGAGGATGGGTGAAATAATTCTTTTTTTTAGGAAATTGAGCAATGGTGTAGTTGCAGAATAAACAGTGCCGGAACGCTTTAACCTGGATGACACAAAAATCGCGCCATTTTAAGCACGTTTAGACAATTTTTTCTTATTTATTTCTCGTAAAAAGAAGCAGTGCCGGAACGGCGTTCCGCCTCCACTACACCCCTGATATAGAGATTAGAGAAGTCTGTTACTCATGGAAATTTTTCATTAAATGTTAGCTTTGAATATACAAATAAAAAGTAAGAAATAATACAAAAGTGACAGGCGATTTTGAAAGAATAATGTACATATTTCCGAGTTAAATAAAAAAAAAACATTTTTCCCCTTTTGTGTACAACAATGAAACATCCATGGCAGTTTGCCAGATGAGGTTTTGGGGTCTAGATTCTAAGACAGTCGGGGATCGGATTGTAAGAAATTAAGAATATAAAGGCAAACTCAACGTTCTCGTTAATGACGCTATAGTGGACTATTAAGTAGCATGAAAATTACTGCAAACTTTTATGACAGCGCAAATAACTATTATTATTAAGAAAAAAAGTTTAAAAAGCAAAAAGTAAAGTAGCTTTATAGTTTTACCATACATTTCGATACATTACTACTATTGTATTGAAGTTTATATTAATCCTTTTGTAAAATTAAATACAACATGTACGTATTATTCACTTTTGAAGGCTTTTATTTTCATTTTCGTCCCAAGACAGTAGTGAAATCATGTTACTGTACGTATTAAAAGATTTCTGTTATCCGTCACAGTCCTGGTGCCGACGGTGACAGTTAATCGGAGTTCTACTGTATATAACTACAAACTATGGTTATTTTTGAGTTACCGATATTGCAAAATTAAATCATCGTAGTTCTTTAATGCAGACATTTTTCAACTTATCAGTTCGTTTCCAGAACTTTATTGTAAGAAAGGGACTCAAAAAACAGTTTTTCAAAACAATTGATCTGATGTCAGAATTCAAAAATAGTTATTTTAGAAAAAAGGGGTCTAGTTTACATTATTGGAATGGACTTGTGGACTTATTAGTGATGAAAAAATGGAATAATATTCTGAGCTACTGATTCACAAACACCGTTGAGAAGAACTCGAAAAATAAAAGCACAAAGATAAAATTCAGAGCTGTATTAGTATTTCATTTCAACCCTTTTGTGATTATTCTTCTTATTTTCCGGGAATTCCTGCTATCTATCAAGACAAAAGAAAGGCATTCAAGGCTTCATTTTATATTCTGGATATCGATAGTGTTAGATAATTGTTATCGAAATAGAGAAAGAAGTCATTCTTTTCAGGGACACTTACACGTAACCTAGATAATGTCTTTTCTAGTAAAAAAATATGACTCTGGTATACGACCTCTAAGACAGTTTTATTTCCTTTGACATTTTGTTTCCTGCTGACCTACTACCAGAATGAAGTTTAATTTCGGCCGAATTCAAAATTTATTGAACCTTACGAAAACAAAAATTCCCACAGTCTCTTAATGATTACTAATTTTAATGATCAGCAAATAGTATCTGTTTGATGTAATGCGGTTTCAGAAAAGTAGATGGAAGTTAAAGAAAAAAAACATTTCCATTAGAAGTAGTGATACAGAAACAAAGCAAATGAAACTTCTATTTTTGCAAAAATATGTGCTTCTTTTGGAATAGTTGTTTGCAGTAATGAATAACATTATTTTGTTAAAATAACTGGAAAGTTGAATGTTCTCGAAGAATGACAAATGCGAAGCAATTAATATTTGTTTTGAAACAAATTGCCTGCATATAAGGATATTTATTTTAAGCGGAGGGGGATGTGAGGTCCAGATACTTTTGGGAGGTCTAGAAACATCAAATATGCGTACTTGAATGCTATAGTTTATGAGCCATCATATTTTATCAATAATTCATCTAATTTTACTCATTTTTGTTAATGTTATCTTAGTTAATAAAATTGAACAACCGGTATGCATTTAAATGATTAATTTTCAGTTATACGAGGTGTGGCTAGGAAATAACCGGAGTGATGCTTTCAAAGTTTTAAGTTTTTACAATTTCAATATTACACCTTCAATGAACTCCCCTCCTCAATCCCTACACAGCTCCGAACAAATTTTCCACTCTTCGAAGCAGTGTTTCGGGTCATTTCCTTAAGTTCTTTAATCACCTCCGTCTCTTTTGCTTTCGCTGCATCTACAGTCTCAAATCTAGTTCCTTTGAACACGGGAGTAACAAGAAGCCACAGGGGCCGAGATCAGTTAAATAGGGCTGGTATTCTACGATGGAGATCCCGTTCTTGAATCACCTCCGTCTCTTTTGCTTTCACTGCATCTACAGTCTCAAATCTAGTTCCTTTGAACACGGGAATAACAAGAAGTCACAGGGGCCGAGATCAGTTAAATAGGGTTGGTATTCTACGATGGAGATCCCGTTCTTGGCCAAAAGCGTCTGGACAGACACTGAATTGTGGGCTGGGGCATTGTTCTGGTAAAGATGCCCCGATTTGTTTTTCCACAGACCGGGACTTTCTCCGTACGCGTTCACATAGAGTAGTTAGGGCACTCCTGTAATGTTGTTTGTTTGAGCTTCAATTACACAATTCAATTAAGCAATCAATGTGCACAATCTCTCTGATATCGAAAAAAAATTGTCGAACTTGGTCAGGCAGAACACGGATCTCTTCTCGTCCCTCTTTAAACACCTTTTAAATTAGTCAAAAACTTGTGCACGCGACAAACACTCATCTACTTACACTTGTTGCAATAGCGAATAAGCTCCGAGTTTGAAGAGGAATTTCACGTTAACACGCTTCTCCTTCTGATCGCAGATCAATAGACTACGAATATTATTGCTATGAAGATTTCATTTGTTAAACCTGATTTTCATTGAAGTAATTACTGGGCGCAGTAGGAAGTTACGTAAACCTATCGAGTTCCAATCACTATTAATCCCATCATTAAGCTACTGTTACACTATAGCTTATTAGTGGTATCGACAGTGATGTCATCTCGACAGGATCAAGTGACCTCCTACTGTTCTCAGTAATTATCCCAATGTGAACTTGACATTAGATAAAAGATTCCATTTTGAAGCCACACGACTGCTATTGAAATTGGATTTTTAGTTTGAACTATGGTCAGATGATGAGGGTAACAACTGAACGGACACCTCATTCATCAAACTTCCATATTATACAAACAAGAGGATGTCTGACCTATGGCATCAGATTTATGGCTCGCCAGGCTTACATGCACGACAGATCTTTCGTAGAATCGGATTTCCAACCCATAATCCTTTGATCCCAAAACCGAGATTGTGCGACCAGGCTACCTCTGCAAAATTGCTTTAACTTGCTAATCCTTGCAGGCTACAGGAAAATTCTCTATCATATCAATCTATAGAACAAACAGAAGAAAGCAAAAAAAATGGAGTAATCCCTCTTGTATTTCTTCGTTTTGTTCTATTCTCTACATTGATTTGGTTGCAGCTGCATTTGCGCTCAACTATACGATGTATTTTTTAAGATTTTTTTAAAATATGTGTACTTTTATTTGCTCTTATATGTATTTTTCCTTTGTTAACTTTGAAATCAATGTATCTCTCTTTTGTTTTTTCACAATTATAGTTTAATCTAATTTGATTTCTTTTTTTTTATCTTATATCAATCTATACATCATATCTATAAACAAAATGCTTTTGTCACGACCCGAAATGCGCTCACATCTAGAAAAATTAAACATTCTGATGAAAATTAACCCTATTGCTTCGGACCATTTTTCATCGCTATTAAGAAGGTAATAGGGCGAAATACTTTTGCAACGAAGCGAACTTGATTTGCAGTGCCATAATATAATTCACTTAAATGAATCTATAATAACACAGCAAGTGAAATTCTATGAACTAACTGGGATACAATTTCTACACTGCCCGACCTAAAGAGGTGATTAATGATAAACAAAAAGAAATTAGAGTGGATATATCAATTTTTTTAAAATTTTAGTGAAATCTTTAAAAAAACAGCCTTCTGAAAATCTGGCAGAAGCACTCTTTGGGAATGTTTTAGTGACTCTCGGTTCCTCAAATTCATTTCCTAACAGCAATTGAAGTTGAGCCACGCAATTTAACCCTCCACGACATATCGACTAACTGTAAATGAACTAACTATAAATATACTAACTTCGACTAACTATAAATATATTAACTTCCGACTAACGCGATTTATGCTAGTCGGAAGTTAGTATATTTTCTGCTGTATCCCGCAATTTCCGCGGAAAAGTTTGTTTATCTCTTACTATTATAGAAATGAATTACATTATACGGTTATACCGTTGCTGATAATTAACATTTTGTTTCTTTTCAAAATATTTGGGCCTATTCGGAAATGTTGTATCTAAACAGCGATTTTAAAAACTTCAGTTGGAGGATTAAGAATCCCTTCTTACTATCTTAGTTTCTAGAAAGCTTCTTATACCTTATACATTGAGTTTAGTTTAATTTGGTTAGATTAACGTCATGTTTTGAAGCAACACGAGAGTTATTTTTGAACGAACCTCGTAATTTCGAGCTGTGGTCAGATGACGAGGACGAGCTTGAGCCGCAAGGCCTCTCTCCGAACTCCAACGCCACACGAGCCTTAGAACGTTTGACCTACGACAGCAGATAAAAGGTACAAAACGCCCATATACACGACGGATCTTCGGTTGAATAGGGTCTAGAATTTGCAATCCATCGACCTCGTCACCAGCAGTGGCGGATTTTGTCAATATGAGGCCCCATGAGCAAAATTACTTTGAGGCCCCCTCTCCCTACCAATGTCGCAAATTAGCCATCGGCCTAGCACTGCGATGCATGTCGAATAGGTTTTGAGCCCCTTAAATTCTCGAGGCACGAGGCGAGCGCCTCTAACGCCTGTGCGAAAAACCGCCACTAGTCACCAGGCCAAAGGGAACCTTTCAAATTAGTCCAGTTATGTTAATATCTTGTTTAAAAATAACATGAGAACTATTTAGAAACGGACCTCGTAATTTTAAAAAATGGCCCAATTACGAGGATAACTTCTGAACCGGCATCCTCTCTCTAAATTTCCACAACATACCAGCGGGAGAACTTTTGACCCTTGAAGTCAGATAAACGCCGGTGTGATCACACTTGAATAACGCAAATTTTAGAATCGGTATGAACGTGTTAAGGTGCACTAGGCTCGCATACACGACGGATTTCCTATAGAATCGGGTTTCGAACCTTAGACCCTCCTGTCAGGAAGGCGAGACCTTACTATCAAGCCACCGCAGCCTTGAAGCTAGGTCTAAAAGCATTCTGTAGGACTTCGCAATAAAGTTTCTGGCTCTCAACTGCATTGTACATAAATGCTATGTAAGAAATTAAAAGTGGTTAGTTCATTTGCAATCATTAGATATCTATAGTACTTATGGGAACCCTAATCACGAATTCCTTCATACAATAACTCTTAACGAACTTCATATAACTCTTACCGAAAAAGTAATATTTAAACAAGAAGAGCCATTCAAGAAGCTAAATAGAGTCTAGGAAAAAGTTTTCTTTTTTTTCTGCAAATAAAAAATCATTCTGAATTTTCTACCATATCTATTTATCAACTTAAATACCCATGCCCACTCAATCTGATACAAATTTCGTACGTGCAAATGCTAGAATTAAGAGCCATTCGCTTTCGATTAGTAATTAAACGTAGTACAACGAGAAATCTTACATGCATTTATAATGTACATATGTTTTAAATAAATCATGAAATGTACATATATATTAAATAAATCATGGCAATAAGTAAATTGGGAAAAAAGAGAAACCAAATTTCCCACAAAATCCTAAATCGCAACACAAATAGCACAACTGGCCTCGAAATGACCCCAGAATGATACGTGCAAATTTCATGTCACTACTCTTCAGCATTCTGGAGGAGGTTTTGAAACAGACACACATGTATTTTCTGTTTTATATTATAGATTATTCCCATATCAATATTACACACGATCCTCAAAATAGAACGAAAGTAAAACAATATTTAGCTTTAGAGCAGTTTATTTTTTATTGTTATTTCTTAATCGCGATTTTCAACACAAAATTTTTAAATCAATGTAAACGCTGATGTAATTTTCTTGAGAGCAGATATGGTTGAAGATATCTTGTATAATAAAAATATCTATGCATTATCTAAAAATGATTTTCAAATATCAACCATTTTATTAATTAATTTGTGAAGTTACTTGTCCTTTAACTCAGTTGCAACAATGGTCTCAATTTTGAAGCCTGTCTCAAAGCCGAATCTGAAACGTTTTGTTAGAACATGCTCCGTATCTAAAATTCTATCCGTTGGATTGTGTTGTTCGGGTAAAGAATTATCACCATTACAATTAGGAAAAATTAAAAATGTAATAATATGAACACATTAGAGTAATGTATGCTATCATTGTGTGTTCAATGTTAAGAATTAAAATATTTCCCTTTCAATTTTCGATACGATATATTTAACCCTTTGCGGACAGGTAAAGTTTTAGAACACTCAGATCAGGTTGACGCACTTTATAAGCCATCACATTTTTTCCAACTCTGTGCTTATTTAATTACATAAGACTTTATTTTTTATCGTGTTATATGATTAGGGGATTGAATGGATGCATAATATACACATTTGTATCCGAATTTTAGCCGCTATTCTCTTCGTTAACTGAATTCCCTACGCCTCAATTTCGAAATCGGTGAACTGTGGCTCACATTATACGCCGTACCTGTCCTCAAAGGGTTAATGAGACCCTGACTTGGGACATCAATAATATCTGAACATTCCTAAGGAAGGAATGCCCACGCTTGTATCTTTTTCTATTATGCGCAATTTAGCGTAATCAGTTTAATTGAATCAGCAAATTATAATTACATTAGTTCTTGAAAGGTTAAAAAAATAAATCCTTTGGATCCTTCAGATGTCCTGACTTTTAAGCCAGTACGGAACCCGAAAAATTTACCGTTGGTCCCAGTTCAGAGTAAAATAATTTCACTTTGCATTCGCAGACCCAAGCTCAGCCCGCTTCAAATTTTACTCACTTTGTAAAACAAAAAAAGGATATAATAATAATAATAAAGCGAGTAAAGTATAAAATTCTATTATCTTCTTTTAAACAAAAAAAATTATGAAAAGGCAATATTTTGAATGTTTTCCTTATAATTTAAAATGATTCTCTGTGTGCATGATTTGGATTAAATAAAAAAAATCATCTTAACTATCGGACGGAAGTACTAAAAGTAGCCTTTCTGACAAAGCAATGGAGCCAATCCATATTCACGTGATACACGATATAGTTAAAATAGAGTTTATCTTACTCCTCTCAATTCAGTTATCTGCACTGAAAACTTTCGAAAACGAGATAATGCTTTTCGTTTGTATAACACACCAAATAAATAAATTATAAATTACCAATTTATAATTTTAATTAAATTATTAAATTGCTACTGAAATAGAAGTTGATTGTTTTTCCATAATGAAAATAAATAACATAACAGAGCAGACCGATTCAATGAATTTTATTTCAACGAAGTGCCAGCATGTAACACGTCTTTCCAAACCAAATCTGCATGAAAAGATTCCAATTGTGGTTTTCAAATGTAAATTATGCCCACTCACACGAACAAATCATTACAGGTTGCTCAGAAACGGATTGCATATCCCTCCCACTTTTATTGCAGAGGTTTTCTGCTAAAGAAATACAAAAACCGATTGTATTTCCTTTCCTCTGTGGAATGAATTGCAGTAAACATCGAAAAGATAATCAGAAAGGTGCAGGATATTGCGATGGCAACCCTAAAAGAGTATACAAGTCACGCGAAGCTTATTTCTTAGGGACCATCACAGCAGATTTCACTTCATTTTGCAGCTGTTGTTAGGATGGTACGAGTTACCGTGTAATATACATCTGCTGTATAAAACAGATGTGAGAACTTAGAGCATGAGCAACAAAAACACTTTGCTATTTAAATGGACAAACACGCAAATCTCAAAGCCACTTATATCGACCTATGAAGTTATTTATGCTTTTTTTCATAGAATAAAAATAGGTATTGAACTTTTATTAGCTCGAATACCAGTAAAAAGTTAGTAATTTTGTTGCCGGTCGAATAAATTTTTCAAAAATAATAGTTTTATTTTTACCTTTAATGGTTAATTTTTTTCATAATAAGTATTGATTATGGCTGTAGAAAAGGAAGACCTACTGAAAAATGAATGGTAAAAAGATGAGTCAATGAAATAAATCTAACCGTTAGAATGAGACCTGTTTTCAAAATAAAAAATTCAGAAGTAAGGTTGAAGCATAATTAGGTACTAGAGAGTTTGCATTGAACTATACACGCCGCATAGCAAGTAATGATCAGTTATAAGTAGAAGGTAGGAACAATTTACTCTTACGATTTGTTAAGAGGAAATGGCAATGCAGTAAAATTAAACTCTTCTGTTAATGTGAATTCTCTCTAGCACATGACAAAAAGTTACTTTCACAGTACTTAAAAAGTGAAAATGATTGCTTTGAATTGCACATTTTGCGTTATAAATATTGATAAATCAAGATTGGCAGATTTTATGTGGTATCTTTGCCAGTAGGAAACTGTAAGCTAGAAAAAATCTAAACATTTATTTCAGCATGGATTCTCTGAAATGACAAAGTTTCGCATGCAGTGCAAAGAAGTTTTGAATTGCCTTCACTGTATTGTACTTAAAGATTAATTAATCTTATTAATTGAAACAACTTGTATAAAATCTGTTAAGAAAAACAGCCAGAGCAGAAAACTAGGCATTTTACAGAGTAAATTTGTTTTTTTGTTTAATACTTTCCAAAGTATTAAAGCAAAGGAAAGTTGTTTTCAGCTGCATGCTTAGCATCTTAAGCACGGATTATACATCTTAAGAATTACAAAGGTTGTTATAAAATACTTGATATCCAGGGCCTTAAAACTAAACATATTTTTCATAGTAGATTTTTTTAATGATGAATGTGAATTATTTCTAAAAATGATTAAGTTCTTACGTAACAAATTTAAAGGAACAGCAGTTAGCTAAACGTTTGATAATCAATCGAGTGTCTGAAGGAAATTGAATTAATGCTTGATTATACGGCAGTGAAGCTTCAAAATCCTTTTAATTAGAATCTTGCATAGGCCTATTTTTTAAATCTAGCCAATCCATAGAATGAAAATTTTCCTTTCATTTCTATATGGCCTGTATCCGAAATATTTTCCATCTAATTTCTCTCGGTTTGAAACCAGGAGTGGCGCCAGTGTTGGGGAGGGCGGGGACATCTGTCGGGGTGCTGTGCCCCCCCCCCAAGGGGGGGGGGGCTTTTTGTACCCCGTCCACGCAACGGGTACAAAACAAGTAGATAAATAAACATCTGGCGAAAATTTGAGACCAATTTCATTACACCCCTCCCCCCGTACAGCAGACCGTGCCCCCTGTCGGGCAAACCCTAACGCCACTCCTGCTTGAAACAGGAATGTTATGGTCCGAATCCGGATCCTTTTGTTTCGTGATGTTATTATAATTTCTTTGCTAATACACTCAAAGATATGCACATAATTGGGAATAAAATACAAAAAAAAAATCTATAATATTTCATTTAGTCGAGAAAAAATATTTAAAAAATTAGTGATGTAAGCTTCTTCGAACAATTTAAAAGCATTTCGTGTAATGTTGTTTTAATTAAAATATTCCATCGTCATTTTTGGTCCGATCCAGACACGAAATTATTAAAAGTTCCTGACTCAATCCGGTTTAAACTCATAGCAGTTGGATCCGAGGCCAGCCGGAAGTTTGGGTCGAACTTTCTCTGTGCTAATGCAAATTCAAGTAAACAAACCACACGACAAGTCTGCTATGATATATGGTTGATCATAAACCTTTACGATTGAAGTTTTAGGTAAACATCTATTCATTGACCTCTAACTTTTTAATACCACAGAAACTAATAAAATACAGTTTAGAAAAGTAAACAAAAAGCAGAGGACACTAACTCTTTGCTGGCAACAGCAAACATAAGCATTTCCAATTCACCTAAGTCCAATCCGCGGGAACAAAAATAAATAAATAGATAAATAAAAACGAAAAATAATTTTTCTGAACCTTCCGTTTTTTTTTTTTTTTTTTTTCTTTTTTTCTTCCTTACTGTGAAAAAAATTACACGCAATGGCTGTTTGTCACAATTGTTGCTCTTTCATGAAAACTATTCACACAATTCCTGCAAATCATGGAATCACATGTTTATAAGTAAAAATCTATTATGATAATATTGTCGAAGGCACAACGCGCGAGCACTCACGTGATGAAATATAGCGCGAGTCACGAAAACAGAAATCGAGATGGCTCCTTTGAAAAAAAAAAAAAGAATTACCTAAGTTTGTGTAATGCGTTTACAATTTTACGCTCTCTACACTTTTGCACCTTTCTTTACAAACGTTTTCTTTTATCACCAAAATTATTTATTATTCACTGTAAACTAAAAGTCTGTCAGTTTTTTTTTACACGTTCCGCTGAATGTTTCCGTCACTGAGCAAATATTACGGTTGACAAAAACATTTTATTTGAAGATTTATAAAATGATTTTATTCCGTAACATGAACGCGAAAATTGGAATTGATTTACAAAATGAATTAAAAATTTATTCAAAATATTTCTGAATAATTTCAAAAATAAAGTATTCATGTCTAGTTTGTAAGTAACCTAAAATCACAAATTTTTGATTAAAAGTTGAAACTATGTGTGAAATATTTCTTGTAACATAAAACGTAATTTGTTCTCTTAAAGAGAAAAATAACATAATAATAAATAAAATTAACTTCTAAGAAGACACCAGTTTTTAAAAATTTTGCATCGAAAACTTGTTACTTCACAAAACCAAATTAAATTTCAAACAATATTTTAAAAAACTGATTTTAACGAGCAGACGATAATATTTTTCGTAGTAATGGACTAGTTTTCTGGTTTGTTCACTTACATTAAAAACCTTGACTTGACCTGCTTGTATGTTGGACATCCGCTTTAAAGATTCCATTGAGTTAGCATTACACCGGAATTAGGTAGTACAGGCACTTAATACAGGCACTTAAATAAAACAAACAAAGCAGAAAACTCGTCCATATGGTAAAAATACAGTTTAGGAATAGTAATAATGATTGTAACAGTATTAACTGAATGTAATGTATCCATCAATATTTATTGAAAATTGTTTTCATTTTATGATGACTGACCTCCCATTTTTAATCCTTTTTTTTCTCAATGGTAGAAGATCAGAAGATCGTTTAAAAATATTATTAGATCCGTACGTTAAAATATTTTATATTGACTTTTTACGTAACTGTATGGAACTCATCGAAGCTTATTATCTGAAATAAGAAAAATAGCTTATATATATTTGAATGAAATTATACGCGTTCAAAACACAAAGAACAATTTAAATTCCATTATATGGGCATTCTTTTGCTGTATCAATAACCCTTCGTTTCCTGTTATACAATTTAAACAGTTCATAAACAGTTTTGTGTGTAATTTGTTTCATTGGTTGCAAAAATTGTTTTTCGCTTTTGCTCATGTAATTAGAGAATTTGTCAGCTGTTTCATTTGTTATTTGATTTTCACTTTTGGGTTGCAATTAATAAAAAAGAAACATAGAAAGAGAGAGAAAAAAAAGATATAAAATGCACACACTTAGCTTAATCACATTTAATCAGTCAATGTAAATTATGGTAAAATTCGAGTAAAAATAAAATATTTATCCCAATATGACGCTTCTTCAGATATATTTGCAAACAAACAAATAAATAAATAAAAATACGAAATGCTATAAAAAGGAAACAAAAAATATTAGGAAGAAAAATTCTTTAATTATTTATATTTAATAAAAATAATTTAATTATTTATATTTAATATAAATAATCTTATTATTTATATTTAATATAAATAACTGAGATATTAACATATTAGCGGGTTAAAACAATACTCTTTAAATTTGCAGGATTAGTAACACATAGAATAAGTAAGAATTTCACAGAATTTATTAGAATTTTCCACCAATTCATCACGTCTACAAATACACACTGTAGAAATATTCACTTTGCATCATCCATTTACTAAACAATAATTTTGTCTTAATTATATAAAGACTTGTTCAATATATGAAGAAGAAGTATCCACTCTATAAAAATTTCAAGAAAAATTTGTTACGTTTAACAAATTTTAAATAAGTTATTCTGAAATTAACAAACTTCAAATATGCAATTTAGGATTCCTAATTTTAAAACGTGCCTTGTAAGTTTTTCTCTCGCTTTACATTTTGCACTCTTTTCTTTCACTCCAATTTCATGTCAAATAACGTTTAATACAAGTTTTTCTCTTTTTCTCAAAGAATTTAATGAATAAGGAAGGAAAATACACATAAAACTCTCATAGCTTAATAATAATCATATGAAAATCTAGAATATCTTTGATCCAAAAGTAAATGATGCAACTCAATACAATTCAACCTATAGATTCCATAGGAATAGCTTACAGAATAACATACAACAAAATCTTTTTTATCAAATCTTTGAGAACTGAAATTCAGTGTTACGAATAAGCAAACAGATTATATTTTCCTAATTTCCAACAATAATCAAGACAAACAAATTTTTATTCTTTTCCCGGCTAAAATTTTATTTTAATTCTAAAACTATTACAATATGCGGGAACTAAATATGCTAAGTGAAAATAAAATTTAGAATACTAAAGTGTGGTTTGAATACATGAAGTGTGGTTTTTTATTCTGCTCTAATTTCATGATGAAATAGAAAATATGTAAAGAAATTTGATGGGTAACAGATTCCAGTAGCAAATATAGTAAATTAACAATATTAAGATATATTAAAGGTGCTAGAAACCAGAAATATTTTAATGGGAAAACGAAAAAGTTTAGAATATATTCGTATTTTTATATATCTTGTGCCTCTAAATAAAAATTACTCTGCCAAGTGGTGCAATAAATTAGTGAAATATTCTTACCACAAAATAGATGCTATTACACCATTATTATACAAGTTCCAGCTTCAAGTTTTTTTCGGCGATTCTATTTTTTTCCAGGGTATTTCGAAAATTTTCACATTTTCTCTTTGATCTATTCCTTTCCAGATATATTTCCCATTGCTCAATCAACTGTCAACTGTCTTCTAGTTTCGCGCCACTGCGACTCGGAAGAATTTCGCGATTTCATGGGCTAACGTTTGCCGTTTATCGCTTTTTTCCGTGATTCATAATCGAAATCGTTTCGCCAAGTAGTCGCCAAATGAAGCGTGCAAGATAACTAAGCTTGCTTTTATATGAATTTTTATCCAATTAAGCAATAATAATGTCTTTAATGAATTTAGCTCATTAAAAAAGGAAGAAAGAGTTATTGAAATTGCTTTATTAACCTAAACAAATTCATTATGAAATTTTATTTTTATTTCTATCCCAGTTTTTACAGTCAGTAAACGTTATAAATATTTCTAAAATTCCTTTTTTAAAAAACTTTTATCGATTCACTAATTGAACACACGTAGTGCCATGACCATACCGGAAAACTAAACCTTCAACACTAAAATGCGTTTAGAACAAACACGATAATAGTTATTCGTTTTGAAACAAATATTAAAGTTTAGTTTTGCAGGATTTGAGGTGATTCCAAAAATGTTTAGTGCTATTACATTTGAACTATTTTTACTTTGCTTATTTTTATTTTAAAAATCAAATCTATATTTCTCTTTAAATTTTAAACAAGTGCTTAGCAATAGCAAATGAGAAGTCTTTTGTTAAATTTTAGAAATTATCATTGTTTTGCTTTTTTTCAAATTTCTGAAAATTTTCTATTATTAGTTTATAAATATTAAAAATGTTTGGATGAATTATATAAATGAAAATTAAAAGCGAATCATTGTTATCGTCCATTTTTTAAATTTGAGAATAATTGCCCGCATTTCAAAATTATCTCTACATTTATTAGTTTCCTTTTCACATGAGTGAGTTTAATACGTTGTTTGTACGGCATCTTTTCAACTTAACAATAGCATTCTTAAATATTTATCAGGTCGTGGTGGCCTGACGGCCGATTCTTGTATTTGGAATCGGAGGAAGGAATCGGGTGGAGATCCAGTTCCACCGAGGTTACGCCGTGTGTCCGCCGTTGTCCTGTTCATCTGAAAAAGCCTCAAAATTTTATCATCCGCTTCCAATAATTTTCACCTAAATCTAAAAAGAAACGGGGACTTGGGGCGGCGTTCTGTCTCTATCCACCAAATTATTCCTAAGTATGTGTCAGTGAAGGCTATGGATATGTATGAATCGCTAACTGCTGGAAGGGAACAAGTTCCAAACCATTTTAAAAGAAGGATGATTATGTTTTTAATCAAAAACGTACATGAAATAAGTATTGGAAGATAACCTCACATTTTTAGAAAAAATGAAATTATGCGTCACCAAAAATGATAGTAGGGAAAAGTGATGTAAAACCAGGTAGCTAAGCTTCGAAGGCCTATTGGAGCTAAAACATTTGACACAGAATTTGTCATTGTTTATCGGAGTACAATATATCGAAAAGTCACAGTTTCATTACTTATTTTATCAATGATTTTTTTATTAAAAAAAAGTCGAACTACCCGGTTTTACCCCACTAGTGGGGTAAAACCGGGTACACATGTTAACGTTATAGGAAATTAGGAAAACTCGATTTTCAGTGGAAAAGTGGCAATCATTTTTATTTTATATGACAATTTAAGAATAATAGTTAAAAAATTCACATGTAAAGCAGTTGTCTTCTTCCTTCGCGCCACTGCAGCATTCGTGGGCACAGCTAAGACGGTTTTTACATTGGATTAACCCTTCTTCTTTATTTAAATTAGAAAATACGTTATTTAAATATAAACAATCAACGTCTGATGTGTTTTTATCGTCTTAATCGGAAGAATCATCAATACTGTTTGTCCCGGTCTTACGCCATTTGGAATACCCGGTTTTACCCCGAGTGCAGAGGTTATAAAGAACGAAATAGATCCGCGCAATTATTGGAGTAAATCCTTATTGTTTGATAGGGTATAAATCCTTAGTAAACGTATAATAAGCTGGACTAAATATAGTTTTATAATTGTAATGGTTTTTAAGTAAGGATAGTTTAAAATCAAACAAACATTATAGAGTTGACGTCTTAAAATAAATAAACCTTCACAGGATCAGTGAATTCAACAGCTGCAACACACTACTATGACTGTTCCTTTTTCTTGACTAGTAGAGTGAAATTCAGTATCTGTCTACTGGATAGAAAAAGTAATAGCGCCAGAATCAAGGGTACCTGGTTTTATCCCATTTTCCCCCAATTGTTTTTTTTATGTTTCTTGAAAAATTAGTATTTTGTGTCGTGTTCCCTTTCTGCGGTTAATGATTCATATGTGCAATCTACTTTAACCCCTTAGTGTTCATAAACATTTGACAATCTAATAAAGGACAAATTTATTTCGTAAAACTACGAAATGGAGCCGATTCCTGCTCACGTGACACAAGTCAAGTGCGCCAAGCCTAAAGGTTTGGAATCCATTGCATGTATTGCAGAAGAAAAGAGGATTTGACATGACAGCACGACGTCAGACAATTTGCAACTAGATGAAAGAGGACAGTTGCAGTTCCGTTTGTCATGTGACTGTAAAGGCACATGAATTAGTTTACTAAAATATATATGAATTTGGTTTGCTGAAATATATGTTAATGTGTACTGCTTAGGTGTGAGATAAACTTAAACTATTCAAGACTTTTTCTGTTATTGAGTTGAAACTCCTGTATATTCTGTTTATATAAGAATAACAAAAAGATTATTTAAATAAACATGCATTTATTAATTTTCTGAAAAGCAGAAAAATAAATTTTACCAAAATTCTGAAGATCAAAACTAAAATCATAAAAATGTGAGGCGCTAACAGAAATAGTCTAAATAAATGGTGATTTTAATCAATTCGTGAATTATTTTAATTTTCAATGAATATGTAGGAATTTTCTTTCTCGTGATATTCATTTTGGCTAATTTTCTTATAGCATTATTTTTAAAATTTAGTTAGCATTGTTTCAATTTAAATTTATTGTTAAATTTAATGTTTCAAAAAATATTTTATACTTTTTAGTGCGCTAATAAAAGCGTATTTTTTTATTTTAATTTTTATTAAGAATTATGTTCTACTTTTTAGTCTTTAATATATTTCATAATTCATTATTATAATTATTATGAGATCTTTTAATTTTTTTCAAATTCATCCCCAAATGGCTTCTCTCGCGTGGAATTACAATTAATCGATTAATTGATTGCTAAGTTCTTAAAACATAAATATTTTATACTGTCATCATGAGAAAACAACTGCATAAAATTTCAAAATTCTAGCATATCAGAATGTGCCGGGATTAGCCGGGACAGTTGCAAGTTTCATCCCTTTGTTCCGGATTGAAAAAGTACTCCAGACCAGCGATTCGCAACCTTTTTTATTGTGCGGACCACCTGTTGCGCGGATTACCTGAATTCTTAACCCTCCAATCGGTCGAACCTTTGATTTCCGTTCTTACTGTTTATTTCCAAAACAAATAACTGAAATTTATTGGAATAATTTCTTAAAAATCTAAAGGTAAGCTATTCGTAAGATAACAGTCAAACAGTAAGTTACATATCAAAAATGTGGCTTGACCACTTAAAAACCACATTTCTCTGTGCAGAAAGACATCATTCAAAAAGATTTGGTCGTTTGGATGGGAAAAATTTTAGGAAAAATCTAACTTCCAGTTTTTGTACACATAGAAAGTCTTGAGTCTGATATGGCCCATGTGAATGAATCATCAAGGAGGGAAAGTAATAAAACTATTATCAAAATGTATTATTCATGCTTCGTAACGTCGTCCCGCTTTTTTTTAAATATGATTTAAAAAAATCAACTATGTTATTGTTTCTATATTTTTCATTATATATATATATATTGTTTTTGGATTTTGTAGAATATCCCCTCCACTCCTGCAAGAGCCTCGTGGATAGAAGTTCAGAATACCAGGTTATTTTAAGATTGATGAAACAGTAGGGGAGACCGGGGCAGGTTTACACACTTTTTAAACTTTTATTTTTCTGTTTTAAGTATTTCTTTCATTTTCATTACCAATTAATTAGTTACACTTTAAGGCGTGTTGTGTACATTTTTAAATACTTGAAATTATTATATTTTTGTAATTATACCATTTTCTTTACTATGATGTTACTGCCTGGGGCACGTTTACACACCACCAAAAATGATTAAATGGAAGGTTTACAGTGATTAACATACAACAAAAAAATAAAAAGAAACCTAGTTTATTTCAAAAAATACATAATAGATTATAAACAATTACGGTGAATCCTAATACAGTATACTCTCCATTATCCGTGCTCATTCCGGACTCACAAAAAAAATTCAAAGAGAAACATTTTCACACTTATCATGCATGTAAAATCGATGTTGATGTTCGATCGAGAGATCCATTCCGTGAAACTAGTGAGCCGTGACGACGGAAGCTAAAGAATAGATTTTTTCCCTCCACGTGCAATCTCTACAGGTTCAATCCCTAATTTTTCGAGAAATGAATCATCCACTTCCTGCTAGCTCATTCTCGTACGAACACGCTTCTTCCTGACACGTCATTCTTTAACTTCTTCGTCTTCTTTCACTTTCGCACGTGTTCCTTTAGTTTTTGCGTCTTGTTTATCGTCAGTTAGTAGCGTGAAATTTTTTACTGGTAAAAATGAGTGGTGTGAAACGAAAACGAAACGTTTTAAATGTTAAACAAAAATTAGAAATCCTTCAAAAACTTGATAATGGAAAATCAGCTAGTACTGATACAGAAGATGTATTAAATGTGGGAAATACAATTTATCATTCTGCTGCTCTATAATCTTTGGAAATTTTATTAGATTATATGGGACAAAGAGGATTTGATTAAGGTGACATTAATGCGGTTCGTAAAAGCTGTGTCGATATACGGCAAGAGATGAACAAACAACAGAAGCAAAGACGCATAACAGATTTTTTAAAGCAGTAAATGTTAAAAGGAAAATTCATAGTTTGATGTTATACAGCATGCAAATGTAAGTAATTTTTATATTTTTGTATTGTTGTTGATTTTTTCTTTAATAAAATGGAGTTTTCGGATTATACGTGTTTTTCTATTGTCCGTGCGATCCCTCCCGGTGATTAACCCGGATAATCGGGAGTGCACTGTAGTTTTCAAAACCACTCTCACAATTTATACAAACAAAATATTTTGAATTGCCATTGGTTATACAGTCCTCATGAGCCCACTGTTACATTCGGTACATTGTAACCACTGTTCGCCAGATCTTGATTCTTCGTATGGTTTAAACAGTAAATATACAGACAATTTTCATCGTCAACAAAAGTTTTCTTGGTTTTTTTTCCGTTTCTTTTTACGCTCAAAATTTCACAAATTTTCTTTCAGAACAATGTTTTTCTTATTTTTAAATTTTTTATCCACAGTGTTTTTTTCATTATTATAACGTATTCAAGTGGAGCTCAATGTCTGAGACATAGTATGATGGGCTAATGCTAATTTCCTCTTTATTGATTTCTCCTTCGATATTTGGAAAGCATTTTTTACAGGTGTATCTGTAAGAATTGATGCTTTCTTTTTTTTTCCTACCTCTGTTACTTCTTTTTCTTAGACCTGCTTTTTGAAATGGGCTCACGTCTTCAGGTGTTGAGAATGACTTTGTAATGTAAGTGCCACTTGTGCCAGTTATAACAAAAAATAGCGATGGGGCAAGTTTACTCACTGTGTAAACCTGCCCCATGCACTGTGTGTAAACTTGCGCCATCGCCATTTTTTTGTTATAACTCATCATATATGCTTTATTCATAACAAAAATAATCAACTAAATAGCTTAAAATAACCACAAAAGAACAACCTAAGAGGATAATCCATAATATGTTATAATATTCAAATACTACGAGTCCTATTAAAGCCAATAAGTAGGGGTAAAAATTTACTAAAATGGTAAACAAATCAGAAAAAGTTGTCCACTTCACGGTCCACTTTCAAGACCGACTCCAAACTTGCGTGAGTATTAATGGAGGCCGAGACACTTCTTCTGAAACGACATGTAGTGCCCCCCGATCAATGGTATGTGAAATATAAGCCTTGTGTAAACCTGCCCCTGTACCAAACTTGCACCGGTCTCCCCTACTTAAAGCAGCAAGATTTATTGAGGACTTACTTTTTATTACTTTTGATGAATGAACACCACATTTATGAAGAAAAAAATTAACAATTCCACAGTTTAAATATCTAACAGTTGCGCCAAATGAAAAATTCTATCACAATTTTTTTTTTATCACATGCATGCATGTGAGTCTGTTACTTTGTTTATTTCTCAGGAGCAAGGAGACGACTTTCATACTAAAAAGGTATTGTGGTGTGCAAAATGTAGGGTAGTTACAAAGTAATCATCGAGTTTTGAAATGATGTAACTTTAAAAATATTAATTACCTTCCCTCACTGCTAATCGGAGGGAAAAGAAGCAGATATTAAATTTTTACTTCCGTACTTTCAGTTTTCCACGGGAGCAGGCAAATGCAGCCCAAACGCATTCTCTTTCACCTCGTTAAGCAGTGAAAGGAAAGAAGAGGTTTATTTAATCAAAAGACGCTGAGTTGGCCGATGTGGCCCCCAAAACTTTGCCCTGTTTAAATATCTTCGAAAGTCCCCAGATCTTACGGTATCGAATTTTCTCCCTATGAGGTTACATTAAAACATTGCGCATGTGCCACCATTGGCATACCATGAATGAGCTCCAGAAATTATCAACGCTTTCACGAACATAGACATGCTCCAACGTCTGTGAAGAGAATTGAACTACAGTAATACCTCGGTTTTCGTTGACTTCGGTTATCGTCGATTTTTTCTGCGGACTATTTGGCTCCGTTTTCGTTGGTTTGTCTCGGATTTCGTCGACGTACCCAAGTGCGACATGGGTCCACTGGCTCTGAAGCTGGTCCTAGTGCCAAAAGACCAAGAGGGGGAAGTCATCCCAGATAGTTCCTTGATACTTAAGGTCCTTATGGAGAGGGATTCCCCTTCCAAACAAAAAAAATCTGCACCTCTCTCTATAAAATGTGTTTTTGGTAAGCACTTTGGAGTATCTAAAACGAATCAATTGAATTTACATTGATTTATTCATAAGGAAATAATTGTCTCGATTTTCGTCGGTTTCGGATTTTTGCGATTGTTTCCGAGCTGATTATCGATGAAAACCGAGGTATCACTGAACTGTATGGATGTGCGTTGCGTAACGAAAGGGAGGCATTTAGAACATTTGTAACCATTCGAAAAAAAATCGAAATGTTTCCGGTTTTCATGAGGTATTGTTTGTCTTCAAAGTTGTAATACTTTTTGAAATATAGTGAGTGAGTTAATACCTGACGGTTATTTGTAACTGCATTGTATCTTCTCCGTGTTAATAAATGCATACTATAAGTGTAATATATAATAACACTAAAACCCAATTTAATATGATTTATATTAAGAAAAGGAAAATGTTGTAATGGATTGTATCCGATACCATACCTGATGTTGTATCATGCAGAAGCTAATTTTAACCATTCAAAGTGACTCTTATAATAAAGTTTTACTTATTTTAAATTCTATTTGTTATGCTATGAAACTTCTGCATCAAGAAATAGGAAAGTTTTTTCTTCCGTTAAAACGAAGCTCATGTACTCGTGTTCAAGTTAAGAAATATTCAAATATTTGCTATCTTTAATATAAAAATTATTATTCCACATCGTTTCTGTTCATAAAAATTTGTCTTCACAGAGTTTAGGGATAAGCCACTCGCTAAACTAAAAAAATATGTGGCTCATATTTTTATAGTATACGCAGAGTAGATTTTAATATTGTTTTTCAGAATTTTTGCTTTGGATTATTCCCTTAGTTTCTCAGAATCACGGGGAAGAACTAGCATATCAAATATGTCATCTATTACTGTATGATGAAATATAATTATTGCTTGTTTGAATATTAAAAATGCATGCAATAACATTTCTTTTGGGCATATTTAAAATCAAACCACTGTAAAATTTTACTGTAAAAAGTTTATTGCTAATGTGTATATTAGAGTAAATGAGATGTGCAATATTGGACCGTTAGCGGTGCCAAGCTTGATGCGAAATCTGGATTTTAGTTTTTGGCGTGACTGCTATAAATAAAAATTTAATTTTATTGATTTTAAATTTTATTTTCTGTGCTATTAAACATTTATGTTAAAAGTGGCAATAAAATTTTAGAAGAACTTTGATCCATTTTCTCCTTGGGGCCGCGGTGGCTAGTGGTAAAGTCTCGGCTTTGAGGCCGGAGGGCTCCAGGCTCGCAACCCGATTCCTCTGCAGATCCATCATGTATGGGGCCTGCTGTGCTCTAAATCATGCGTAGTGGCCAAAAGTCCTCCCGCTGGTGCAGTGCAGAAGCTTGGAAAGGGGGTGGCAGCTCAGGTGTCGTCCTCGTCAACTGACCGCGGTTTAAAATTACAAGGTCCGTCCCAAAATAGCCCTCATGTTGCTTCAAAACGGGACGTTAATATAACTAAACTAAAGCCATTTTCTCCTTAGAAATATTGTTTACATACGCGTCTCCAAATGAATAAATATTAAAATATTAGCTATTTTCAATAAAAAATTATTATCCCAGAGTGCCTTTTTTGAAAGAAAAGAAACAAAAATTGATTTTAAAAATCATTCAGATTTCTAGGAATTTTCTATTAAAAATAAAAAAAAGTATATGTTATGCTATAAATAGCGAAAAATAAAAACGCATATATGGAAGAAATAATCATATCAATATAAAATTAGACGTATTATTGTTAGTTTACAAAATAAAAATTGCTCGTTTATTCATAATAGACATCGTTATAGAGAATAATTAATACTGTCAACAAAAAAAAGGTACTGAATATGAAATATATTGCACAATTCTCGTATTAAGGTTTGTTAAGAATTTACATCAGAATGAGAAACCTTTCCATTCATTAGAAATTTATGAGTAAATATTTTTAATTAAAACATAATAAAGAATAAAACGATCTGAATGAGGCTTTGAAAATTATTGTAACTCTGGATTTTAACCTCTAACTATATTTTAAGCTAAAGTTAAAGCTTGTTTCAGATTCATTCAATAATTATTTTTTGACTTTTCGACTAGCGAAGGATTTTCGTTCAGTTGGAAACAGATATTTAAAGTCAGCATGGAAACTAAGTGTAATTATATTTATAGAAAGTTAAAATGAGGTTGCTCATCGCGATAGAAACTGTGAGTTATAAAGTAGACTTGTGGCATTGATTTCTTTTAGTTTTCGCTTTCAATACTTATGCATTTGAGCATTCTTTTCCCACAGCTAAGTACCGTTCGCACGCAATACTTCTAAACACTAACTTGAGTTAAAATGAAATCATGAAAGTTTACACAGTTACTATAGTAACTGTTTGCGATAGTCACGTGGTGTATGACGTCATCGTCAATACCATGAGGCAACATCACCTGAGACCGGACAAAATGCTTAGCTCATGCGCAGTCCGGTATGATAACCTTTTCGTTTTCGATTTTCTGTTCAACACGCGTGCTCTTTTCTTTTAAAAAAAGAGAAAATAAAAAGGAAATTGACTTTTTTTGGATATCTTTTAAAAGTCAAACAAGTAATAACTTTGAACATAATTTTGATTAGCATGCCATTTTTCTTCTGCGTGTTATTATTTTTATAGATTTTACATTAGAAATTCTAAGAAATAACAGAAACAAGTGCTTGAAAAAGATAAAATATACATATCATGAATAATATTTCAAAATGCGCACGTGAGGTGAACGACCGTTGTTATCAATAAAATATCCAATTCCTTCAATAATCATTAAACATTAATCTGAAGCAGTGAATCCTTTTCCTGACAAATTTACTGATTACTGACAATAAATACCACAAGTAACCTTTCTCTAAGCTTCATCTTAAACTTACTTTTCTTAAATTTTCTTCCATTTTCTTTTAAAAGTCTTTCTCACGGCCTAATAATTAAAATATAAATAAGAAAATGCAATATTAATCACTGCTAATTAAAATAAATTCAATATTACAATAACTATTCGGAAGATGAATGCAATATTTTAAGTAAGATGAGTTTCTTATTTATTTTTGGGAGCTACAAATATTTAAAATGGTGAAAGAACAAGAAACTATGAATGTGTTTTTGAAACCCCACAGTATTGTTCCATGCGACCACAAATAGGATTATGACCCTCAGTTTAAGAATACTCGTTTTATACAACGGCAGTTACTGAAAGATTCGATTTGTTTCCGTGAGAAGTCTCTTCATAATATTAAAATTAGTACAGCGAGTATTTTCAGTCATGGCTCATTTTTAACTCTCTGGGAGGTAGGGATGAGAAAAACCTACCAGTTTTAACCGAAAACCGTCTTTTTTGTTTCGGTTATTTTTTTGTTCCGGTTATAACCGGTTATTTTTTTTAGAATCCAATAACCGGGTAAAAAAAAACCTCATAGGAAGATAGGCTTGATTTTAGGTTCGATCAAACTAAAATTTACCAAGTTATGAAGCTTTGAATTTCATCATCTTATGCCAATCAACGACAACCGCTTCCTCGAGGCATCTGTTGGTTGGCGGATTACTGAAAGAGTCTTTATGAACTAAATATTGGCCAATGGATTGATTTCCTGTAAAAAGATTATTAATGAAAATTTTTGTCAACAAACGGTGTTTGTTTTTTTATATATAAAAATCAACCGAAAACCGGTTATTTTGAGCTGTTATAACCGCCAGGTTAAACCGGAGGTGAAAAAAACCTGAAAAACTGAAAACCCGTTATTTTCGCAATAACCTCCATCCCTACTGGGAAGTATTGTAAACTCAGCCCACACTATAACTTGATAATATTGATGTACACAGGTACATTGGTTCGCTACGCTACGCTACTGAGCCACACTGAATTTTGCTCAGGGAAATACTAAATGTAGTTTTGTTATTGGTTTATTTAAAGTAAGCAGGCAGAAGAATTCACAAACAAACTTTGTTTAAGCTATGATAACTTAGATAAACTATGTCTCAATTTTATTAATATCAGTTTACAGCTTTTTGAGTTATTGCTAATTTTCTGATTTTCCCTTAATTTAAGGAAACCGGTGAATTAAATTTTGGAGCATGACACACCACTTTCTCTATGTCTCAAAGCGCTTATAAATCAAACAATTTTCATGATTTATTAAATGCTAATGAACATAAAAAGAAAACATGTTTTACAATTGTTGCAATACAAAAGGATATGAAAATCAGGTAAAGACAGCAGTGTTGGAAATACATGAAAGGCCAAATCTGGATATTTCAAAAACCCGAAAGAAAGGAAATGTCAGCAGAAGAGTCTTTTATCAGGCAGTAGAACAATTTACCGAAATCGAAATTGTGACTGACAGGCTGATGAGGAGGCACCTTGTAAATTGAGTATCTCACAATTGATGAAAGCTGTGTCAGCATGAAATCAGCGAATTCTTATCTGACAGAATCAGTAAATGTACTCAAAATATAATTTCCCCCAGACTTCAAATGTGTCGAAAAATCCTTACTTTTGTCTTCGTACAGAAGAAACACGTATCTATCTCTCATAGGATTGTAAAAATAAAAACTGTGGATACGGAGTTACGGTATGGATATTTTCCTGAGAAATGATAAAAATTTCTTGATTGGACTATCTGTCTGGCATCAAGATAACAGGTTTCATGCTTTTACAGCATCACAGCACGACAGCTGAGGAAAGTGCTCTAACAACAAAGACTTTATTACCTTGCGTGAGTCATGATTTGGTGGGGATTTTTGTGCCTCACCGCGTTACTTCTGTCCATACATTTCTTTATAAGAAATGTTTGTTATAATAAACTGTACCATCTCTCAAAATTTTTGCTCTGATTTTAGACTCACCCGTGTTGTAAACTTTATGTGGTGTACCCGCTTCTTTTATTTAATTCACTGGCAAAGATCCCCCTTTGCATGTTGTATTGTAAAAGTGGCTTTGTTTCTGTATGAATGACGTACCATTAACATTTGTCCCATGATTTTAAAATCCTCATTTTAAAAATAAAACTTCGTGTATCTTCGAAATTGGACCCAAGACAACAACAACGAAAAATTTAAATCACTCCTATTTCAAAATGTTTTGACACGTAGGTGGGTCAAAAAGTAAGGTAACAAGTCCTCTGAAAGAAAAGGTTTATTCACGCAATCAAAGAGATAGAAATGCACTGGTTCATATTATTTCGCCACATAGTCACCCTGGTTGTTGAAGCATTTGTGCCATCTGTAAACCAATCTATCGAAGCCGGCGTAGAAGAAATCAGGGTCCAGGTCGCGGAGCCACTAAAAGACGGCTTCCTGAACGTCGGCATGGGACCTGAAATGACAACCTACCAGGTGCTTTTTCAACGGACTGAAGAGATGAAAATCTCTTGGTGCGAGATCCGGAATGTATGGAGGGTGTTCCAAAAGCAAATCACATGTAACTGAGGCCGTATGCGGTCGGGCGTTGTCGTGCAACAACAGGACACCTTTCGAGATCAGTCCCGGTCGTTTCCTGCATTTTGCCTTGTGCAACCGGTCTAGCGTGGCACAATAACTGGCAGCATTCGCTCCACGCGTACGGAAATCAACCAGCAGCAAACCTCGGTGGTCCCAAAAGAATGAATCTTTTAAGAAATCTCTGGCAGCAGTAATGATAATAAGAAAAGAAAGTTTATGAAAGCACAATTTTATTAGTGGGCTAAAAATTAGAATGTTTTTGTTTCCTACTTTTAAATCTTCAATTTATTATTCATAATCACGAAATTAGTTTTTTTTTTCTAAAATTCACAATCAAGCAGCGCCACGGGTATGAAATAAAAATTTAATTAAATGAATAGATTGACTGATAATAAAGTTCTGAAAATATTAAAATAGTGTATTATCATCGAAAATATATAAGTGTGCAAAATTACCAATCTCTCTCACATCAGGAAGTTAATGTAAAATGAATTTCAAAATTACAAATTATCTTTACAAACATGAAAAAAGTGAAGTTAAATAAAAGTGTATAAAAATAGATAGGAATTTATTTAAAATTGTTATTTCATTCGCTACTTTGAGATTTGAAGTCATTCCTAAATTCATTTTGATAGTGTTTTACGCCGTTAATGGACCGCGGTGGCCTAGTGGTAAGATCTCGACTTTAGGCCAAAGGGTTCCAGGTTCAAAACCCGATTCCACTGATGATCCGCCGTGCATGGGCTATGTTGAACGTTAAACCGTTCATTCTTTCAAGACGGAACATTAATATAAATAAACTAAGATTTTAATAATTCTGACTTATTTTACTTTGAAGATCTTTAAACAAACCAAGGTTTGAATTTTTATTCATTATTGAGAGACTTCCAGTCAAGTAAAAACGTCCAGTAATTCGAAGGGAGAACATTCCCACTGATTTAAAATTAAACCTAGCTTATCTTTTTTAATATGAGCTATTTACATATAAGTAAAATCTGGGACAATCCGGGATATTTAATTCAAATTAGTTGCAAATCCGAGCTCTCCCTCCTCATCCAAGACGTCTTATTTAAACTAAATTAAAATTTTCTCATAAGTGTGCGAAACATTTCTTTTCAAAGCTTTATAATTGCTATTCAAAATTCTCAATAACAAGGTTAGCAGTAGGAAAAAAATCAAAAGTGAAATAGTTTGCACAGAAGAGTTGCATTTTTTTAATATGAGCTATTTACTTATAAGTAAAATCTCTGGCAATCCTGGATATTTAGTTCAAATTAATTACAAATCCGGAGCTGTCCCTTCTTTTCCGAGACTTCTGGTTATCTTACTTAAAACAAATTAAAATTTTCTCACAAGTGTACGACACATTTCTTTTCAAAGCTTTCTAATTACCACTCAAAATTCTCAATAACAAGGTTAGCAGTAGAAAAAAATCAGGACTGAAATTATTTGTTAATGTTTGCACAGAGGAGCTGCAACTTTTTCTTAATATGAGCTATTTACTTATAAGTAAAATCTGGGGCATTTTGTTGAAATTAATTACAAATTCGGGGCTGTCCCTCCTCATCCGGGACGTCTGATCACTTTATTTAAACCAAAATAAATTTTCTCACAAGTGTACGACACATTTCTTTTCAAAGCTTTCTAATTGCTACTCAAAAATTTAAATAACAAGGTTAGCAGTAGGAAAAAACCAGAAGTGAAATGATTTGTTAATGTTTGCGCAGAAGAGCTGCATGGTTTGTCTTTATCATTATCATCATCCCCTGTGAAATAGGGCATGTCATTGTTTACCTGTTACTTTGGATGCATCATTCCCTCTTTCTCTCTGCCTCGCAATTAAGTAATTTGTGCAATGTTTTAATGAAAGTAAATGCATCATTAACTAAGAATAATTTAAGAGGAAAACAATTCATTTCAATATGATGTAAATTTTACAAAGCACTTTTGTCTGTGCTTGAAATAATTTGGAAATACCTCTGCAAAATAGACCGAAGGTAATCGTTCAGTGAAATTTGTCCATCTTATTTATCTGTAAACTGTTTGAAAAGATTAGATAGATGCAATTGCTTAATCAAATTAATATTATGAAAGTTTCAAGAATGATTGATTTTGATGTTTCTGTCTTTGTAAGATGGTTTATAAATGAATTTATTGCGCTATATCCCAGTCCTTAAAAGCGTGACAGGTATTAATAAAATAAAAATGTTTAACACTTTTACTTCATATTTTGATATAACCTTATCTTTTGATGAAATTCCAAACTAAGATAGTGCTCATTTTTGGCTTACTTGCAAAACAAAATCTTTACCGACGAGAATTTACTTCCTCAATCATAAAATAAGTTACATTGAAAAACTTTTTCAGTGTAATCAGTTTCCGTTTCGTCACAGACACATAATAAACCTCAATGCGATTGTCGTCTAGGAACACAATGTTTTATGCTGCACTACGTTGCCACATCTCAGCACAACATAGTTTAGTTAAATATCAACGTCCCGTTTTGAAGTAACACAAAGGCTGTTTTAGGAAGGACCTTGTAATTTTTAATCGCGATCGGATGACAAGAACGACATCTGAGCTGGCACCCACTCTCCAAATTGCCGCACCACTCTGGCTTCTCCCCGGCCATGGTAAATTTTTATTAGTAAATAACTTTCAATCCATATGCTGTTATTTGCATTGTGTCCTTGGCCGGGTGAGCCCTTGTAATGTGAAACTTCTATATATGTTAATATGTATTTAATTTCCACCCCTGTTGCGGGGTGTAGTATGTATATATGAGGAAAAACTTTTAATAAATGCGAGTGGGGCTGGAATCCTCCTGCTGCTGCTGCTGGTGGTCAGTTCTCTTCCCCTCCTACTCTTTAATGCCTTAAATCCAGTAGGGTGGGCTGGGTCGGGGTGGGTTGTATAGCACCACACTGGCAGGAGGCTGTTTGTCCCACGCCGTCGGATTTGGCGTGCACCAGGCCTACATGCACAGCGTCTTCTTAGCATCGTTAATGGATTTTGGTTTTGAACCTGGTGCGCTCTGGCCCCGAAGTCGCGACCCTACCACTTGGCCACCGCGGCCAGCTCAGCATAGAAAAACATGTTTTTAGAAGTTAGATGATATGCATATTTATGTTCCTTATATGACTTCGATGTCACGTGTATTTACTTCGTTGTATTTGCAGACTTCTAAATTCTATCACAATTCATTCAAAATAAGTAAAATATCTTTTAAAGAAACGTGTTATGATTGTCCGTTGGAAGAAATTAGTGGCAAGAGAAATGACAAAGTTAAACGAATCAATTGTTTGTATTTATTCGATTTGTTAGATTGCACTACGATTTTGAAGCTGCACGAGTGCTGTTTTGGGAAGGGTTATCTATTCCGTGGCATGTAGTGGCATTATTTTGGTATAAAGTTTCATTAACAAAATTGTAGATGTACATCAAATTTTAGATCAAATCCGTCAACCAGTTGACTCTCTGCCGGTCTGTTTGGGCCTTAGGTGTGGTGCGGAAGTTTGGATGGGGTGCCAGCTCAGGTGTCATCCTCCTCATATGACCGAGGTTCAAAATTACGAGGTCCGCCCCAAAATAGCCCTCGTGTTGCTTCAAAACGGGACGTTATTATAACTAAACTAAACTCTGCCGGTCGGTCTTTTTGTATGCATGTGAATGCGATAACTTAAAAATGCAACAAGCTAGATAGATAATATTTGATATGTGGTCGTGTCACCCAAATTGTATATCTGTATCAAATTTTGGACCCAGTAGATCAAAGGAAAGAGATTCAAAATGCATACTCGATTCTCCTCATGTACTACAAAGCTTAACACAGAACGCTCTATATTGTGTACCTATATGAGATAATTGAGAGAAGAATACTTCAGCTGGTTTTAATTCATTTCATCATTTGCTCCCTAAAATTATCTTGGGAATGTTACCTTAGATGGTCTCACTGGGGGGCACCACGAGTACATGGATGAGAAGCCGCAGGATAAGTAAATATGGTGATATAGTAATGGTGGTGTGCAGGGACGGCCGAACACTCCGTTAGTCCGTGCCCCGGCACGGGGTAAAAAAATAGAGGGGCGCAAAATTGTCAAAACAGAATGAGAAAAAAAATCTCAAAGGAGTTTTCGGAATTAATTAGAGAACTTTCTGAAAATTCTAAAAAACAATAAAACAATCTAATTTTATGTTTTAATGACCACAAAACTTTGAAGGCATTACTGCAGTAATCTATATGTATAAAAAGCAATGTCTGTGTATCTGTGTGTGTATGTGCCTGTCTGTGTGCGTGAGCCTGCAGGTACGAAATTTGGCACTAAGGTGGCCGAGGACAGGAGCCGATACACCTCGAAGTGATTTTTTCGATTTTCGATGTAGAGTTTTCGTTATTCAATGTTTTATCGATTTTTTCGCCTTTTTCAGAGAAGTTCTTTACTAAAATTTTTAAAATTTGAATAGTTAAAGAAATTTTTTATACTACTCAAACGTTATTTCATACCCTCCAAAACGAGATCAATTTCAAATCTGTACAATAATTAGACGCGTGTCGGTAATTAATTAAAATAAGGTCACTTTTTCGGACGAAACGTTATTTTCCCGTAAAGTCTTTATGTAAATCGCGGTATAAACTTTACTACCTGGTAAATGATATGGCCAAATCATCACTAGAAAGAGCAATCTTTAATATTGTCCAAAAATTGTACTTATTCTTTTCTTCATCGACTTTCAGATGGGTCATTTTTACTTTCTCGTATACGAAGTATACAAAGAGAAAGTATTTTTTGAAGCACGTTGAACAACTAACTTTAAAACCTCTCAGCGACACCAGGTGGGAAAGTCGAATTGATGTTATAAAGTCGTTGAGCAATCAAATCGGTCAAATGCATTGCTTAGTATTTACGAGAACAGATATATACACTGGTGGCCAAATGCTAAAAATTTGAACTTAATAGGAATACAATGGTTTGCAATCAGTTGCGGAGAATCGTGGGGTATATAATCGTCGGAACTCACATTTTACCGGTACACTCTAAGAGAAGCTAAATCATAAGGGTTCATGCACAAACTGAAATTATAAAACTTGAATCTTCAAACGCTTAATATTGAATTTTATGAAAGTTGAATATCCTGAATACACATGTATACTAAAAAATTAAATACATAATTTAAATTGCATTTCGATGATAACTATTCGAGGATTCATGTTTAATAAATTCCATTTTGCACTTGGGCACTTATCATTTAGCTTCTCTTAGAGTGTACCGAAATTCACATCGCTGCAATACCAATATCTTTCTGAATATTAACGGTACGTTTCGCACAAGCGCAGTAAAAAATTATATACTGCTAATACTCATATTTCCTGTAACATTCAAATTGTCTAATTCAAATTTTGATACAATGCTTCTTTTTCATATTGTCAAGTATTTCGTAAGTTTCGTACAATTTGGTTGAAAACTCTGCAGGTTGTAAGAAAAAAACATGCGGAAAAATTTGAATGTTTTAAAGAAACTTTTATCCTCTAATATTCGTGCTATTTTCACGAAAATACATGTAAATATTATGGACATCAAACAAAACCATTGACTAAAGTTTCAACTCATTATCAGCTTTCTGTGAAACGATGAGGGCCAAAATCCCTTTTCGGCTTCATTGTTTTCTGTTCGCCCCCCTAAATACCCTCTTCACTGTAAAATGTGAGTTCCGATGATTGTATGCCCCACGATTCTCCGCAACTGATTGCAAACCATTGTATTCCTATTAAGTTCAAATTTTTTGCACCTTAAAAATGGTCCTTAGCATTTGGCCACCAGTGTAGATAGTTCAATAAGAGATGAAGTTTCTGGGCTACTTACGCAAATACAACAATTCAAATTTCTTTGTTCTGTCGTGATGTGATATGAGGTATTAAATCATATCAATCCCATTAGTGGATGCAAGGGAAAACTTTCGATATTGCATTCGCAATAAAAATTTGGAGAGTTCGAATCTTTTTTTTTTAGGAATTTGAGATCGGGTAATCACTTTAATGCCATCCTTGTCGATGTTGACGAAATGGCATCCGAAATAGATGCAGGTAAAAATTTTGAATCAATACCTAGATATCGAGTTCGTCGGCGTAAAAAACAATTTGATTTTGAAAATTAGGATGAGTCCATAATCGATGCACAGGAAAAAATACAAAACTTAATTCTGTTAAAACCTGGTTGACACTGCATTCAATTCTTCAGAACAAAGATTTTTTTCAGCAGTAGTATCACAACAGTTACTTCTGTTTTTTCTATTATATATATGAACTAAAAAAGATGTTAGTTCTTTTGTAACTTTGGCCAATTGCAAAGATTTGAAACTATTTTAACAGATGGAGAATCATCGGATATGAACAACCTGGAACTTTGTGATGAAATATCAGTGGTGTGTGTTCTCTTTTGGAAAAAGTTTTACCACCTTTGAATGTTTTGAAATTGATAACAAAAATGAATTTTGCTCTGAACTTGAGCATTGCTCTAAGAATTTTACTAACTCTTCCAATAAGTGTTGCATCCGGGGAATGTAGTTTTTCCAAACTAAAAATAATCAAGAACTTTTTGCGAACAACATCTCAAACAAGATTAGTTTAGATGTTTCTGAATTAAAATTAGAGAATTCTCTGAAGTAAAAGTTCTTAAAAAAAATTCGTCTGAATTATATCCCCGTTAACTGTTTTTTTAACTGAAGTAGTTTACGTGAAAAGTTATTATAAGTATTTGTGTCAATTACTGAGTTACACTTTTGTTTTTTGGACTTTCGCTACAAATGTAAAAAAAAAACATATAACTTTTTTTTTTAGCATGCCAACATTGTATTTCCATTGGGGCGCAATTTTTGACTTTTGCACGGAGCTGTTCAAAGGCTAAACACGACCCTGGTGGTGTGGTTGTGTTGGCCACTTCTCCGATGATGGGATGTACCTCCTACAGGAGGGGTTGATGCATAGGCGGGTGATGGCCATTTTGTAACTGACCACAGTACCTGTGATCCTGTGGCGACCCGATCATTCAGATGCACCAAACGGCTTCTTGCCAGGCCGGGGTGATTTCGATATGTATATGTTTCCTCAGATGAATATGTTTTTTCAACAGTTTTTCTTTCTTTTTTTACTTCAACGCGCCATTCGATTAAGCAATAAAATCCCCTTTCCACAACTGAGCAAAGAGTTGGAAGAGAGCTAATCTTTGTATTTACCTATTTGAAAGTTTGTATCAAGTTTATGTGTATTTTTAAAATTAAATATCACCAGTGATGCCGTGCTTTGACGTTTATCTTAATATTATTAAGATGGTTTCTAAAGTCAGTTTTTCAGTACAGTCAGTTTTTGTCACGTCAGTCACATGATATATTGGACTGCGTTTGTTATCTTACTACATATTGTCTATTCCAGCAAGATGTGCAATGAATTTAAAAATTAAATATTCCCAAAATAGTTGATGCGCATTTTATGAGCATTATTAAGTTCAAAATGCACTGGATTTTCTTTTCATGAAATGTTTTATAAGAACTCATTGTGAAGTGTTTTTTTTAAATTTCAATTCTGAAAACTTATTCAGAATCTACAATGTAAAATAATTAAAATCTTAATGCACTATGAAAATGAATTTGAGAATGATTGCAAATCTTAAAATAACAAATGAAATGAAAATTCTAAATAAATTCCTGTTGCTATTTTTGTCGCCCCTGGAGTGTCTTAAAGGTTTCATAAATTTGCTTGCCAAATCAACCATGAAATGAAACAAGAAATTACTTCGGAATTTCCATATAATGGTCTGTTACAAAATGATGTAACAACGAAAATATCAAATTATTCCTGCTATGAATATTTGTTTCCTTTAAATAGACAGGAAATAAATCTTAGTCTTGTGTTTACTTCTCTGAATAATTTTTGAAGCTTACAAATTATATCAATACATTATTTTAAATTCCAAACCAATAATAAATTTATATGGATGGTTTTCATTTCACTTGCAGTTTTGAGTTTAAAAAAATAACAGTAACAGTTTAAACACAATTCAAATGTAATAAAAATGTGAGCTGACTTGGTGTGAGCTACAAAATAAATTTTTAAACCAACGAAATTCATGACTTTGTCTTTCTGGGATATTTACTTCGTAGTATAGAGAAGAAAAATGAGTATATATCTTGGACTCTTTACTTTGATTGATTGGTTTAAAAATTTGATACACATCTACAATTTTAGCGTAAAGTCCACAAACCGAATTTCATTCATCTTACTCTTTGCGATTTTGAGTAATCGTGTTTACATACACACAAAAAGAAAGACAGACAGGCAAGCCTTAGACAGATTTGGACCAAAATTCGATAGAGATCTAGAATTCTGGTGATAGAACCATATGCCTAATTTCATTCATCTTGCATTTTTTAGTTATCATGTTTATATGCATGAGATGATTTAACTTTCTAACCTTCTTTAAATTAATTCTTTTTAACGCCACTTCAGTTTTAATTACTTCTACTTCAGTCTTAAAGAACCGCACTTCTACTTTAACTTCCAAAGTCACGAGTTTTCAGTCCCCTTCTCCCAAGTATTTAAGCTCTCTGCTTATTGTTAACGTTCTCTTTTTAATCATGTAATCTGCCTGCTAAGACGCTCTGCTTCGCGCGTTACTTCTTCAATTCTGGTCATGGATGTTCTTTAAATCATGATTACGTTAACTATTTAAAATAACCTACATTATCCGCTTTAAAATGAATAAATAGAAGTTAGATCAACTACTGCCTTTTTATTTAAGATGCTTGTTTACAGTTCGCCGAAAGAATGATGTTATATGCATACGCATAGATGGATACTTCCCTTTGTAGGATTTCGTCCAAAATTCGATTAAAATCAACAATTTTAATGTAAAGGTCAGGAGCAAAATTTTATTTGTCTGGTTCATTTCGTTTTTGAGTTATATTATTCACAGACAAGCATAATTACAAAAATGATTTTTGAGAGCCCCCTGCTCGCTAAAGCTCGCCAACCTCCAGGAGGATTGCGTTGCTATCGTCCCAGGTTTGCTGTGGAAACCCTGCTCGCTTCGCTCGCTACAGTGAAGACACTGCGTGTCCTAGCACAATTATTGTAAAATCTTTATATATATAATCTCACTTAATTTTATTTCAAATTCTAATATTATATATTTTAAAATCCTAATGTATGCCAAAATCACCTTTCTAAAACTCCAGTTTCGTTCTTTTCCCGCGCTGGAGGTATATTAAATCTTTCGTTTGGCATATTTATTAATAAAGAATATTTTAATCGCTTTCACGCGCCCACCGAAAATCATGACGCGTCTCCTTGGCGCTAGACTTTTTCTCCTAAAACTCTTACGTAATTTATTAAAAATAGCCAATATTCCCTTCACTTTGATCACGTGATTATATTGTTATTCACTTATCTGAGACAATCAGGGATTCTCTGTACACACTTTTACAAAAAACTTCAACTAAGAAGTTGGTGTGCCCGCCACTCTCCAAAATATTGTTATAATAAAGAAAAATTAGAATTTAACTCGGCCTCTTTAATCATTTAACGCCTACAACAACGAATACATTATATATATATATATATAATATAAATCCAAATATAACTTGTATATAATCATACAGAAATAAAGTAAACAAAACATATCAAGAATCAAATTCTATGCTAAAAAGTAATGATTTGAACAATATATCAATGTTAAATAAATCTAAAAAAATTGAAAATACTAAAGATACCATGAACAAAAAGTCAAGTTTAAGAATTTATATGTCAACAAGTAAAAAAAAAACTCTGTTGTTATTAAAAGTTTTGAAATAGGCAAACGAAGTAAATGGAGTTTTCAACAATTAATATAGCAGCTTGGTTGTGGACAAGCTTTAGCCAGGTTAAATTAATTTTGCTGTACAAACCATCCTTGTTACTATTGTTGTTGAAAAAACAAACAGGGTAATTTACCCTAAAATGAAAGAATTTAGAAAGAAAAGTCTTATACTAACCCTAACGATAAAACATAACTGTATAGAAACGAATAAAATTCAGGATAAAAATATGTAATATAACATTATATTGCACTAAAGACAGTAAATATATAATTCAATAAAATACCTATACTTTTCATTAAACATTAACTAATCAGTGTCTCCTCTTATACTTACCAGAATTCATCTCTTTCAATATAACGCGCCATTCACATTGACATGACATGTTGCCACAACCAAAATTCTTACCATGAAACAGCATAATTGACCAAATAATATAATTAATTTTTTATATCAAGAATTAGTAAAATACCTATATTAAAATTCTCAAAACCATTTTAAAAAATGTAATACAGTTATTTATCTAGATAATATTTGAAAATTAGTAAAAATGTCTATTAAAAAGGAAAATTTCACATGAAAAATCCTGGCGCCATCTATGTAATAAATCTTAAACCAGTAACTCAGTATCCAAATTTGAATAAAATTACACTTTACGAGTAGAATATGTGAAAACACTATCTCACTATCAAAGAAATAAAAATATTCCTATATAAACCGATATGAATGTTTTATTCTAAATGACCTAAATATTTCTTATCTATATATATTCTTAGAAAACCTATATGCATTCCATAATCCAGTGCAAAGGAATAAAAAAATTTTATGTTCTTAATTCTAATATCAGTGCCAGTTACTAAATTATTATTTCTAATAATATAATTTTTTACTAAGTTCTTGAAGACAGAAATGCTAAGATTACTATTCCAAAAAGGGAATTTATTAATTTGAAAATTAAATGCATTTCTTTTATCAAAGATATCTGTTACTAATTTATTATCTATGATTTTAATATCTAGATCTAAAAATTCTGCAGCTAATTCATTGTCATTAGTTTTTATAAGTTTTAAATATTCAGGATAGAAGTCAATATGAGGCTTAAGGTCCATTTCTTTATTGAATAATATTAAATTATATATATATAAATATATACATATATGAATCAGCTTTATTTTGCTTCTGATGCTTTAACTTAAATCAGCACAGAATAAAATTTTTTAGCCTCAAAAAAGATATTTTTCTTCAAATAAAACTTTAAAAGAAAATTATGAAAGTGCATAAATAAACAAATACATAAGGGTTTCAAAATTAAAACAAATATAATTATTCTAAAAATCAATTCTAAAAACAAATTAGGTTTAGTATTATTAATAAAGAGATTGTGGTGTGACATCTTAGCACTATGAACATAAAAAAGACAATATTATGAATAAATAAAAATTTTAACTTGATTTTCTTTTAATGCTTTCACCTTAATCAAGAAGTAATCAAAATTTTTGGCTCTGTACCTTAGCCTACCTTATTTGCAGGGAAGATGCGTTCGAATTGTGCGATCGAATAGAACGTTATTTGTATGTACTGCACGCGCGCGCGCGGGCAGATGAAACGTTAATTGCAGGTACAGTAGTCACGGATAAAATATTATTTACAAGTATTTTCCACTCTGTTAACTTATACATTCGTGTTTTCTTGATGACACTACACTATTTTAATTATTTCAGAATTTTATTATCAATTAACCGATTAACTTATTTTATGCCAGGGGCGCCATCTGCTTACGAATTTAAGAAGGAATTGTTAAAAATATTTATATTTCTAATAATGAATTCTAAATTAAAAACTAAAATTTAGAAAATAATTAAAATAAAAAAATACTTTTTAGTACGCTAATGAAACAGTGTTTTTAAAAATAGTTTTTATTCTTTTCTTAATTTAGAACACTTTTAAATTGGAGAGATGGAATTTACATTAGGAGTTATTTTAAATTTATCGGATAATATATCATGTTTGGAAAAAGGAATAAAATCTAGTAAAAAAATTATTTTCCCATAAGTTTTAGCAAAATATTATCTGGAGTTCAAGCTATCCAAAATATTAGTCATGCGGCAAAGAGGATGGAGGAAAAAGTGCTTAGTAATATGTAAGAAAAACGTGTCAACATTTTCTGGAGGATTTAATTTTCAAGGATTAAAAATTAATCTATTAAGGTGATGTTTATGGGAGGCAGAAGACGGTAATAATGGCGAGTGAAAACACTCGGAGAAAAAGTTTGGCAATCTTGGACCGAACCCCAAACATTGAATCGCAAGGGCAATGCCTTGACAACTGTACTAATGGAACGTTTCCCTTCCGGCCTGTGGAAGGCCTTACACCCTCTTGGGTAGGCTGGGCCGGAGCGGGTTGTAAGTAAGCAAGTAAGTAAGTAAGTACTAATGAAACCCACGGCTGGAAGGTGAAACAGGAGTTTTGTTGTATAGAAATTTAAACTAAAGAAATTTTTTCAAAATTATTTAAATTCTAGATATATTTTTTTTCTCTCTCGGCTTGGTTTTACTAAATTGTAGTTTAAAAGTTATTCGTGTTTTTTTTTTATTTAGCAAAAATCTAACAATAAGCCATTAATATTATTGTAATATTTTTTTGTTTCGGGAATTATTAGTTGTGCAACAAAATATTTTTAACTAAATCTCTCATCAGTCGAGACTTGGGTTTTCCTGGCGGAAAATATCTTTCTTTAACGAACCAACGCTTCTAGAAGTTATTGACCCTAGCGAGGGGGAAATTTCCTGGAAACACCAGACCCCCTGTTATTGCTCCGAGACCATCGTTTGGGGACGCATTGGAAGAATTCCGGCTCTCTTCTCTGACCTTTGAACTGAAAGTTGTGGTGTTTTCCACCCGTTTGGGGTCGGTGTCTCAGAGAGAGAGAGAGGTTTTGGCTTTGAAGAAAGCAAGAGGGTCCTCCTTGGCCCTCGGGCCGGACTCTGAGGCTTTGTTGCAAAAAGAAGATCGGACCGGGCTGGAGATGCGGGATTCGATGGGGCGAGGCCGTGGCGTCTGATACACCTGAGCTGCGACGCCCTTTTAGGCGAAAGACGTGGAAAAGCTAAGAAGAGCCTAAAGAGCGCGAATTATCTCATCGGCGCTCTGAGACCATTGACTCTGCTGGGCTGGCTCTCTGTGCAGCTAAAATGGATGGAAAACGGTGAAGTCGGTCCTTGCTGGACCCTCTTTCGGACTGTCTGTAGTCGGACCATTCATAGTGTTGCCTCATCGGAAACATGGTTGAACCGAGCATTCCCACGACCTTAGAACTGGAGTTCCGCCATGTACGTTCTGTCCTGAACTGAGGATTTCCTGCTGCGAAACTTTTTTCCGCTGTGTTCATGTACTACGAGAACTCCTAGTGAAACATTTTTTGGCCAATAAAATAGCTGCCAGATCCTGCGAAACCTTTCATTTTTACCACATGAACCATCAGTGCTACATCTGTGGAATTAGGGACTCATTAACCCTGTGGTCCATAAAATAACTGTCAGATCCTACGTGCTGGTACAGACAGACTGAACAATTTACATGAAGGTATATGTGTTCCTGGTTTCTTCACGCGGTGCTTCTATATACAGATAAGTTTTACTATTTTGAATGTTTTGATTTAGGTTTTTATTCAGATATAAAAGAGTCATATTTTAATGAGCAGGATTGTTCTGCTGTGTTTCATGTGTAGATAAATTAGCATTGATATGATTCTGCTAAAGGTTAATTAACATTAAATTCCCAGTAAGAAATCTATCCCATTTATTTTAAATCGATATATGTGAATTCATGACGCAAAAAGGAAATTAAGCTGGGGATGAAGATTGGAAATGAAGTATTTATTTTCAGATGTATTAAATTGAAATTTTATTTTAAATAAGGTAAATAGGTTTCTATAACATGAGTTTTGATAAAGTTAGTTGGCAATGTAATGCATCATATATATACAGTCGGACCTCTATTTAACGAACCTCTATTTTGCGAACTTTTTCTTGGAACCAAGAACATTTTAAGAATTTCTTTGTAAAATAACCTCCAAATAGCGAAGTGCATTCTCTATTCAACGAACTTTTTCTTGTGATCCAATATTTTTTTTCTCCCTATTCCTCAAAATATTTCTAAACATTTCAAACTTATTCTTTCTTTTAACACATTCTATGGTGATCAATGACCTTGAAGCTGGAAAATGTCAAAGCGAAAGTGCTTGAGCATCATAGAAAAAAATTGAATTCTTCATGAGGTGGATAAAGGCGTGAAAAAAAAAGGATATTGCTTTAAAATTTGGTATCCCTCCAAACAGCTTATCAACCATAATAAAAAAATCGTGATAAGATACAAAATTATGATTCATCGAATTCTTGTACAAAACGTTTAAAAGCATATGTCTATGAAGATGTGGATGAGGCAGTTTTGAAGTGGACAGTGTGAAAAATAAAAACAATTCAGCAATGAATTGCGATGAAGACGAAGATGATGAAGATGGAAATGATCATGATGCAGAAATCAAGAAACCTTCATATGATGAAATGCTAAAATTCATTAATTTTAATATAAAATTATTTTTTAATTGAAAATACAGTGTATTCCTGGACAATGTTTTGTTTTATTCTTGTTTTCCTTGCAGATTTCTTTTTGATGGGTAAGATATATAAAACAAATAGATATTAATTTACAAAATAAAGGTGTGATTAATTACTTTTTTCATAATATTTGTGTGTAGGAATTTTAAATTTGTTTTGTGTAGTTTAAAGTATTTTAAAAGGCGAATCTCTATTTAACGAATTTTCCATATAACGAACTTTTTTTCGGGATTTAGCGACTTCGTTAAATAGAGGTCCGACTGTATATATATACTTACATTTAGCAACACTGTACTGTTAAAAAAAATATAATGGTAAATAAGAATTCATGTCAATTGAAATTAAGAAGTTAGTTTATTATTAGTACAAATATTGCGCATAACACACAAAATAATTGATGAAAGTCGCAAACCATTATCAGATTTCTATGAAATGGGATGAGCTGAAATCCCTTTTCGACATCATCAATTTCTGGTCGAACCGAATCTTCAATGTAAAATGTTAGTTAAAAACTATTCTTTATATGGTCGAAGTTCGAGGAGATATTTGAAAAAATGTGCAAATTTCAAAAAGTGTCATTTGCGGCAAGCGCTGTATTATTTTAAATGCCTTCTGCTACCTCTAGATGGCATTCGCTCACCTATGTTCCTAGGTGATTTTGGATGCTTATATGCATGATCTACCCTTTCATATTCGCCAGATATGTTTGAAACACCCTGTATAACAACAGGCTATTCCTATGAAGTTAAGCCTAACATGGCGGAGGCTTCCGGCTTTGTTTGGTAACAGACGTTGCCATCGACAAAAGAGAAATTAACCCCCTTTTTCCGCCTAAGCGTTTTATATATACTAGAGGCCGCCTAGCGGTCGAAATTCGACCGTAATTCATTAAATTTTTAAGTTTGAACGTTATTGAGGTTCTTTTGTCAAGGAGAATACCTCTATAATCATTGCATATAATTTTTTTAAAATTTTGTTCTATTACGTCAGCTGCGAGCGTGTACAAATACGTCATTATGCATTAATTTGCGAATTATTTGAAAAATATGAACGATAGGAAAAATGAGGTATAACTTGTCTAAGTCACATTTAAAAAACAATAACGCGTTTTTTGACATTTCCTTGGGGTTTTTTATTGCTATACTGGCCAGGTTTCGCCAAGGATACACAGTTAATTTGCCTATCTTTTTCAAATTATATAAAATTTAAATAAAAAATTAATACAAAAAATGAAAAGTGAAATAAAGAATACGTGCTTCGTATTTTTTATTGAAACTAAAAAACCGGGCGGTTAAAAAAAACAAATGTTGTCCGACTGTTGACCACAGACTTTTATGTGTTTGACATTCAGTATAAACGTAAACAATGAATGTTTTATTTTATTTAGTTTAATATATTAGTAATACATACTATATATAAATTCCTCAGAGACAATCTCTACTCTGTGCGACTATTTGACCACAAACTAATATGTGTTTGACATTGACAGATTTAAATCATCCGCATTTTGTATTTCACTCCGAAGAGTTTTTTTTTTATAAATAATCTAAATAAACTCCCTCTTGGAGTGGTGGCTCTTGTGCCAAAAAACAAACAAAACAAAACAACCCTCTTGGCGTGGATTTCACTGCGGGGGGATTAAATCAATTACAAATCACCCACTCCGCATTCACTCCAAATTCACTCCGCTAAGTTTTTACAGTGTATGAACGTAAACAATGACTGTTTTATTTTATTTAATTTAATGTATTAGTAATACATACTATATATAAATTCCTTAGAGACAATCTCTACTCTGTGCGGCTGTTTGACCAATATGTGTTTGACATCGACAGATTTAAATCGTCCGCATTTTATATTTCATAAATAATCTAAATAAACTCCCTCTTGGAGTGGATTTCACTGCGGGGGATTAAATAAATTACAAATCATCCACTCCGCATAAGCTCCTCAAGGGAGGCCAGACCCAGGAACAATCAGGAACCAGCAATCGAGCCTGCAACAACATCGATTGACATGCGAGTCCAACGATCAGCAAACTCTGAAAAACCGACACACAGCCACAAAGTTGTGAAAATCACCTATAGGTTCTATCAGCATTACATAAATTTTATCTTTCTGCACTCCTTCTCCATATGAACTTAACTATGCCAAATCTTAAACTTCTCCGTGCTTGCAATGGGCTTAAAAAGGGATACAAAGTTTTCTTTTCACGTATTAATATATAGATACAGGGTGTCACGAAAAAGCGGAACAAGCGTTTATTTCCTTAAATATTGATCCTAGACATATACTTCCAATTTCAAAGTTTCATCATATAAGGTAAGAATTTATATGAAAATACTTTGATATCCAAGGGGATTAATAATAAAAAGTTACAAAAATTAAAATTTTATGCAGCCCCCGTAGTGAAAAAAAGTCAATTAATAAAATGTTTTTCTTGCATTCACCTTTTCCCATACAAAGTTGCACGCTTCTATCTTCAAAACTTACAGAGATATAAGAAGACAAAGTTATTGACTTACAATCCAGTCTTTCGATATAGACTTTAGGGATAATATACATATTTCAATAAATTATTTAAAGAACGGAATCAGGAAATAAAAATGTAATTGTTAACTCTTGTTAAATCTAAAAAGTAGTCAAATAATACATTAATTGAAATATTTACAAAAAATGTTCCACTTGTGAACCTTCAAAAAATTTTCAAAACAGTGATCGCTCATCTGCTCAGAAACAAGAAGTGCTAGAAAAATATTACTAGAATACAATTTTTCAAAAATAGCTTTACCTTCAAATAGTCCAAAATTGAAGTTGTAATTATCTGAATTGTATTTTAGAAAATTACAGTCTTTTTTTCGGAGAGTGAGTTTTAATAACAGAAATCTAATATGTAGAAACCAGCCAAGTTCCCGTTGAGGCAACATGAAAGCGAATCCTAAATCTAAAAACAGTCAATGAGCGAGAAAATAATAATAAAAAAATCAAGAGTTCGAAGGCGAACCATGGGTGAAATTGAAGGGGGGGGAGAGAATTAGTTGGACAAGCGCAAAACAGGAGCATCCGAAAATCCAGTTCTGGCTAAGTTTAAAGACAGAAAGGCTAACTATTCCCCTTGTCCCATTATGTCATTTCGTTGAACGCAATGAGCGAATTTTGGAGCTTTCTAAAGCTATTTGGTGTGCAGCCCCATCCTTTGTCCGTCTTATTTTTTCATTCATTTGTGTCTTCTTTTCTCGTTGACAATCGAACTCTCAGAGTGAAGAAGCAAGTAAATAAGAATAAAAACGAAAATACGGATATGTAAAATAATTTTAATGAGTTCTGCAACTCTGCAACTCTAAAGGACGAGTCGCCACTGCCTTTATGTAAAACTTAATAATGCGCACAACGCTGAGAGCAAAGAATTTAACATTCTTGTCTGATATTAGGCTATTTTCCTTTTTATGTTAAATTTAATTGTCTCAACTTGTCCTTCCATTCTTTATCAAGTCGATAGTTGTAACTATCTGCCAATGAAACTGAGTAACAGTATGCGTCTTTGGCAAATATTTGCATTTCGTTGTTTTTCTATGTTGAAGAAATTTGCATTTCTGCAATAAGCAGCTCCATATAAATTTGTGAGCAGCCCCTTAAAATCTAAAAACTAATATATCTGTTTTTTTGTAGATAGTAGAAGTTTTGTATACAGAATCGTGAAACTTAGTTTATACATATATGAGTGCAGGAGCAACATTTCACTCATTGACAATTTTGCTCTATGGGGAGGGTATAAAAATTTAATTTTCTTAACTTTTTATATTAAACTTCCACAGAAGCCAAAGTGGTTTCACATATGTCTAGTATATGTCTAGGTGTAATATTTAAGGAAATAAATACTTTTTTTCACTTTTTTGGGACACCCTGTATATTTCGTATATGAGAAAGTAAAAATCCTAAAAGTCAAAGCAACCACGACCATTTCTTTTACCCATGTAGTAACGAAAAGGGGAAAAATATGGTAACAATTAATTTACAATTCTAGTAATAAAACAATATACTAAGTTTCATCTATCTAGCTCGTTGCGCTTTTGAATTACAATATTCATATGTACACGACTGGAACTACAGACATCACTTTAACGAACTTCGTCTAAAATTTGACAGAAATCTGCAATTTTGGTGTTAAGATTCGTCCCTTTAGCTTGTTTTTGTTTCACTTCTGAGTTATCGCGTTCCCATTCACACAAATAGATTGAAAGAAGGTCGTCCTTTTGACGTATTTAGTGCAAAATTTAATGCAGATCTACGATTTTGGTGATAAAACCATATCCAAAATTTCATCCATTTAGTTCATTGCGTTTTTGAATTGTCGTATTCATATGAACTTGGGCGGATAGACATAGAGATTTCCAGCTGACGGATTTAATGAAAAATTTGTTATAGATTTGCAATTTAGATGTACAGACCACGTGTCAAATTTCATTTGTCTAGCTCGTTCCATTTCTGACTTATCGCGTTTACAGACAGACAAACAGATATACAGGTTTTTCGGGCTCAGAGACGCCTGAAAACGTGGACCTTCATCAAAATTTCGAGGTCAAATATTTTGACGATCACAAGACTTTCTCTTTATGTTGCGGTTAATGTGACTAATCGGTTATTATGAATAATAACCGGTCAATGAGATATATCATTTATCACTTTTACCAGTAAATATTCATAATAACCGGTCAATGTGATAAATCGATTCATCACTTTAGCCGTTTATTATTCATAATAACTGATTAATCGCATTAACCGAAATTATATACTTCGTAATCGAGAAAGTGAAAAGGAGAACGGGTGGTATATATTGAAGTTTGGGAGCTACTGTTAAGTAAGCTTTCAAAAGAAATCCTGTATTTCGAGTTTGTAGACGATTCCTTTATTGAAGAGTTATCATTAGAGTTACTAACTGTAGTTAGAAGTATTAACTGTATTTACCCTACTATGAAAGATTAAGATCTACCCTTAAGTCATTCACACTTAACTCACATATCTTAGGTGCTATATCAAAATGTCGTATGCCAAAAACCCCACACAGCAAAACATATGAAATTTTGTTGTAACAGTTAGAACTACGAGCGTCATGTGGCAGTTCGTGACAACATACAACAATCACATATCACATATAACAATGGGAGAGCCGATGTAACTAACCTATACAAATGTTTTGCATCAATTAAATGTTTCGCCAAACTTGATATACGACATTTTGACAATATATCTATGAAACACCATGCCATCCAAGGAAGTCTAGTGAGAGATGCATGCATATTTAAAGTGTTGCCATTGAAAAGAGAGGAATAAATATTCTTAAGCTTGAAATGGTTATTATCTGTGTTTCCAAAAGATCATTTTCCAGTAAAATGGCTTGGTTTAATTTAGTTGGAACTAAATTAGAACATTGTTTTAACTAAAAACAATGTTCCTTATTCAAAATAGGCATATTTGGGGGTGGGCTTCGCAATTTTGAACCATGGTCAGATACCAAGGACAATACCTGAGTTGGCACCACTTTTCCAAACTTCTACTCCGTACTAGAGGGAGGAAGTTTGCCTCCGACTGTTTGACGTGCATCAAGCCCGCTCATGTAGAGGATCTTTGGTGGCATCGAGTTTCGAGCCCGCCACCCATCGGTTCCGAAGCCGAGACTCTGCCACCGGGCGACCATGGCTGTCTTCAAGCTGAGAAGAAGCAGAAGCTCTAAATCCGTTCGATCATGATTTATTTAGTTTATGTGCCAGTTCTATTTTTAAACATTAATGACTGAGATATAAATGGCAGAAACATTGATGGCTGTAATATAAATGGTACAAGCATTAATGACTATAATATAAATGGCATAAACATTAATGGCTGTAACATAAATGTCGCAAACGAGAGAAAGCGAACTTTACAGAAATGAAACACTAAGAAACATTAAAGAAGTAATTAATTGCGCATATTTTACAGAAAAAAAGATCTTGTTGATATCAGCTATGATATAGGCAGGAAATAAGCCGGATTTCTTTCATTAATTAAAAATATTTAAATTACACCAATATATAAAAAGAGAGAGCTGTTTATGACATTCGATATAGGTTACAAGAAGCTTATTTTATTTAAATTATTGCAAGTATTTGATTGCTTTCTTTTATCGTAAGATTATTTTATTTCGTATCAAAGATTGTCAAGTAAAGGACTCTGCAGTCTAAAACAGCCCTCCCCCAAACATTTACTGATTTAAAAAAGAGACATTAATTGGCGATTAAATAGGACAAAGACACAGTGTAAGCAAACTCGCAAAATTTCAAACAATGAGCCATTGATTTTCATGAACGGAAATCGATTGACCCTAATATTATTCAACAGGTTTGAAGCAACACAATTTTGCCTTTTGAGCTGCTTGAAGGACAAATTTCATTGCAGAAACACCAATACTGTCAACTCCAATAAATTATTCAAGCTCAAAACAGTAAGGGAAAAAAGTGACAAACTTGTTTCTTCAATTGCAACTCCATCTTTTTTCCTAATAATAGTGTTAGATTTTTCAAACACTGATAGATTGCTAACTGTATGAGAGCAATCAGTTATAATCGAGTAATTTGGCTATTTCTAGATTGGACAGTTTTCTTCATTTTCAGTTCGATGCCAGTCATCCGAAACGCGTTTCACTTGAGTAAACAGTTCCGAGTTTTTACGTGAGTAATCTTGACTTTTAGAGAGAAAATGCTCCCGACTCAGTCTGAGAATCGACAAATGTATGGGGAAAATTCTTCTTGTTTGTTGTCTATCAGAACCAACCGAAGTATTCTTCCTCGATTTTCTCGTATATTTATTTACACAATATAGCGCGGGTTTTTTTTATTAAATTCGAAGTGTAATAAAAAGAATCCAGTATAGGGGAGAGTAGGGTAAAACCGGGTACCCTTGATTCTGGCACTATTATTTTCCCCATCTAGCAGACAGATACTGAATTACACTCTACTAGTCAAGAAAAAGGAAGAGTCATAGTGGCGTGTTGTAGCTGTTGAATTCACTGCATCTGTGAAGGTTTATTTGTTTTAAGACGTCAACTCTGTAATGTTCGTTTGATTTTAAACTATCCTAACTTAAAAATTATAATTATAAAAACTATATTTAGTCTAGTTTATTATACGTTTACTAAGGATTTATACCCCATCAAATAATAAGGATTTATTCCAATAATTACGCTATTCTATTTCGTTTTTTATAACCTCTGGACTCGGGGCAAAACCGGGTACTCCAAGTGGCGTAAGACCGGGACAAACAGTATTGATGATTCCTCCGATTAAGACGATAAAAACACATCAGACGTTAATTGTTTTTATTTTAATGATGTATTTTCTAATATAAATAAAGAAGAATGGTTAATCCAACGTAAAAACTGACTTAGCTGTGCTCCCAAAAGCTGAAGTGATGCGGAGGAAGAAGACAACTGCTTTACATGTAAATTTTATAATTAATATTCTTAAATTGTCATATAAAATAAAAATGATTGTAACGTTTCCATTGAAAATCGAGTTTTCCTAATCTCCCATAATATTAACATGTGTACCCGATTTTACCCCACGGACTTTTTTTTATAAAAAAAATCATTGATAAAAAAAGTAATGAAGCTGTGACTTTTCTGGAAAGATATATTGTACCCCGATGAACAAAGAATATTTTAATAAAATTTGACAAGCTCTATGTCGAATATTTTAGCTCCAACGGGCCTTCGACCCTTAGCTACCCGGTTTTACCCCATTTTCCCATATATTTTGTACTTCTTTTCTTTTGATCGATTGGGTCCTGAATTTAATGCAGATCTAGAATTTTGCTCACATACAGGCAAATCGACCGATCGACAGAAAGTCAACTGATGACGGATTTGGTTGAAAATTTGAGACAGATCTGCGATTCTAGTGATAAAATCATACGCTAAATTTTGTATGGGTAGCTTGCCTCATTTTTGAGTTGTTATGTTCACAGACAGACGGATATAATTCCAAAAACTGGGGGGAGGGAGCTTTTTTTTTCTTTTTTGTTTCAGGGAAGTCTAAAACATTGAGATTCTTCAAACTCTCATGGTCGAATTCTTTGACGATTACAATACTTTCTCTTTAGATTTGCTTCAAAATTTAGCACAGATCTTCAAGTCTGGTCATAAAATCGTATGCTAAATTTCATCCATCTAGCTTGCTGTGTGTTTGAGTTATCGTGTCCACATGCACATGGACGATCAAACAGACAAACTTCCCATGGACAGATTTCGTCCAAAATTTGATCAAAACTTACAATTTTGCATTTTTGGATTATCGTGTTCACAGACCGACAGGATATAAAAAGTGCGGATTCATCAAAATATTGAGGTCGTATTTTTTGACGACTACATTGCTTTTGTTATTACTTCCCTTACGAGAAAATAAAAGACAGCTGTATTCGAATTATTAATGAAAAGTGAGTTGATTTATTAATGAAAAGTGAGTTGATGATTTATTAATGAAAAATTAGTTAATAATTTATTTATGAAAAGTTAGTTGATGATTTATTAATGAAAAATTAGTTAATAATTTATTTATGAAAAGTTAGTTGATGATTTATTAATGAGAAGGGTAGAGAATGGGGGTGTTGGATATAACTGGAATTCCTGATTTTTAGTCTCTGAAATCTGAAATTTCCAGATTTCCTAGGTAGACTCATTATCTTTCTCAAAATTAACATAGAACAAATACATCATTCAGAGATTGTACACTGTGAAACTGCAAGATTATATAAAGTTCAAGAGGGAACATTATATTCTCAATAATCTATCGTTTATTCTGAGACATTTTACATGAGAAGTTTTGGGGTCAGAAAATCCCTCCCAAAATCTTATTGGTAAACACTTTAGGGATAATTTTCTAAAAAGTTAAACGGCTTAGCAGATTTCTTTACATTTCATTAATCATTCTCTTCCTGCTAGCAGTTCCACATTTCCAAAACGTGTTAATATGTACAGTGCAGGTTCTAATTTAATATTTTTTTTTGGGGGGGGGTGAACTGAAAAGCCATTGGCTACATCAAAATTATTTGTTTATCACACTGAACTCTCAATTGCTAGCAAATAAAAACATAAACGTAGCCATTTCTGAAAATTAACTCTCTTCCCCCAAGCAAAACCAAAGTAAATTTAATAATCATTTTTGAAGAATGTTAAGAAACCAAAAGGTCAGTAAATTAGTGAAATGATATAATTAAACGTAAGTTAATCTTTAGTAAATTTTTTTAAATATTTTTTTCCTTAGCTGTTAAAGCTTATATATGCTTGTAAGTTATATTAATACAATGAATTATTTGAAATCATGTCAACTTTTTACTCCAATGTAGTTTACATGGTTTTTGAAATGGGGTCACAAGCAACCCTAAAAGACAGAGTGTTTGAATTCTTTGCTGATTAAGTTGTTTGAAAATATGTGTGTATGTATGCGTGTATACGTATTACATTAATGTATTGAATTATTTTAAATCATGTCGGATTTTTATTCCTCAGCACTTTTCAGGATTTTTAAAGTGGGGACGCAGTCACCCCTATAAGATAGAGTATTTGAATTCTGCAATTTTTCAATGATTAAATTAGAAAAAAAAACTAAGGCTGATTAAGTAATATTCGCATTTACCACAAAACAATTAAGTAATTAGTGCATGCATCGCAAATCATTCGATCGAAGGTGATTTCATATAAAGGATGGAGTTAATTCAGCAGCTGATCGTCAACGGAATTAATTTATTTTTATAAATGAGTCAACTGACTTGCGGATAGATTTTTTTATGTACTTCTTAAACTGAAATTTACCAAGAGAGAAAACCGTAAAACAATTATAAAGTAAGTTGATTATCATTACCTGTCTGAAAAAAACTGAAATAATTACTTAAAGCAAGCAGAAATAATTGCTTGTTTTCCTGATTTAAAGAATTAAGATCTAAATTATACTCTAGAAAACAGTTTTTTTAATTTTACATAGAAAATGATTTATAAAAAAAGGAATGTGCCAATTTTTTGTTTATTCCCGCAAGCAACTAGTTATTTTGATAAATAAATTTACGTCTTTAGAAATGACCTTCTAAAGTTGATAAATCACACTTTCTGATATAGAAGAGAAATCTTACAATCACATGAATGTTTTACCTGTGGAATTTAAGGAAAATATACAAATAAATAAGAATAATTTGAGCTAAAAAAACAATAATTAATAAATTTAATAAAAACAGTTTTCTAAAACACGCTTTTATTAGCGTACTAAAAAGAAGATATTTTTATTTTTATTATTTTATTTATGGTCTTTAATTTATAATTCATTATTTTACATATTATGGAATCTTCAAATAAATTTTTCCCACATTCACTACCAAGTGGCGCACGTGTATGAAATCAAAATTTAATGAAATGACAGATAATTAATTTTCAAAAATACAAAAATATTGCCTTGAGTGTGCAAAATTTCAAACCTCTAGCATAACAGTACGTAAGTGAAATATTGATTACAAAATTCCATCTTTACAAACATGAAACAAATCAGGTTAAATAACAACTTTTAAAAACAGATAAAACGTTTCTCCTTTTTGGAGGGTTAAGAAGAAATTTCTTTTTAAAATATATTCTATGAAACCTCATTAGTAAGTCCTTTAGCCTTGGTACCGATTAATTTTTATTCACTTCAGTGTTAAAAAAATCATTATAGTGTCGTTAGCATTTGATAGTGCGTCACCTACTCTGAACTTCCTACTAATCGCTCTTTCCTTTTTGAAAAATAAAAACGGTTGTATTCGCTTTTTCCGTTCAAAAGACCTAACCTAAAGGCCAATTCTTACATTAGTAATACTAGATGAAAATACCTGGAAAGATAAGAGACTATGCACTACTTTTGATGATTATGTGAAATATGACATGAAATTTATTGCATCAAAAAATGTGCACAATTGAAGATTTGTTTAAGGATACTTTGCCTGATGAAGATGAAGACAGTACGAATGATGAAGAAAATAAAGAAATCATTGCACATTTCTTTCAAGATGCCTAAAAACAATGAAGAGTTTTACTGTGTATATACATCAAGTATATAAATGATTTTTGAAATCTTTGAAAATGAAACTCAAGGAAACGTATAATAAATGGTCCTTCTAAGACAGGGGTTCCCAACCTTTTTTCCCTCACGTACCCCTTGATTAGTCTTTTTATTTTTACGTACCCCTACTGTCATGTCCCTCCTTCCAACCATCCGTCTACACAAAGACGTTTTTATCAATAATGTTAAGGACCTGGGTGAGTCAAATGACTGGAATTTATAATATTTGAAGAACTTATTTTTTATTGTAAATTTTATACCATTTTTACAATAGTATTAGTTCAGCGTCAAAGCAAATGAAATCGGTATTGTGATAATTTCGTATGAACTTATAAGGATAGCTAAAAATTACACTTCCTTTTGCTTCCTTTTTTCTTATTTGGAAGGTACGTTTAGGACTTGCATAACTTTTATATTTTACACGAACTTGGGGAAAAAATTCAGTAACATTTTTAATCCCTTATGTTTTCTTGTGTCCGCCATTACCGACTTTGAGTTCGCGTACCCCCAAATGGTCCTTCGCGTTTCCCCAGGGGTACGCGTACCACAGGTTGGGAACCTCTGTTCTAAGAGATAGATCCCACTTTTTGTGGTCATTAACAATGAAACAAATTCTTGATTGTAGTGTTTCAAAATCATCTATATATATAATTCTCTTACGTTGCGACAAAAAAGGTCGAATTTCTTAATCACCGTTTGGCAACAGCTCGCAAGTTTGTTTTGTTTACATCGATTCGACGATTGTAGCTTGATTTTATCCGGGACGACGAAATTTTTCAAAATAAGTTTAAGTCAAGCAGATTCAATTATAAATCGAAATTGTCGAAAAAGAGAATTGTTGAACAACTGAAACTGTTGAGGAATCTTTCCTAAGACAATCCAATCTGAATGTACAAAATAGAGTCAAGCGTTTCTGCGTACGGAACGAAGTTCTCGAATTATAGGAATATAGTTGACTATGATAGGACTCTGTTCTTTTATCCATGTAGCGGAGATTTTTTGATCATTATTTCTGTGAAAAAAAAAACATGTTAAAATTTTGGTGTCAAAAAGCAAGAATTTTAGAATTTTTTTTAAATTTTGAAAAAAGGCTATTTTGTTAATGCTATGACGGTAAAAGTAAATAATTATTATGGGTTATAGTTCTAAATAGTGAATCTGAACATATTTAGAGTCATTTGTCACTTTAAAATGTCAAGCAAAACGTTTGTGAAATGGGTTAACTCATCTTTCGAAAACTTAAATTTTCTGAGGTTTTAACTCATAAATATCTACCCAGTGAGAAAAGTTATATCCTTCTTGGCTAAATAATTATTACAAAGAGTGTGCTTACATGTGGCGAAGCTTTGCTGATCAACAAGTCATTGAGAAGTGTGGATATTTAAAAGTTTGTTGGAATGAAGTCAGGGATAATGAAACTGTTCAAAAAACATTCAATTGTGTGTACCAAGAAGTTTTAAGTGCCTGATTTCTGAATGATGAAAAACATTTTTATTTGTAAACATCTTATCATACATTTTAGCATTCAAATTTCTTTTTAACATTTACATATATATGGTATAAAGGTAAAATTTTAATTATATAATTTGATTATTTAGTTTTTAGAAATTAAAAGTTTAGTTTTTAAAAAAGAATTTGGTTAGAACTTCCTACTTGTAAAATAATTTAAATTTACTTTTAGTAATTAATGTATTTATAATTTCCTATTACTAGCAGGCACTCATAACTGTACAACGATCGATCGAAGCGAGCTGAGATCACGTAGTGATCCCAAAAGAATCACAACGTGATTCTTGGGGGTTGACGAGCGGGAGCGAGTAGGGGTGTAACCCCCTAGTTGCTCAATAAATGAAGTACAAAAAAATAAACGAAAAAAGGAATATATATTATGTGATGCAAGCCATGCAGTCATTTGAGGAGTTAAACCTTAAAATTAGCATTTCTTTGCCAACTTGCATTCCATTCATAAGTGGAATTAAGCAATTTCGTCGGTGTTGGTTTTTCTGACTTCCAATTCTACAGGCGGGCTGGTGGATTGAATAAAATCAAAGGCATGCGGAAACATTCGCAGGTTCGAATCTAGCCTAATCTAGAAAGCTGTTAGAACGAATATGACCTTTAGCAAAATCCGCATGAAAGCTTTCCTCTCAAATAGAGAAAAGTTAGGCTAGTCCTCTAGGAAGGAATCCCTTTCTCAAATAGATTACAGGGCTACTCTGGAAAAGTGAGTACTTGAGCTCGTTGAATTAGTCTTGTTGAAGGTGTCTTAAGCATTTCGAAAGGTTATCAACCAGAAAAATTATATTGTAAACAATACGAGTAATATACCAGATGGTTAGCATTATAATATCTGTGCTCAGAACACTGTAAAGAAAAAGTCAGTAGACATAGAGAACGCCAAATCTCGGTGATGTGCATTTCAAATCATGGGGAAACGAATGACTTAAGATAAAGAAATAAGGAAAAACGGAAGCGAAATACTTTTGATAAAATAATAATATTTATCTCAGAACTCTCTATTTTATATACACTAATTAAATTGACATGGGTGTTAATGTTAGTCGTTAGTTTCGATCGCACTCATCACTTACACCTCATAATTAATATGTATCACGACTATGGTTGAAATATTACATGACGAAGATTGCACTCATCATTTACATTTCATTATTAATAAGCACCACGATCATGATTGAATTATTATACGACGACGAATGGATTATATTTACAACAGGAGCCGTTCACCTATCTTCCTCTATTGTTTTTTTTTTTCTCATACGCTGAGATGCATACCACCGAAATTTAAAGTTCTTATTACCTTTCCCCCTCCCCCAACCTTGCTCTCAATAAGGATATTTAATTTGCACCTAGTATCTAAAATAAGCATTTTCTTTTTAATTAGCATACGCCAGATTACGCTGTCTAACACCAGATAGCATGTACAGTTCGAATAGATTTTTCATTCAAATTATGTCCTTTGATATCCTCATTTCTGCATACATCTTGATTTGCTAATGTTTGTTATGTAATTTTAAAGGTACACGGTGGCTACTTTAGAAAGGATATCCTAATTTAGACCAGTCAACGAAGGAAAAAAAGAAAGCTGATGCTATCTCACAAGCCGGTGAGAAGATGTTCCTAGCCATATACAAAGCCCCTGTTGATGAACATAATTTGAATAACCGTAGACATGCAGTATTTCTCAAATCTTCAACCAAGATCAAAGCTGATCTGTCCACAATTTCTCCAACCAAAGGAGCGGCGGAGCAACACATGTTTAGCAATGTGTTTCTGTTTTGGCACCTTTAATGGTACCTGAACCAAAGGTGCACCTCTAGAACAAGAGGACGAGTTCGAACTTGATCAAATACTAGAAAAACATGGTGAAATTTAATTATGAGCAAGTGTAAAAATGGGTTATGCATATTTTTATGTAGGTATATTTAATCGCCATATATTAGGAATATTTTATATGCCAAATTTCAAAACTACACCAATTTTCTATTCGTCGATTTTTGGCCTTCGTTGACTGGACTAATTGCGAACAGTGTCCCGACGACATGAACGATGCCTGTCCTGGCACCCTACTTTCCAAGCTTCCCTCCACCGCAAAGTATATATATCACCTCTAAGTCACAAAAACCTAACCGATAATCTGATAAACCAAGCTACAATTATTCGAATGTTTTCGACTCTTTAATCGATTCTCTAAGTAGAACTTATAAGTTTCAGGAATTATAGAATATGTTCTCACATGAACATACAGAGTTCCAACAGGTTTTATTTTTATTTAAATTATGCCCTTTGAAATTCTCATCTCTGCATTCCTCTTCTGATTTGATTTGCTAGTTTCTGTGGGGGAAAAGTACTGATCACACTGAATTTTTTAAGCAAACTTTAAATTTTTGTTGTTGCTTCTTAAATCGAATATCATTTATTATCAATACAACTTTGATAGTTGGGTTTTGCTTCGCAGAAAAGCAATGCATCTTATTCGGTAAAATATTTTCGCACTGTCCTTGAAAAAAGATCCATAACATTTTTTTCTTTTTAAAACACTTATGCTATTTTTAGAATAATAATATAAAAATTCTATATTTTTTTTCCTTATACCGAATGAATTTTTCAAATTCATTAAATTTTTGATTATTACTTTTTTGTAATTCATAGATTTGTCAAAAAATGAACATACAACTTATATACTTTCATAAAACCAGGACTAACTTGTTGATTATTACCAATTTACTTTTTTACTTTTTTTACTAAAATAGTTATTTATATATAGCTATGATGAAACTACCTTTAAACAAAATATGTAATCAATAGAAATCATTGAAGAGATTTGAAAAGAGCTTCCAACAATGAATTAAGTTACTTTCCATTCATTGTTGTTTAAGCAAGCCTTTAAAAAGCTGAAGCATGATTATAAAATATTTCTGTATAAACTAATACATTACAATTTTTCAGAAACTATTAATTTTGAAATTCCAGTAGTTTCCTTTTCAGAATAGGAATATTTGTGAAAAAATCATTAGATGTCCGTGAAAGTTCTTTGTTTTAGTTACAAAGAAAAGCTGATATTTAAAAAGCATTTTTATGAGGAAAAGGCTTTGACTTTAAGGCCGATTAAAAAATTAAATGTATTAAGAATATTATCTCAAAAAGCCATCGTATTTCGTTACACAATGTAAATGCCAGCCAGCTAATAGGAAGCAAAGCCTGATGGTTTTAAAATAGGATCATATACTAGAATTAATCTAAGGAAGGAAGGAAAAACATGATTTGTGAAAAAGAATTTAATAACTTTCTGGTATATTTAATACCTAAGTAAATCTTTTGACTATGCAAATAAATAGAAAGCAAGCATTGATTGGATTGGTTTAAATATCTTCCTTTTAAGCTTTAATATTACTTGAAACCGACATACATTGATCACAGACGGCACTGGGCTGTAGAGCACCTGATGCAAGAGTTTTCATAGTACACTTTTTAATGCCCTGCAATCCAGGTCAGATTCTTTCTCTGCTTCCTCTAGGTAACTTCAAAGAAGAATACTTTTCCTTGATTATATAGCTTCAAACATTTATTCCCTACATTATATTTTGTGATGTACTGTCTTTTGAGATGCATTACTTTTGAAGAATCTATTGTGAGTTCGTCTAAATAATAGAACAGAATATCCCATCACTTCGCTAAAAGCATTTTCCTAACCATCATTCTGATTAAAATTAAACCACTCTTTAAAATTTAATTTTCCTATTTATAAGTTTCCTGTTTTCATCGGAAATACTTTTTATGCGTTAATATTAGTTCAAAACGGCAATTTTGGCGTTTTAAAGCTCTTATGCTCTTCAAGTGGGTGACACTCGGGCACCGCTAGCAGAGTTACTCAGGTTTGAAGGTGACGCGAGGAACTTCGATTCTTAAAAATTTGTAATTTTAGAATATACGGGGTGTTACAAAAATGTATATACAATTTGAATAATTATTTCGTAAACAATAGATAAAATACATCAAAGTTTCGTGCCTCAAATTAATTAATACATTAATGGCCATTGGAATTTTTCAGTTGCGATGTAGAACAACTAAAGGCATGTTTTGATGAAACTGGTGAAAATATGATTAGGATGAAGAGAGAGCATTGAATTTCTCCTTATTCTCAGAATTCTAATTCCCATGGATTTTTTTGCTTTTGTGGGTACGCCTGAAACATACAGCTTACATTTCAAGATCGGCTACAATCGGCGAGTTGAAAACAGATGCTGAAATAGAATATGTTCAAATACCAATTTATACACTTATCGATGTTAGAAATCCCTTTGGCCGGTTTTATCGCCAATCCTAGACAATATCGGAAAATATTTCAACCACTTCCTTATAAACGACAAGATAATAATATTTGTAATTTGAATCATGAAGCTTTGATGTATGTTCTTCATATAATAGTTATTTAAAATCTGTATACATTTTTGGTATACTTAAAAGCGATCATTTTTGGGTGCTTTATTATTTTTCTATTCAATTTCTTAGAAAAAACTGAAATGACCAGGATACCATATATTTGTATTCTAAATAGTTTAGTGTAGCTGCATATACATTATACTTTTCAGAGTGTTTATAATACCCATAATTTTATTTCTATTTATTTTTCTGTATTATATATTTGGGAAAGACCATAGTGATGTTGGGATGTCCGCGATAACATATCATACGTTACCATTTTATACCGTATCATTCGAAAGATGATTTTTAACTTCTGGCATAACGTTTATAAACCATTATCCAATTTTAAAGATTTAAAATTGTTTTGTGCTCTGTACACTTAATGCATACATGTATAACGAATAGAAGTTTTGAATTCAAAATTGTAGTGCTTTTTCCTCAAAACTAAACTTCCATATTTGTTTCTTTAAAAAAAAATATAAAAAGGTTAAATATTATCTGTAAGCGATGATTATCTTTAACCCTTTCTCCCGGAAAAGAAAAGGGGCGCTTAGAGGTAAATAACATCATTTAAAAAACAAGGGGAAAAAACTAATTTTCTAAGCTATTTATGTCTATCCCTTTACAATCTTGAATTAGCTCCAAATGTATTCTCTTTGTACACAAAAGAGCCAGAAAGAAAAGAAAAGAAAAAGATTCGAAGAATGTCCGAAAAAGTTATTCTTCTTACCTAAAATGCAATTGTAATAAATAAATCAATTTTGCACCGTGCTCAGTGGAAATAGAAATTATTCAATCGATAAAATAAAAGCTCATACTATCGAATACAAAACAAAAGCTTCAAATGTCATTCGATGCACAGAATTCTTGGAAGCCAATAAAGCCCTCTTTCTGTTTTCATTTTTTGTTTGAGTTTACCTTCAGCTGTCTTCATATTTTTCATTGGTGAATGAATATGAAGTGAAAGAACGAATACCACGCCCGAGTGTTGCACTTTCTTTCATCTAAATGGCTTCTCAAACAGTTCGAAATTCTGTTATTTGACAACACTGAGTGATAGTTTTTTGAGCGGAGAGGGGGAAAATTGTGAGCATTTCCGTGACGAATGGCTCTTAAGCAAACAAAAAAAAGCGCTTGAATTCATTTATCGATATTATTCCGAACGATCACGACGCCATCTCAAGAGTAACCTTGATATTGACTAGTTCGTGTCATTCACCTCTTTTTAGGAAGTAACGCATTTTTCTATCTTCTTAATCCGGAATACAAGGGAAAAGAAACGTTTTGTGTCTTTTCAATCGAGCAGGCAGAAACAAATGTTTTTATTGGAGTATTGTTTTTCAATAACAAAATCATTAACTCTCCCCTAATGATAACCGCATTCGGAATACTTGAAACAAAAATAAAAATAAATGTTGGACGTCTTTAAAAAAATCATTTTATATAAATTTTTACAAAACTTTCAAGAGATAAATCTTATTACATACACTTAATAACAGTCAAAATTCTGGTTTATTGGTATTTTTAATGATTAAATAACTTTTCTATGTGATTTTCAAATAATTAAGTTCCACAAGAGTATGGATTACAAGACGTATTGGAAAATAACCTTTAATTTCAATTAGACCGAAAATATGTTCAATTTCATATTATCCGAGTCGAGTGCATTAAATAAAAGTCCGTCTTTTCTCATCCTATTTGTTTTTTCTTTGTGACTGGAACCGGGTAGCCTAGTAGTAAGGTCCTGGTTTCGGAGTCAGAGGGATCCAGGCTCGAAACCTGATTCCACCGAAATTCCTCCATGTATTGGGCCTGTTGTACGCTAAATCATTCGTACTGGGTCAAACATCCCCCTCTAGCGTGATGAAGGAGCTTTGAGAGGGGGTGCCAGCTCAGATGTCGTCCTCGCCACTTAACCGGGGCTCAAAATAACGAGGACTGTCTTAAAATAGCCCTCGTCTTGCTTTAAAACTGGACGTTAATATAACTAAGCCAAACCAAGTCATTGTGACTATTTTGAGAAAGTAGCGATATTAAGCTTGTGGAAAAATAAAAAAAGTTTAAATGTTTCAATGTAACGTAAGACTTGCTACACTCTTACATTAACGAAGATTAAATATTTCGAGGCTCACTGTAGAACATAAAATTATTTTGTATAATTCGATTATAATAATTTTTGACACTAATTTCCAGCCCAATTTGTCCCTGAAGTACCGAAAGAAGTCAGGTCAGCCTGGACTTCAGGCAGGCCAATCTCGTATCGGTTCGATTAGCGCGAGTCTGTTCTAGGAACTGTCAATCAAAGATTAAGATGAAATACAGAACATAAGAACGTTAATCAGCAATCATTTTCTAAATAAAATATTAAAAATCTTTTCAGTAAGAACAATTACAAACGTATGTTAGTGATTAGACACAGTGATAAGCATAGATTCTGGAGATGCTGCAACTTTTCATTGCCTCTTATTGGTATTCTCAGAATTAACCTTCAAGTACTTGAATTTTTCTCTACAAAGCCTTGCCTATACTCATTATGCATATCTCCAAATTCGCCTTTAGTTTTATATCTGTTTTCTTTCTCAACCTTTTGAGATTATAACTGAAAGAGGGTTCTGCGAATTGTGCGTTTACTTTAGCTTTTCGAATTAAGAAGATTTTTAACAGACAATTTTATTTATTCATACTCTTAAAAACATTTATTTTGGAAAATCAGGATAAAAGGTTATTAAATGAATTTGAAGTTAAAAATGCGAAATATGTAATTGATGTAATCATTGGAATTTCTTTTACCAATATCGCTCGATAATCAACAGTTATTTCCTTTTCATTTGCACTAATGAAACTATTTGAACTCCCTGAAATTTGAAAAATTAAATAAGAAGAGAATGAATTCATCATTCTTTTTTACTATTAAGTATGGCAAATTTACCAGTAGCTGGCAATCTCCAATAATTGTCACTAGCAACTTTCACCTAAGTAATAGGCCTTCAAATTCCTTTCAAGATTTCAAACGAATGCCGTTTGAGAATTTGAAATACTAACTACTGAATAAGCTTTGAATTTAAACAAGATTTTTAAATCATTACAAATCAGTAGTTGTCATCTTTGTGAGACCAGAAGGTTTGAATCTAAAAAAAATAATATTTTTATGGCATTGAATTTGAAACGGAAGAAATTTGGATAACTGATATCTATGTAGTTATCAAATAGCAACATTAACTCAAAAATGTTATTTTTTAATTACGCGGCAGTTGCTACCAAGTACTGGAAAAGAATCAACTACTCTGTTTTGAAAGCTCTGAAACTAGAGCTATTCGAACAGCTGCATTTCGGTGTAATATTTAAATCTTCCAAAGAATTTTAAATCCTGTTTCTTAATTTAAAAGCTGCAAGTATAAGTTACTAAAACATCTTAAACTGCTGATATACTTGCTCTAATGTGAGAATTTTCACCAAAAAATAAAAAACTACAAACAGGATTAGCAGTTTCCCTCAGTGGGGTTCTCTTAAAAACGGTAAGTGTGGAATATGTAATGAATTATTTCATCTATTTTTAGCTTGACTGGCATAGATCTGATTTCGAAGTTTCTAAGTCCTTCTATCCAGGCGTTTTGAAATGATTGCTTTTCAGAGAGAAAGTATTTCCAAGTAGGAAGTGATCTACTGGCGGGGAATTCCTTCAACAACTTTTGCTCCGTGGCAGGTGAGTCGTGAAATTACGCTACACAACAGCTTTAAAGTTATCCATCGTTTCTTTCTATTCGATTGTTTCCTAGATGAAAACGCAAAATATTTTTCGACATTAGCGAATATTTTCTTAAACTAAGTACATGTTTGCGCAAAAAATAAATAAATAAAAATAAATCTATCATCTAAAGAAATAAAATGTTATTTTTCTTCGAAAGTATTTTCTTGATAAAAACGCCAATGTATCGTTCTCATGAAAAGGAATTCATGGCATACGTTTCACTCATATGCAGTATTTTAACACTCAGGATTTAACAGACACGGGAGAGCGTAAGGTTTGAGAAATTTGAAAATTTCAAAAGTGCGGTTAAAAATGCTTTTAAAATCATTTAAAATCTAAATAATCTCAGTATGATTTCTATAACTGTTCATAGTTTATAAATACAATGGACTCTCTTATAGCGTAAATCCGTATAAAACGACGAAAAAATTGTTCTCTAATACAGCGCAATAAACAGTCTCTTATTAATCGTAAGATAAATTTAACATTTTCATAATTTTTGATTTTTTTTGTTTAGAAAAACAAATGTATACACTTAACTATTGCTTGTATATTAACAGTGAAGCTGATAGTTTTAAAACGTAGCATCTCACTATCAAAATGCTAAGTTATAAATCAGAGAGGTGTTTGAACTTAACATAAATTCTTCCGATAACACATGTCTGGTATAACGTGATTTCCTGTTAAGCGGAGCGTATCCCCCGCGTCCAGGGCCGTATTACCAAATAGGCAATGTAGGCAACTGCCCTATGGGCCCTGCAATTTTTTGGGGCCCCAAGTTTATTATTTTTTAAAAAATTTTTATGACTTTGATTTGATTTATAAGAGCTGTATACTCGGATTTACTAAAATTAAAATCGAGTATCGTTTAAATTTGAGAACGTTATTCTTGGAATATTTTTCATGTTTTCAAATTCGTTAGCAGATCAATGTGTCGCAAGTCGACAACCCTGAAAAACTTTTGTATTAGAAATTGTGTTAGATAAAAGTTTTGTAATTTTTAACCATTGTCACTCAAAAACTTCTTATATAATTAAATTAAAATCAATAAAATATATCTTGTTTTTGAAGATGAGAGTGGTGGGCCCCGAAACTTACATTGCCTATAGGCCCCTATAGGGCTTAACCCGGTCTTGTCAGTGTTGTATGAGAGTCCACTGTATTAGAATAAATTATTTAAGTTATACATTAGAGAAAAAAGAAAATTGTTATTTGTTAGCATTTTCAATTAGCTTCCTTGAAATATTAAGGATATCTATCGTTTTACTGCTTTCCACGTCAACTGCTTGCATTTGACATCTTTTTTTCATTTTTAGCACAAATTCGAACTGTAAATGTTAAATTTAGAATATAAATTTCATAAAACTCTTTTTTTGGCAAGAAAATGGTTTAATATAATAATTCATTTAAGGAAGGTAACTAATATTTGAATATTTGTTGGTCTGGAAAGGAGTTTAATTTTGTGAAGGAAAAGGTTCAAAATTTGACCACAATATTTTATCGGCTCTGCAAGGTTCAAAATGATTAAAATATAATTTCAAATAAGTGAAATTTAAGATTACAGTAAAACCCCGTTTAACCGAACTCGAGTTAACGAAACCCTGGATATTCGAAATGCCTCTGAAATCGCAAATAAAAAAACACGTAGGGGGAACACGGAGACATTGATACATTTTTTTTGGAAAGCCAAAAAATGATTTTAACAACGGAAATAATTAGAACTGATACACTATATTTATGCATTTTTTAATCTAATATAGGATTTCAGTCGAGATTTGGTCATAAATGAAATAATAAAATATTTATTACACTTTTTTCCTAAAGATGGATTTGTATCAATTTGTCCCATACAACGGGTACATTGATGCACACGGAAATATCGAAAATAATGATGGTTAATAGGTCTAGGATCAAAACAAAATGTGTTTTATCAATAAACTTTATATTCCAAATCAAGGTTTAAAAGTTTAACAAAGTAACAAACTTTTATTTTAAAGAAAATTCACCATTTTTAATGAGACTGGAAAATTGAAACTATGATGCCTCAGAAAATAATTTATCTCTACAAATAATACAGGAGAATATGTGTCTGTGTGTGTAAATATACTTTAGAGGGAGAGAATGTGTATGTGTACCTCGAAGCCGTTTTTTGAAATTTTAATGAATTAAAAATTAAGGGAAATTTTCGCGTTCTTTCTTGATGACTTACGAAAAGTAATTAGCACAAAAATAATTTTCACACCATCTAAAAATGCAAAAAATTATCTTTTTGATGCTATTAATTAAATTTCCGTAATTTTTTCTCTCCAGTTTTAATATATTCGTAAAAAATATTTGAAACTTAATTTACAACAATTCTTTTTATTTTTACAATGAAATTCAAACTGTTTTCAAAGTTTAAACAAATGCTTAATTGCGTGTTTCTCTTAGATAGTTCGTTTTTACGTTTTTTCGTTTCTGAAGACGATTTTGCAAAGTAGTTGCTGTTAAAGCGCATTGATACACACAGAAAATGCGTATCAATGTGCCCCGGGTTTAACTGTATCAATCTGTCCCAAGAGACTTTTTTACTTAAAACAAGTGGTCACGCAAAATCAACGCTAACAAACTTCAAAACATAATATAGTTCAGAAAAACAAATGTTTTTTTCCTACCTTTGGACTAGATTCCCTGGCAGGAAAACGTAATTAGTGAAAGAAAGCACACAAACACGTACTTAGAGTAAAATTTACTTAGACTAGAAGATTAGCGGTTTGATTCATTTGTAAATTAAATTTTGATTTAACACGGCCAAAACATTTACCGTGTGCATACACAGTGTGTTACAGTGTGGTTACAGTGGCACATATATATGAGGGGATATGAATATCTCGAGCCATTCCAATCATTAAAATTTAAAAACTGTATCAATGGTCCCGCGTATCAATCTACCCCAACTCCCCCTACTGTACTGCAGGGAAATAATCGAGAAAGGAGAAACTTTTTCGTAACGATATCTCCACTTTTTTCTTTTAAGATTCTCCAAGAAGGTCAGTGATTAATTTTCGAAGGCTAAAATTAAAATTAATGGGTATTGACAATGTTAACTATGATATTGTTTACCTGTGCCTGTCAGACGCATTGCGGCCGAACTCGACGGTGCGAATATTGCTCCGGACAGAGGTAAACTTTAATAAAGAACTTAAGTGTAGCCTACAAAGAGAGTTTTGAATTCGTTTTACACTCAACACATTTCAGAAAATAATACTGTAATTAGATACAAAATAGCGATAAATGTTCATGGCTTAACCAAACAAATCGTTATCGGAAACGGCTTCCCCCTCTTTAGTTCGGTTAACCGAGGTTGGATTGTATTTGAATTACACTAAAAATCACTTTCAGTAAGGTACATTATAAAAAAAGTTAATGCAAGCAATCTGACAATACATAGGTCATTTCTTAATACAAATATTAAAAGTTCCATTATAAAATATGTTCTGGTCCATTTTATTAGCGGACTATATCGATCGTATATTTATATAATTCAATTCTCCCGAGTGGTGATATTCGAAACCAACGAATGCTAGCAGCCAATTTAACCAGGCTAGTCTCTAGCTAGAGTTACAGTTATAACCAGCTAATTTTAAAACAGACATCAACAAAGTAAAGCTTAGAGATATAATGTTTAATCACATCTCTCTAAATCTGCGTGTCCATATGAAGTTTGCTATACACTGACACTTTATTGATCCATTTTTTATACAAGTTAAAACAAAATCAGCATTGCACCTTTAAAGAATATTCAGATTTGAAAAAAATGTTCAGTAATTTTTGTTTGGATTTGTTTGACAAAAAGGTACCGAAGACAAAAGGATTTTGCTAAGAAAGCAAAAAAATAATCAGAGTCTTAACTAGTGTATCCTAGCCCATCAAACTAGGTCAATACTTTGAATACAGTATTTTGAAAAGCAGAAATTCTGAAAAAACCAAATGTAAACGCGTGTTAATAGTGATCAGATCTAAAGCGACCATATTATCTTAACTTCAGCACGTGAATTTCCTGATATTCGGGTGAGGGTGGCAAGCTGGAACAGCAAATCGAAACTGCACCATGCTAAATTTGAGACTTCTGGTTACTTTCCATTGATATTTTTAGCATGAGGTGGGCACCACTAATCCGGAGGTACTAGGCTATTCCGAGACGCCTGGTAATTTACTACTGACGCTAACGATAACACGAGGGCACACACAAAATTTAATAATATTCAATGAAATTACCATATTGAACTGGGATTATTCACTACAACACGATGACTATACTGTGTGCTTAGAAAAATTTGTGATGGCGAATTCTTCAGACGCTAATATTGTAAAATAATATCAAATTAATCATTAAAGTATTTAATATGAACTATTGAATTATAAGTAAAAAACGGGTCTAAAGTTGGTCAAAGAGTCTAAACTTGGGATTGCCCGCGACCTTTGGTCATTTCATGAGAATCCTAATTCATATAAGAAATTTGGTATATCTTTTCAATGTCATTTTATCTCTAATCTATCATCAAAACATGATTAATGAGTATTTTAATGAATATGCTGCCATATTCGATTAAAAGGAATTTTTTTGCCTGTCAAAATATTCTTCCTTTTAAGAATTCAAAAGAGAAATCATTATAAAGTGCTGTGAGAAAGTTGATAGGGTGTGGAAAATTCGTTCTTGTTCGACTGTAATAAGAATACTAAACTTTCACACATCATTCATTAAAAGATTTTAATATGATATTGGATCATAATTTTTCAGTTGACGTTTCTTCTTATTTTTTGCTATTTTATGTTATAAAATATGATCCGCAGTAGAAAATTTCTGGAAAAGAAAACATTTTGTTTCAGGATTTTTTGATTGATGATTGCTTCAAAATTTCTGAAGTCGGCTTTGAAGGATGTTCTCCTTCCTTCTAATACAAACGTCAGCTATTTAGAATGGACTCTTGCTAACTATTAGTCTAGACTTTAATTACTTAATCTTTTCTCCATGCCCTGTTAATTCGTACTTAATTCTTAACTCGACACCGTTTATTTCGAGAACTAAGAATATTAAAAGCTAGGGCCAGACAGAAGCCAAATGTAGTTATGCTGTAGATTGAATTTTTGCTGTGTTCTTTCGACAACATAATTTCCTTATTTGAGTATGATTATTTTTAGTAATTGTTTTTAATTATGGTTTGAATGTCATTGACCAGCTTATCATTAATGTAACCTGTGAAGTATTAAAAAAGTACTTTCACCTGCTAAGGATTTCAGTTTCTTATTTGTGGTATTTCAAGATAAATTTCCGAATTAAAAATTTTAATTAATACAATACTCAATTCAAAGAAAAAATGTCGTTGTATTGAGACGGAATTATTCTCAGAACATCAAACGAATTCCTTGTTATGTACCTTGACAATTATTTAACTTCAAATTTTCTCAGTCCGTTCATTTGGTTCACATTTTGGTTCTAGGTATAATTTCCAGGTGTACAATTTTGAACTATAAAAGAAGGCCTGATTCTAAAAATATACAGAAAAAAACAGAATTTTGTTTTTGACGGCAGCCGATACGGAAAGTGTCTGTCTAATCTCGAGGAACAGTTGGATAAGAAAATAATCAGCGGTGGTTTGTTGTTTTTACCTACTTAACTAACGCATAGTTAGATTAAGCTCATGAAGTTAAATACTCATGACAAAGAGAAAAGAAGTAGACTTATGTTTAATTACCTGTGAGTTAGAGCACCAGAAGGACAGATGACTGAACTTAATTGTATGCGTCTTTGGGTATTGTATACGTCAAGGGTAGAAAAATGATTTAGTTTAATTACATGGGAGGAAGTATATTTTAAGTGTAAATCATTGAATTAATTTAATCATATGTGAGTAAGGCCCTAGAAAGACTGATTTAGTTTAATGACATATGATTTAGGGTACTATAAGAGTTGAAGACTGAATAAACCCTAAAACTAACGTAATAGAGGATAACCTTCCTAGAGGACTTTCAGGGAAATCTGTATCCGTATCTTTCAAGAGAAACTTTTTTCGTATTACACATGAAGAAAACAAACAGTAAATGTTTCATACTCTTAGTTTGCTTTCAACTTAAATAATCTATTAAATCTAAAAGTTTTCTAAATGATGCTAGTTAAGAACGCAACACATTCGAACGAGTGAATTCGATCCCATCAGAGGTCCACTTGCCGGACTTTGACGATCCTGAAAACTGACTCTTCTCATTCGCGGGTTAAAAATGTTATGTATTGAAGTAAAGATGAATTTAGATACCGAAAAATTTAAACTTTACTTTCATTTTAGCTGTCTAAAACTAAAACTTATAAAACAACAACAGTATCCTGAAAGCTAGCTAATTTTGAAACTAAATTTTAAAATTTTGTTTTTTACTTCCTTTACTCCGGTGTACTTTTAGGTGTCTATAAATTTTTTGCCCCCCCCCCACTTTTGCCCCTCAATCGCCGCCACTGGGAATGCATCTCATTTTTTTTCTCACAAGTAGAAAACCCTACCATTTTCTCGAAGTTTTTCCCACACCCAACCAATATCCAGTCTGAAAACTCAGCTATATGCGTTCATTAAAAGCACAATTAATAACATCTCGTCTAATGTCAGGGTAAATCATGTTACCTATTGATAGCAAAATTATTATAAATTTAGATAGTAAAACCATCTCATATTTGTTTCTTACATTAAACTGAAAATTTCCCAGAAGAAGCTGGATTGCAACGAAAATACCGCACTTCCATACATTCTTCTTTCATTCATTCAAAACCCTTTACAATTGGGAACGCATCTCATCTTTTTCTCACAACGTAACAAACCCTACCATTTTCTCTAAGTTTAGCCCACACCCAACCAATATCCATCCGACTCATCCCCAAAACTCAGCTATACGCGCTCATTTAAAGCACAATTAATAACGTCTCGTCTAATATCAGGGTTAATCTAATCGGAGGCCGTCAATGAATGAGCAGCGAAATCCATCGTAGCTGCAAGGCTGGGGAACCGACCTGCACTCAAGACGACAGCGAAGTTTTTCCCGTCACCTACTTACAAAAGCCTTAGATACTGCCGCGGGCCAATGCAGAAATAGGTCTCATTTGGATCGGCCACTGACATCCCCAGCTGCTTCATTCATCCACTGCACACAGCTGACAGATACTTTAATATCCACTGGGCTGTCGAACCATCAACCATACGCGCGAGCTTCGTACGGATTACTATTTGTATGCCTGGATCGGGTAAGTTCACGCATCAGATAAATATTTCTCCTGATGTGTAGATTATTATTTGAAAAATCAGGCTTTTATGTTTAGGTTATATACATTTTAAGGCTGGTCATTATAAATTTTAGGACTTTTTCAGAATGACAGCTTAGATATGCCTTCTAAGATTTTTTACAAATCTTTTATGAGATGACTGGGTTATGAATTTTTAATTAATTATACCATTTTTTTGCTGATGGTTTTAAATTTTTAGAAATATTTTAATCATCAGCCTCGATTGGTTTCTTTCCAAACGTCGTGATATCAGCAGTTTAGTGATTTAATGTCATAGAAAGTTTAACCAAAATTATGACATGACAAATTAACCAGCATTATGATATTGACAATACTATACTTCAGTAAAATATTTTTATAATCTTTTAAAAATGACTGGCGTAAATTAATGAAGATCATGTTAATCTAATTTATGCCCCATTAATTTTTTAAAACTTTTAATGGTATACTCATTAATGGTATTTATTTGATTATTTATAGACTCTTTTAGAAAGTATCTGGAACGAAGATCAATAATGAAAGAGCTTAGTACTTTTATTTACGCAAATTAATTACATTTTTAATATTTTTTTAAAAACTATGGATCAGCGGTCTAACAGTTTCCTTAAGAAATTGTTAGACTGCTGATTCAAATTTTATCTGTTAAATTTTAAGCAATCTCAAAATATTGACTCTTAATCTATCATTTAAAGCATTTTTACGGGATTTTATAGGATGACAATGAGCTGGATTATTATGAAAGAACATATTAATTCTTTTATATAAAATTCTCAGAAGCTCTATAATATCGACAACCTATCATTTATTTGACATTCAATATTGTGTTTTTGACACTTTAGTAATTATTCTGCATCATATTTGTAATTGATATTGATTATTAATTAATGATTATTAGTTAATGAAGCATTAAATTGTTTTCATTTATATGACGTTCATTTTTTAGAAATTTTATGATATCGATTGCTTGACAACCAGTTCGCATATTTTTACAGCATTTTTTTCATATGATTGGAATTTAAATTATTAAATAAAGGTCATGTTTTTCTTAACTTATACGATATTAAATTTTTGAGATTTTATGATACTAGCAATTTACCTATTCGTTTAAAGACATTTATTTTCATATGACTAAGAAATGGATTTTTAATTGAAAATCATGTGGTTTTTTTTATGGGGTATGAATTTTTTTAGAAACTTTATAATATAGACAGTTTAGATAACCATCTAAGCATTTTTGCAATATTTTTTTTCTGTCTGATGACTGTCGTGTAGAATATTATTTAATGACAAGTTTTTTTTCATGTGATATCAAACTTTTAAACAATATGATATCTCAATTTAGCTTTTTGTTGAAGTATTTGTATTATCTTTCATCATATATGTGAGATGTTGAATATTATTGAAAAATCATGTTTTTTGAATTATTGGGATACGAAATTTTTTTGAAGCATTCAATGATTAGCAATCGGCTTAAATTTCTTTTCATTATTTTAGCTGAAGAGAGGGCTACACATATTTTTAAATAAATGAGTATTAAATTTTTAAATATATTCGAACCCTATTTACAAAGTGATATGGTAAGTTTAAAATAAACTGATAATTGAAACATAAATTATTATGTAATGGTAAATGTTCAATGACTTGAGACTCTTTGGTAGCGGAGTGAAATATTTGGATAAACAATTTGCTTTTTATTTTATTTCATTTTTAACCGAAGCTGATATTAAAAATATCTAGACTATACAGTACGCATTTATAGAGATATTTGCTACTATTTTTGCCTCATTAATCCTACAGTAGCAATTTCTAATTTTTAACAGCAGTAATGAAAATCTACATAAATTCATTTTAACTGAAGTGAGCATTAGAAATAGCTTGACTGTCATTTACACATTTATGGGGACATTCTCTATTTTTGACACATTAACTCTACACAGCTCAATTTTTTAGTTTTTACCCGTAGCTTTGTAAATTAGTATATATTTTTATAAGAAGTACTGGAAAAATAATTTTAAAATTAATTTTGGACTTCAATTTTTAAGTAAAATTAATTAATTAAAAACTGTAATTGTTTAAATGAAAATATTTTTATCTAAAATATTCCTATTTCAAGTCAAAACTATGATAAGAAAATTAGTTTATTAATTAATCATTAAAAAGGCGAAGTTACTTAATTTTAAAAATCAAAAATATGAGTGATGCAAACTTCTCAGTGTAAAGTTAAATACTCTGTATTCACTTTGTCTTTTAATATAGTCCCATGTCCATGTAACCGGTTAGGTCGCCGTAATGGCATCAGGTACGGGGGCATGGGGCGGCGTTCTGTCTTTCAATATAAGCTTATTTTGAAATTTCCCATTATTTTAAAATGAACTTCCTTGCTTATTCCCGTCGTACTTTGTTCATCATTCTTTTATGTATGCAGACTTCATGAAAATCTAAATTTTTTGTGCGACTTCTGTATGTCTAAAATTTTCTCGTATTCTTTTGTATAAGCATGAACCTTTTACGAAAACAAATATCTTAAGCTACTAAAGAAATATTGTGACAAAAAACAAATTTTGAAGTATGCAGTCATTCTTTCCTTTTTATGTTCAGGTGTAAATCAACTATTTTATCTTGCCTATTCACCAGTGCCTGAGTTTAATTTCGTACCCATGAGAGACATAAATTTCATAGTTAAACAATTAAAAATTCGTAGTAAAATAATTATTTCGTTACAAATTAAAAAAATCTATACAACTTAATATTATCCACGTTTAGGTCGTTTGCGATTATCATCTATTTTCTTAACATGTCGCAGTACTCTGTGAACAAAGTGATGACTCGAACTTGCTAATCAAACAAATCGAGAGAAAGAACCCGCCTCCACTGTTTTCTTTTTATTCTAGCCGTATAAATAAGCTTCGCAAACTTTTTCCAGCCGTGACCGCTTTTTGGTCGGAAAAAGTTTTCGTGACATTATTTCCGTCCGAAAAACTTTTTTGCGATCCCGAAATAAGAAAATGTAGCGAGCGAAAGAAGCTCTGATTAACTATCAATAAAAAGAATTATTTCCGAATTTCTTTATTTCATTATTTTCAGTGAAATATTTTGAACCAAGATGATTTTCTTAATTAGTTTTGCTTATAAATAAAGTTCTTTTGACACTATTTCCTTTCAAAAAATTTTTGCGACCCCGAAATAAGAAAATGTAGTAAGCAAGAGAAGCTCTAATTAATTATCAACAAAAAGAATTATTTCCAAATTTCATTATTTCATAAATTTCAGTTAAATATTTAAAATCGGGGTGACTTTCTTAAATATTTTTGCTTATCTATATCGAAGAAATTCCTAGAAGGAAGTGATGTCAGAGTTTTCAAGACCGCAATATCCATCTACGAGACCCCGTTTGGGGACGCCACTCTTAATTTAAAAACCTTTAATCTAAGAACCTTTAACAAAAAGAATGTTAATAATTTTAAAATAAACTCAAACGTACAGACAGCATCTGGTTCTAATATATCAAATTCTCAGTAATCATAATGCAGTCAATTCACAATTGCGGGTTACATGTGAAGTGCGCCGCGCATAATTTAACTTTGGTATGTACTGTGCATCTTTCAAGAACAGCATAAGAATACGTACGAATAAGAATTCAAAGTAGTACAGCTTAAAGAAAACGTACAGTTAAATGTTAGATGACATAAGCAGTTACGTTCTACCCCCCTCGAGATGAGAAGCCGCCGAATAAGCAAGCGGGTCTCGCTTCCTCTGGGGGTATAGTAATGGTGTGGGGTTGAGTTATATCCACTCCGATTACGGGGCTTAACTCCTTAGGGAGGGGTTGAACCGTGGCCAGTGATGGCTACTAGGACTCTGACCTTAGTTCCCGACTGCTGTCGCAGCGGCTGTTATTCGACGACTCTGCATGCCTAAGCAGGACGTGGGTAGCTCCTTTGTGATTGTGATACGCAGTTACGTTTGGAGTGTGACTGTGACGTCGCGTGAACTGACTCCATTGAAACAGTTGTAGTCAAATTTTATATACTAGTTTTTAAAAAATAAGGTTAAGTATTAATTAATTATTATTAATTATTTATTAGAAAGTATTTAATTATTTTTTGAATTTGTTAAAAATACGAGATTTAAGAAGCACTAAATTAATTTTATTTGCTATACCATATTTTAGAGACAGCAAAATAAAAATATCCCATTATTAAAAGTAGTGTGTTGTTTTTCGGTCGGTACATCAAGCAAAAACGAGCATTCAATAACGATAAGGTTTCAAAATAAGAAAGCGGTGAAAAGAGAACAAACTGAATTCCTCGAAGTAAACAAAAATAATAGCTTTTGAGGGATTGTTTAATGTATGAGTTATGCAAAATGGCTTAAAACTTTTATCAAAAGGGAATCACTGAATCGAGAGAAAAGAAAAAACTTTGTAGCTCAATATCAATTATTCTTTTTTTTCTGAGATTTTTCTTTCTGCATCAGAATTGAACTGGATCGCATTTCTTTGTCACTTACAAATGAATTATTTGTATACAAATACACTCAATATCATTTAAAGATCAATTATTGTTTTATTTTTAAGAAAGAGTTTTGACTTTTCGAGAGATGCTCCGTAGTCTTAATCTAAAATCACATCTAAATCGTATGAAAGGGAGAAAATACATTCGACTTAAAGTAGTCTCCGTTTTCGATATTAATCAAAGATCTGGCATGAAACTTATTTTTGAAGCTTAGCTCTTACTCAAAACATGAAATAATTTGTTCCATTTCGTTAGCAAGTGCCTAACATGAGACATAAATACTTGCTGCTCCGATTTTATTTTGTCGTCTACGAATATACAAATAAAATGCACTATAATCGTAAAAACAAAGACTTCGCGATTTTGATGACTCTCCACATTTAAGATTTCCCTGAATCAGAAAAAATCATCTTCGGAATTATATCTGCCTGTCTGTGAATACAATAACTCAAAATCAGAACAAACTAGATGAATGAAATGCCGTTTTTACATTAAAACTACATCAAATTTTGGAAGAATCCGTTCAAGGAAAGTGTGTCTGTCCGTCCGTGTGCACGTGAACATAACTCAAAAACGCATCGAGCTGTATAAATGAACTTCGGCATATGGCTTTTAACTCCATAATTGTAGATTTGCACCAAATTTCAGACAAAATCAGTCAAAAGAGTTGACCATCTGTCGGTCTATGTATTCATGTATATGTAGACACGATAACTCAAAAACGAAACGAGTTAGATAAATGAAATTCGGTACGCGGTCTTAACACCAAAATTGTAGATCTATATTAAATTTTGGATCGAATCTGTCAAAGGCGAGAGATCCAAAATGTGTACTTTTTCTTCAAACCCTTTCTGAATAATTTTATTTCAATTAAATTGCATCGAATTTTTTCTATCTCGGCTCCAAAGTCTAAATAGTAGAGGTTTAAAAAGTTTAAATCGAACTCTGCCTGTTCAGATCTCTAATTTCATGTTCAAAACTATAGCCGGTGACAACTCCATTTGAGAGTAAGGGGAAAGCTACAAACGACTGTTTCATAGGCGAATGACGTAATACGTGTTTTTCAATGTCTGAGAGCTATAGCAAACATTTTATTATATTAAACAATAATCCATTTAAATATCGAATTTAATTACACATAATATCGATTTATGGTGTTTAAAATTAAATTCTTTTCAAATATACCTATATAATTTGGATATAAATTATTTAATATATAAATTATTTTTTATATATTTATTAATTTTTATATTTAATTTTAATAATATTTCATATTTAATATTTTTTATTTATATATTTAATATAAATATATAAATTATTTTTAAATACATATATATATACAGGATTATATAAATTGGCATGACGATGCATCACGGAGTTTTGAAACTTCAGTTGTCACCGACTACAATAAAGAATCATCTGTGATTAATGCAATTTTAGTATTGCAATAAATAAATAAGAAAGTGCATAAGAACTATATATAAAAATACCTTAGAAGTGAGGGAATTCGGAATTAATGCGAAGCATGCAAGAGAAAAAAAATTTAGTCGGTTTTAAATTCAAAGTTATTTAACTCAGTATTTTTCTGTCAGCTTATTTTAGTACGTCATTCAGTTTCATTCGCAATATATTTTAAATAACGAGTATTCTGTACCTCTCTTTATTTCTGATATCTCTATATTAGTAAATAACTACAAATTTTCGACTCACAAATAAAAGGAAACAACAATTTTTCGATATCAGCAAAACAATTTGAAATTATTGAAAAACGTGCTTATTTTTTTTTCGGCCTTTTTTTACTCATAACGAAATGTCATGAAGCTCAGATAGAGATTTAGATTAACATTTCCTTTTCAAACACTGGGCTGTTTGAGATCGATTTGGTAGTTTTTAACTAGCATCAGATGATGGAGACAAAACAAAAGCCGACATTCCATAACCCAAACTTCTACATAGCACCCACATGCATGAGGATATTTTACTCACGACATGGATTAGAGTGCCCGAGGCCCACATGCCAGTGGAATGTGGAATCGAACACGCGATACTCTGAACGTGAAATAGAGTTCTTTAGCTGGCCACTGCGGACTCCTCAATTTGAGTGGAAGAATAGATAAATATTCTAACATAAATAACCTAGATTTCTGTACATTAATAGGAAAAGGGACTCAAAATCGATTTTTGTTTCTGGTTTCTTCAAAACAGTAAAAGCAATAAAAGAAAACAGATTTCTTATCTTATCTGAAATCTTAGCAGATTTTCTGATTTTTAATATTTTTTTCCTCCGTATCCTCTTACAGTAAAACCACTTTAGTACGTCGTTCAAGGAACCTCTCAAAAATGACGTACTAACGAGAACTACGTACTATCGAATCTTGGTTCAAAATACGATAAACTAGTTACTTGAACCTTACAATATAATGGTACAACGCTGCTTTTTAATAAGATTTCATAACAATTTTAATATATTATTATGCTTACGATTTTCAGCAATGTTAATAAGATTTAAATATTTTTTAAGCTCCAACTTTTAAACTATTGAATAACGTGTAATGATAATTACAGCACTTTTATTGCTATAACCCTTCTTGAATATTACCAGATTTCTTCTTTTTTTGAATTTTTATCACAAAACATATATCGAGATATATTTCTCATTATTGGTCATATTGCGATATTTTAAATCAATTTATAACAGCAGATATAAAATAAAATGGTTGCCTTTATCTCAACAGTCCCTCCTGGTTTTTCTTTCATTTTAAGGAAGTTTTCAAGAAAATGCAAAAGTTTCAATTTTGTTTCGGAAAAAAATTGTTAAATTTCGATTGCCATGTCATTTAAGCTTGGAATCTAATTAAAACCATCTGAAAGGAATTTATATTCCTTAAAGTTTTTTCTCTTATAATTTTAGGCGATGCACTATCAAATACCTGCGAAGTTATAAAATATTTTTCTAACACTGAAATGAATAAGAAGGAATCGGAACGACACGCTTGCTAGAACATTGTGTTAATGAACGACGTGCTAAAGATGTTTGGCGGTACGAGGATTTGAAAAAAAGTCTATATGTGAAGACGATAACTCAAATTCGAACCTCTAGTCCAGAACATCGTGGAATGATTATGCCTTAGGATTGTTTCCTCTGTCTTGTCTTCGTCAACAATGGGGAAAGCATCAATTTGATATCACGCATCGCACATTTTACAAATAGTACGCCAGCTTAAAAACATCATTGCGTTAAAAAATCAAACCTTTAATCAACTTTTACTTAAAATGTGGCAAAGTGGAGATTGGTACTTTTTCTACTAAGATACAGGTTTTTAAAACAGACACGTCAACGATAGCATTTCAGATAAAAGATTCAACAGTTGAACGTCGGCATTCAATAGAAGTTCTGGGGAAATACTATGGAATGCAATGAATAGGGCAAATCAAAAACAAGCTTGGAGCCTTTTAACGGTTATGCTTTACCCTTGAGTAATTTGTTACGTGAGAAGACCTTAACACGAAGCACTCAAGTATCAGATGAGCATCATGGATCGTTGAAATATGGCCCCAGGGGAATCTCAGACAGAAGGCAGGAAGAGTATCCAAAGACTATATAAAATAAAAAATATATAAATATAAATAGAAAAAGGAATCTTCTTTGATGACCTATTGCTTTAAAACTACATGAAGGGGATTTTCGTTTCACTTGCCATTTTACAGTGTGAGATTATTCATAACTTAATCTTAATGGATATTTAAAAAATGATTAGTTTCAAATTTGCTTTCCTGTAAGCAAATCAGATAAGTTTTGTGTAATTTAAATCTACAGAAATTAGTCAAAAACATTCAGAGTTAAGAAGATAGAGTGAGAGAGAAAAGTTATAGAGTGACGCTAATGAAGACGAGTTTGAGATGAACTATGATTAAAAAAATTAAATGTTTAATTTAAAATAAATTTTACTAAATAAATTTTTATTAGGTTATTAAATGCGGTATTTAAAAATTAGATTATGCATATTTAAATAAATAGCAGTATAATAAAATTAAATAAATAATGAATTAAATTAATTATGAAATTAATTAATAATAAATAAACAATCGCAGCAATTTTGGCTTTAATTTTTGTTTTTATTGTCCTCTAACATCTAAATTTACGTGATTCTACGAAATGCTGTGAATTAATGTTTTTCTCTTTCTGTAAAATGTGCAAAGTTAAATAGGCATGGAGCCTTTTCTGTGTTTCATATGTGCCTGAATGGCTTCCATTTCAAATATGACTTTAATTGCATTTTTTATTTTTCTCATTTTTTCTATCCAATTCTGTAATAAACCTGTTAAATTAACTAAAAGAGTTAAAACAATATTTTTTTGACAAAAAGTTGTTATAAATGCAGATTAATGCATATAATTAAATATTATAATTGCACGAGATGTGTCTGAAATGAAACTTTTAGAATATTTATATAGAAAATGAGTGCTTTAGAACTAAGACAGTGATAATAAAAGGAATTATGCAAATAATGATAACTTATTCAAAGATAACAGATAAAATACATTTCCCTCTGGCGTGAATACCTTTTGTGTGATAAGGTATATGGATAAACTCCATGCAATTTGCTAGGAAAGCTATGCAAGTATACATTTATCTCAAACACTTTACATCATTATTTTGCATTCTTACGTCAAGTTGAACATAATTTTAATGAAATGTATTCGGATAAATTATAAAACGCAAATGTCGTTGAAGTTTTGCAAAAACTGTATTTTGATTCTTCTAAACAAAAATGTCGAAAATGTACGTAAAAAAAACTATTTAAATGATTTCAAAAAACGCCTATTATGTGTTTTTAATTTTACAAACTCCATTCTTAACTCTTATTAACATTCAGAGATAAGTCTCGAATTTTTAAGCTTATTGTTTTTCAAGTGCAGATAGAAATATAATCATTTTTTTAAAATTGTATAAACAATGCAAAATAAAACTTTTAAAAGACCAGAAATAGAAGTTTAGACATTTTTTTTCATACCAAATGTTTTATTAATCAATATAACTCGAAACTTCAATATAATTCGAAAATATTATTGACTCTACAAATTATTAATTATCACGGAGTAAATTTAAAAGCGTTTTTGAAAAAAAAACTGACTTTATTTTTCGCGCCTGAGATGCTGTAGAGCGGGCAAGAAAATTAAAGCAGTTGTACATGTCAAAAGTTATTAAAAGTTTGATTGATATAAGTAAATTCGATGGCATTGAAAGGTTAGTAAATATAAGTAAATTAATTTATGCTAAAATATCCGAAGAAATAAATTTTAAATTAGTAAATAAATGCATAAAGACAACACTAAAAATGAATTCTTTTTATAAGAGATAAATTTTGAATCAGTGTGAAATAAAATTATGTCATAATCTTATCTTTTTAAAGACTCTATGAAAATTATGCTCTCATTACTTGTTTATAAGCTTCAATTAACGTAAAGAAAAAAGGAACTTTATTTCAAATTTATGATTGGAATGACAAAATGCAGGCGATATTTTGAAAAGTATCAAATATTAATAAAATTCAGGAGAGATAAAAAGTGAAATTTGTATTAAATGAAAAATAAAATTTGAATCAGTGTGAAATAAAAATCATGTAATAATACTTTTTTGCAGATTCTTATGGATTATTGTATGAAAATTATATGATAATGCCCTCCTGCTTCTTTATAAGCTTCAATTGACGTAAATAAAAAGGAACGCTAATTCATTTGAAGTCTATGATTGCAATGATAAAAAGCGGATGATATTTTGAAAAGAGTCAAACATTAATCAAATTCGGGTGAAATAAAAAGTGATGAAAAAGGCAAAGAAAATGACAGTATTCATGGAATTAAATTAGGGAAAAAAGTTTTCTCTCAACGTTAATATGATTTTACATATTTTTCCTTCTTTGAAATTTGAAAAGAACGAAACGTGTTGAAGAACGCACATTAGAAGAAAATGATAAGGCCGCCTTATTTCACTCACTAATCCACAAAACCTGCTTGAATTTCTTTTCTGTTTTTTTATCGTAACTTATATTCATTCCATATTTTTGCCTTGATTGTTGAAGGAGTGAATTTCACGAAATTATTCCTTAAACCAGATTACCATTTCCTTCTGATATGAATGTAGTTTTTATTTAAATTAGCTAAAATCAGTTTCTTCTAGATCATGCAACATTTTCCGCAAGCTTAGCATTGCGATTAAATTGTTGATACGTACTTACAAAGCTTATCGCAGTTGACGAGGATAAACGTACTACTTTAGTTTGAAATCCGTGTTTAGGAGATGAAGAATGATATGAGTTCTTAAAAAATTATCATGTGTTACAGATGTAGGTAAAAAGGAATGTTGCATAAATCATCCCTTTCGCATATCGTGAGCAGTCTCTTTCGGTAATTGAGGATAAATTTTCAAAACTCACTTTATCAAAAATAAAAATAATCTTTGAAAGTTATTTGCATTACTCACGTAGGCAAGTTAAGGTAACTAGAGTCTGCTATCTGAAACAAAGGATTGAGTCCTAAGCAATCCAGTTTAGTAAAATGGTAAAATAAAAAGTTGTTAAAAATGCAAAAATGCTTTTATTAATGTACAAATAGACGAAAACTTTTTTTTATCAAAAATGTGAAAGTCAAAACAAAAACATAAAAGCATGAGGGACTAACAAATCAGAATTTTAATCATATTAATAATACATTATAATTATTAATTAATGTTTGCAATTTTTTTCCTTTTGATAATCATGGTGGCTTTTTATAGTGTCGTTTTTAAAGCCATGCTTTTAAGATTTTGTTTCGATGTTCATAATTTTGATTTTAAAAAATTTACTTTTTAGTACAATAATGAAAGCTTTTTTTTTAAATTATATTTTTTCTACTTTTTAATCTTTAGTTTATTTAATTATTATGGAACTATAATTATTATAATTGTTATGGAATCTTTTAATCAATTTTTCTCAAATTCTCTAAAAGATAGGCCCATCGTAGCGAATGAAAATTAAATAAAATTAAAGAATTAATTGATAATTATTATGTTCTGAAAGTATTAAATTGTTGCATTTTCATCAAGAGCACCCAACTGTACAAAATTTTAGATTGTTAGTACATCAAGAAGTGAATACAATATCGGTTACAAAATTCGGTATTCACAAACATGAAGCAAGTCAAGTTTAATAAAAGCGTGTAAAAACGAAGCTGAATATCAAAAATACTCTATTAATCAAACATTGTCACTCTCTTATATTTCAGCTTCATGGCAGATTCAGAGCTATGCACTGTCTTGAATTACCAAAAGAAAAATATTATTTTTGTATGTTATATGCATTACTTACCCAGAGGGGTTTTTTCCCCACTCGCAACCCCTTTTTGTTCCAAAAAATTTTTATCGACCCTACTTTTAACTGAAAAATGTTTTCGTATCTCCAAATATAAATTATTGGATGAAAATAAATCATGTAAATGAAGCATTAATTAATGATTAATGAAAAGTTTCTTTAATGTAAAGTGTAATGAAATTTGATGAGAAGTCTTAATCTGGATAATTCTTTTAATTGATTACCAATATTGAAGAATCAAACCAAACTATACGCTGTAAGTTTTCATAGCATCAAAAAGATATTAAGCGATAAATATTTTTACTTTTTTATATACTTGTTTCAAGGCAAGTTTTACTTTTTAGTACAATAATTAAGCGTGTTTTTTAAAGCTGTTTTTTAACTTTTCTACTTTTTAGTCTTTAATATGGAATTTTTTTATCATTTTTTCTCAAGTTCATTACGAAATTTTCTAAATTAGCAAAAGAAAAAAGCATTACTTTTGTAGGCCATTTGCTAGGTCCATAGGTCGCGCTATTTTTACATTATTTGCCTAGTGGCCCTACTTTTAGACGAATACTTTTTCGTGACTCCCAGTATACATTACTATATGAAAATAAGTCATGCAAATGAAGAATGAATGTCTTTCATTATAAATGTTTGGTGAATTTTGAGGAGAATTCCAAACCAGATGATTTTTAAATTGATTACAAATACTGAAAAATCGTAGAAAACCATGCGTTGTCAGTTTTCCCTCCCCCAAAATTATATTTAACGATCCTACTTAGGGTCGCGACTCACAGTTTAAGAATTACTGATGTAAAACAAAATTAATATGACTAGAAAAATCTATTATCCCTAACACAGAATTGAGCCGTTTTTAATTCAAATCTTTCTAAGTGTTAAAAACAAAGCTACATGTCTAAATGATATTTTTCCTGCTATTTTCATTCCATTATGAGGTAGTTTTTCACTGAATAAGCTATTATTACATTTCTTAAGTAACGAATTAATATGACTAGAATGACTATTATACTTAAAAAGGGATTGAATTGTTTTCAGTCCCAATCAAGCATTTTGAGTATATAAAACCAACTTGAACATCGGAACTATATATTTTGTTTTAATATTTTCATTCTGTTATAGAGAAATTTCTTCTGTGTAAGAAAGTACTTTCAAAATGGTAAAAAAGTCAAAGATAAAAATCATCTTTGAAAATTACTTACAATACACATGTAATCAAATTAAAATAACTAGAAAATGTATACTTCTATAACAAGATTGAGTTTCAGTAACCAAAATCACTCTGAATATTAAAATTGAGGCCCATTATTGAAAAACTATATTGATCAAACATTTTTGGTCACATAAAAATGCAACAGTTATTAACAAATACGAAGTAATTGTGCAGCTCTAAGTTGCCAAAATGAAATAGAAAAATGATCTTTCAAAAATATTTACACTACTCATGAAAACCTAGATATCTAGAAAATCTATCGCCAACAATAAGGTTTTTAAAATAACTTAAAATCTATCGCCAGCAATAAGGTTTTTAAAATAACTAGAAATTCTATTGCCAGCAATAGGGTTTTAACTTTGAGCAATACAAATGACTATTTATTTATAAAACGAGGTTAAACGTCGAAAAGATATTTTTATCAAACATTTTCACTCTTAAAAGGCAATTTCTCCTCTAATGCAGAATAGTGCACTGTTCTAAATGTTGACATTATAGACCACCAAAAAAGAAAGTATTGCTTATTCATGACCTAAAATAATCTATTGAAGATTATTTAATGCAGAAACTGCTGGTTGCTTCAATGAGGAAGGAGTAGCAAATTGGCTATTTGGAGGTCATTTTCCAGACGGTAAGCTGAAATCTCTCAGCTTGAGGTCTGTCTGCAGATGTGAGTTTTGTAGGGCATTTAAAAATCCATTTGCAATCTCGATTTGTATTTCAAATCTTTTTTTATCTCTTCTATCTTTTTTATTTTTACTTTGAATCTATTCAATAAGAGATAAGACCATTTTAACGAAAATCAGCAGAGAGAGATGAGGGAGAAAATATGTAGACTTCACGTTCTGATCATGTTCTCTTACTCTTATCATATCTGGTTTAATTTGATTTGATTTGATTTGTTAGATTAGCGTCTCGTTTTGAAGCCTTACGAAAACTTTTGGGGATATATCTCGTAATGTCATCTCATATCACATCTTATGGCTCATTTTTTTCAGATACTATTTGAGGTCATATCGGTGACGATTACAGGTTTTGTAGCATTTTTTAGGTGTCTGTAATTCGAAATACATTTATTCACATCATTTTATTGCGAACATAAGTAAATTTATAAAAACATTCTTAGTGTAATTAATATATTAGAAACGTTTCCAAGGTCGAATTTGAACAAAAAGAATACGCTAGTAACAGGTAATAAAATCAGTTAGGATGACTAAACTTTCGGGATTTTAGATTGGAAGCGAAAATCAGATTACCTATGGAATATTTTAAACTTTCGAAATGTTTCACCTAACCAAATATATCAAACGACGGAGTACTAGGATATGCTACTAATATGCTACTCATTTTTTGAGAAACGATTTGAGGTGAAGAATACAAGATTTTCAATGTGTTGTTATTCAAAGTGTATTTGTTTACATCATTTCTTTAAGAGAAGTATTATTATTATTTATTGTAACTTCCACCGGTCACTTATTTCCTCTAAACATACTGCTTAAGCTAATTAATATAGTAAAAACGTTTTCAAAGTTAACAACAGCCTAAGGACGAACTTAAATAATAAGAATATTCTAGTAACATATAACGAACGCAGTTAGGATGACTAGGATATCGTAATTTAAATTTCAAATGAAAATTAGATTGCCTATGAAGTCCAGAAAACTCTGGAAACATTTCACCTAACCAAATATCAAACGACGAAGGCTTCTGATTAGAGGCGGTCCGAGGCTCTGGCAATCCAGGCAACCGCCTGTGGCGCCAAAGTCCGGGACGGCGCCAAAGCGGGTGCGTGAAGGGAAAAAATGTTTTAATCGACTTCAGAAATAAAATAATATATTTTTAAAATTTGTTGAATAGAGATTATTTTATTTTCAATAAGACCACTATATAATTTTAAATATAGTTGAAGTTAAAAATTCTCATTACAATATTAGTAAGTTATATTTGCAGGTAAAACATGCATGTTTCTAAGTAAACGTTTGTTTGGCACTTGGAATACAGACATTATAGAATTTGAAAATATACGTTAGTTGGGGGAGGGGGTGCAATATTGTTGTCTTGCCCGGGTGGTAAAATTACTTCGGACCGCTTCTGCTTCTGATTGCAATATACTATGCGTCATGTTTTCACAATAAAGTTTTTCATTTCAATTAACTTTTTCAATTTTTACAAATTTAACTTCAACAAATCGTTAAATGTTTTTAATGTCAAAATGACAAACTTTCGCAACATATATGATAAGTTTTTTTAGTGTTGTTGTTGTTCTTACACTTTATAATCAAGTAAATGCATCTTTTCAACACATACCCTGGCTGAAGATTTTCAAAAGAACCCCAAGAAAGCTTACTTTCGTTTCCTTGTCTCCAAAATTGCGCGATCGAAAACTAAAAGTCTCGTGCATCTTACAACGTTCGTTTTTCATTAAAATTATGCCCTTTTCACTCTTTGTCCCCATTTGAAAGTCATGCATTTGAATTGCAAGTTCAATAATCCATATTCTCTCCGTTTCGATTTTTCTGATTTGTAAATAGATCGATTCACTATAACTCATCGAATCGATTATTTTGAATATCAGCTTGAGTCCTTTTGAAAAAAGGAAGTAATATCGATATTTTTTTAGCCAAATCCTCGATTTCAAATCTATTATCTGTATGTTGAATTAATGCATCTTTGATATTTATCTTTCCTTTACTAAGTTTTAAAATTTTTTCTTTAAGGTTTAAAATGACTCCTTTTTTATTTTCTTTTTGCTTATTTTTGAATACTTCAAAAATTTGTACAGCTTTTTACACTGAGTATACATTTTTTAAGTTAATCGAATTTCTGTTGCTGTTTGCTTTTGGTAATAACTGTTTTCTTAATAAATGTTGAAAATCTCTATTTCTGTACTCTTTTTCATCGACTCAAACTATACTCTCCGTGATTAACAATCTATCTAATAACTTTGAATGCATTTAAAGGTAATAAAAATTGTCATAGAGAGGAATATATTATATTAAAAATATTGCTTTCTTTTTTGATCGAAAAAATTTTTAAGTGTATTAAAAAAAATTATTACACATTACTCATTAGATAAATTATTAGAACATTGGCAGTAGAACATTACTACAACTGAAGTTACAACCCTGCTGAAAATTAGTTTGATGTACACCGTAAAAATGTATTTATTTTAAAATTCAATCTGTAAAAAGAAAACTATGATCGCTATTATAAAAATACAAGAATTAATGTATCGTTACTCACTTTTCTTAAAGTTAAACTGGGAAAAACTGTAACAAATTCAAACAGGTTTTGTCTCTAAATGAGCAACTACTGTTGCTACAAACACGAATAGATGATATTGCTGCTGCAAATATGAAAAGATTATATTGTTACTAAAAATGCGAAAACATTTTTCTGTTGCTACAAATACGAAGACAATTTATGTTTAGGTACTGTACTGATTTACTTTTTAGTATTTTGAGTAAATTCTAACAATTTTTGCAACAATTTTTTTATATTTAATTCCCCCCTCCCAAAATATTTTTTTTAATTTTTCAAATTTTATCATATTTATTTGAAACTGCCTCTCTTTGAGTAAAATACATAATATTTTTTAACTTTATATGAAATATAAAGCACATTTTTCCATCTTCATATAAAATATATAGTATCATGACTTGTCGAAGTGTGTTAGTATCTCTCCATATCATTAAAATATTAATAAAATAACTTACTTCCCATATATAGAAATATTATGAAATATTTATTTAAAAAAACAACTCTTACTGAGCCATTAAAACTAAAAAATGAATTAACTATAAAAGCATTTAAGTGTTTCCAAAATATGAATAAAATGACTTACATTCCATACAATCAAAAACTTATGGAAATTCCTCTGTTTTCAATCACCATCACTTATATTTGATAATTTGAGAAGCGGACCGTAATCCTTACGGTCCTAAAGTTTTTTGTGTTCTTAACATAAAAACTTTTTTCAGTTTCTTTGAAAATAATCTTTACTTATCACCTACAAATTTGATTCTATTGATGATATAATACATTACAATATGTATATTTTAAAAAACGGGTCTCACTGAATCATTAATACTGTAAAACGATTTTACCAGAAAAGTATTTAAGTCTTTCCAAAATACGAATAAAATGACTTACATTCCACGCACAATCAAAATCCTAAGGAAATTCCTCTGTTTTCAAACATCATCATCATCTATAATACATCATTGGAGAATCGGATCTACTTTTGAAGATTTCAAATCAGCAGTTTTAAAACTTTTTGAAACTTCTTTGAAAAATCCTTATTTATCATCAATCAAACCAATTCTTTTGACGCGCATCGTTCTGAAATATGAAGATTGCACCAATTTTAGTTGTCCTTTCACTGCTCTCTTATATATACTCTTTGACGAGACTATCAAAGGCTATGATTTTTGAGAATTCATAATCATAATCTCATAGATATACAGCTAGTGTCTGCAATGCGCTCCAGAATTGCAATCCGTGCAGACTTCAGTTCTTTTTCATGCCATGCCAGAATAACACATAATATTACCATAAGATTCTAAAAATCGTGATCGATGTGACACTCGAGACCAACTATATTGTTGGGGAGAGTAATTTAGTCACATGATTCATCTTTTGTTTTCTGGACGATAAAGAAGAGAGGAAATAATATGCCGTACCACCAGGCCTACAAATTGCTGTCTAAGTAACCCCCGGATATTGACCTTTTTATTGAATTAGTTTTTTTAGTTAATGTATCATTTCAAGAGGAAAATAAACAAGATTTTAAATGCGAGCAATAAATGTTGGGATGACTCAAAAATTGTATAAAACACAGGACTAAGGTTTAAATTTTCAGCTTTGATTCATATTCCCATTGCTACTATTTTTGCCCTTTCGATTTATTTACTTTGGAATAATTCAATAATTAATTAATAAAATTATTTTCTTACTACACTTTTGACTTTAAGAAAGGAATAAAGAGGATAAGGTTTTTATTTTCCATTCAGCTTTGATTCATATTCGCGTTGAATTTATTTCTACCCTTTCCATTCATTTACTTTGGATTAAATCAATAATTAATGTATAAAATTATTTACTTAATTGCGATTAAAGAATATCGAATTACCAAAAATGAAAAATTTTTAGGATTACGATTTAAAATGTGAGCAAATGAGCGTTTGCCAAAAAGTAAGATTTCTTAATTCTACAGTACACAATTTTCTCATACGCAAAAAAAAATCTGTAAATCAATATAAAGTGATGTATCAAATGCAGAAAAAATAGTTGAAATTTTAATTCTGAGCTTTACTTTTAATTAAACTTGATTTGTTAAATACTTGAATTTCTTTATTAAAAACTTTCCTTCTTCAAGTAAAAATGTTGTAAGTTAATAAATTATTAATCATTTTCTAGCCGGAGTAGATAGAGGGATACGAAGCTGAAGGATTAAAAGACTTTTCCCGTTCTTCTCTGATAAGAGCAGAGGCGACCCGAGGTCCGGGCAAAACTGCCGCTAATAGTCCAGTCAACGAAGAATCGGCGATTAGAAGAAAAAAATGGTGCAGTTTTCAAAATGTAATGAAAATAATCAAAAATAATAGTTCACAGTATCTTTATAGAGAACCTAGTAAAGTAATATATAGACACTCGAAGAATAAAACAGCTAAGAAAAAGAGAGAAATTAGAAGTTTTGCAAAAATAAAAGAAGATCTTTCTGAATTGAGTTTAACATTTGGCAATGATTTTAATATTAAAAATATTAAGCGATACATGTTTGGACTGAATAAAAAGGAAGCAAAACTTATTAGAGATTTATTTGATAACATTTTACCATATACTCATGGTTGGGATATTATTAGTGATATTTACAGATTTATCTTTAAAAGATTAAAATTATCAAGAGTCAATAATAAAATTAAGGACATAGAATATTGTACATTTTTATTTATGAATAAAAACTTTGATAATTGTAACTTTTCAGATATTTGGATAAATATAACGATCATTTTCAATAATAGTATATTAAGAGAACTAATGAAAAAGGGAACAAAACATAGAATGATCCAATAGTAATGGGATATTAAAGCACAATTAAAAAAAGATATAGAGAATTTTATATTGAAAATGGCAATAAAATATAGTATGCCTTTAGAAGCTTTTGAGGAGAATAAACATAAAGTTTTGAATGATTTGTATAGACACAACTTTAAAACACATGATGAAACCAGATACCAGGGTATTTAAATACAGATAGAGGATCTGCAGAAAGAATATGTTCTAGTTTAAGTTGACAAAGTACCAAACAATTATGCCATCAATTGTAAGTATTATTATTGTAAAGTATTTAAAGAACATATTCTAAATATTGAGGCATATATTGAAACTAATTTCAGTACAAGAGAAATAGATAATAGAATTAAAGCTTTTCATAAAAAATTAAATATCTATTGTGAGAAAGTGAACTATCCCTATATTTTTTTACACCAAAATTTCATTAAAAAAAATCCTATCAAATTTAGAAGCGTAACGAATGAAAATCCTCCCTTCGAACCCCCCCCCCCCCACCGGAAGGGGCTTTTAGTATATCGTTTAGGGCAGTCTTCCCAACAACTGTGCCAAATTTCAAAACTACAACTTTTTTTAAATTTATAATTCGTTGACTGGACTACGAGTAAAAGGAGACTTGTGAAGGGGAAATGGTGTGAGGGGAGGAAAGGAACACGACTGTTCATTAAATAGGTTCGTCAGCACCTCTACCCCCCACTCCTACACATACAATAATACCCTTGTATAATTTTTACATAGGCATGAGGTTTTTCTGAGGGTTGTTGATTCAAAACTTTTATTCGACTTTACCATTACAATAAGGAATTTTAGACATATTAACTTTTAAATCCCCCTGTATCTTCTAAACTATTGATGCTAAAAAATGTTTATTTATGGCTTTATTTGTAGGAAATTTCATGTAGTTTAATTTATTAGTTAAGTGTTTTTCGCTAGAGCTCATAGTTTTCGAGATATTTAAGAAAAACTGAAAACGCCCCCTTTAAACACCGCTGTACCCCCCACCGTCGGGGGCTTTTAGTATGTTGTTTAGAACACTACCCCCAACAACTGTGCCAAATTTCAAAACTACACCATTTTTTTCTATTTTTCCTTCGTTGACAAGACTATGTGAAAGAAAAAAAATGTTTTAATCGACTTGAGAAAAAAAATCATATATTTCAAAAATTTGTTCAATATATTATTTTAGTTTAAATAAGACCACTTTATACCCTTAAATATAGTTGAAGTTTAAAAATTCTCATCATAATATTATTAAGTCATATTTGTAAGTAAAGAACGCATACTTCTAAGTAAAAGTTCATTTAGAATACAGACATTATAGAATTAAAAAATATATGTTGGTTGGGGTGATTGCCTTGCCCGGTTGGTAGATTTGCTTCTGGATAAGAGTCTGACAGCGGCTTAGCGAGGGTAAGTGGCGCCCGGGTTTATAATATGATTCTTTCGTCCCTTCCTTCTTCATCATTAGTGACTTATCTTGTGTAACCGGCTTCCAAGGCATGGTATTTTTTCGCTTCCTCATCGTATTTGACTTTAAAAGTGACATAAAGTCATTAACGCTTTGTCACCATGGACAGTGGCGTAGCGAAAGTAAATGACGTTCGGAAAATAATATGATTTTCTTTATCCCAGTCGTCATCAGTGTCTTAACAAGTGTAAATGGCGCCAGAGGTATGGCATTATTTCTACACCCCTTCGTTATATTTATGGCCTAAGCGCAGTAATGTTTTGACTCCTTGGCGCCATTGTCATCTATAACCCCTTGCTCCCCGGTTGTTATGCCATTGGAGTCTGATTATTTCTAGTAGAATTCAGGCAATGTCACAGTCACATGGCAAACGTAACTGCGCATTGGAGTCTGATTATTTCTAGTAGAATTCAGGCAATGTCACAGTCACATGGCAAACGTAACTGCGCGTGTCATCTAATCTCTAACTGCATATTATTTTAATAATATGCTGCCATGATGACCATTTTCTTTTTACAAGATGCGCAATGGTTTTCAAATTAAATTAATGTGGCGCCTCTGACGTGTATCACGTGAGCATGAACTAATTTCTCCATTAGAAAAAAATTCTTTGGCATTTATTTTCTTTTCATTTAAGTGCGTTCATTCTAATTTTGTCTTAAGAATATGAATTATTAAGCATACTGGTGATACTATCAAGTTCCGAGTAATCATGAAAAAATGTATCTGCTTCGAAGGAGTGGCAGAAAAAAATAATTCACATAAAATCATTGCAGTTTGAAACTATAGTTTGCAATTTTTGGTGTCGTTTCTGTTTGTTGTAGACACGAAATAGTATGGATTTGAACTAAGAAGATTTGAAAGATGTATGATTTAAGTACAGATATTTACTCAATTTAATTTGCTAAATAAGCATTTCTTCTGTATCTCAGCCACTAGATGTAGAGGAAAGCAGTCATAATTTCAAATGATTGTCAGACGAGTAATGTGACGCATGAACTAATGCCCAGCTTTAATCTACACCAACACGAGAACTATTTTATAACTAAAAAGTCTTAAAGGCGGTGTTAAAGCGTATCAATCACACATACTTCATGAGTGGAACTTGAAACTCTAGCATGCAATACGAAAATAAGACAAGACAAATGCAACTAATATGATGACAGTCATGCGCATATTTGTTAGCAATGATTTAAATAGAATTAATATTAAACTGATTATACAAGAAATAAAATCTTAGAATATCGTGTCATTCATATGTAAATAATAAAATGAACATAAAAGTAGTTATTATTGAAAACAGTTTGATGAAACCGAAAATTAGGAAAAAATCAGAAGAACTCGCAATCCTTTGAGATAATTTTTGATTTAATTTTCTTTTAAGCTACAGTCAAACTTCGATTAACCGTCACCTCCGGGCCAGGGCTGTGACGGATAACCGAATAGACGGATAACAGAAATCTCGTAATACATATGTACAATGACGTGGTTTCACAGCTGGCTTGGGAAGAAAATGAAAAGAAAACTCTTTAAAAGCGAATCATTTTAATAAATAGTGAACGATCAATATAAACTTCAATATTTATTTTATGTGTTTTAATTATTTTAATTATTAGAGAATTCTTTTGGTTGTTGTTTTAATTCTATTGTGGTTTGTTGGTTAATTGTTGTAATATTTTGTTGATGCAATCACTGGATGCTGCTGCGTTGAGCGCGCAAAAAGGTGTATTGTTATCGTTAATGTTTAATGCTTCTGTTTCTTATATATACTTTTTAATTTTTTTCTATTATTTGTATCTGTATTTTATTAGAAGTTGCTGCAATGAGCCATTCTATATAATACAAAGAGTTTTAATTAATTTTAATTAATTTAATTAATTTAAATTTTAATATCTTTAGTTAAATTTTGTTAATTGTAACTGTTCAATATAAGAGTGACAATGTACAGAAATGTATTGTGATACTATAAGTCTACATTTAACAACCTACGTTAGCTTTTTTAGACAAAGACGGATAACAGAAACTGACAGTTAATCGAAGTTTTACTGCATTTAAAATATAGATCCATTTCAACAAAAATAAATTAAATAGTAAATAAAAAATAAGATAAAGAGTCGAAAGTTGGGGACCAGTAATGTAGTTGAAACTATTTATTAGCATTTAATTTCCTTATAACATTAGAAAAATATTTTTTCAACGCCATTCTTTTTAATTGCAGACACAAATGAGATAATTCAGGCTCAAATGGCTCTTTGAAATTATGTTCAGCAATCATTATAAATAGTCAATGAGGAAAGATTCGTATCTCGGCGGTGTATTGCAGACAACTTGAAAGTTCCTCAAAATCCTTCGAGATAATTTCTGGTTCGTCCTCGTCTAAAATAGACAAAAATATGATAGTAAAAATTATTTATCAGGAAAATATCAGTCTTTTGAAGTAACAAATTAGGTAATAGGTTCAGGCTCAAACGATCGAATGAATTTATATTCAGCAATCATTATATATAGACATTTGAGAACGATACGCATCTCAGTGGTTGATTGGGAACAAGCTAAAAGTGCTGAAAGCCCTTCAAGATAATTTTCGGTTTATTCTTGTCTAAAATATTTATAGAACAAAAGTATGATTGCAAAAAAGTTTTATCAGGGAAAGACAGGCTGTTTTCCAAACAGATAACGATTATCTGTCATTTCACGCATCGTCTTTCTTGCTTTTTATGATGTCACTGAGAGCTTATATTTATGTTTTTTATTGTTTTCCAAAAATAGCGCCATGTTCACGAAAAGAAAAAGTATTGTAAAAAAATAATTTAATATAACCACTGAATTTGGGAAAGAAATGCTTAAATTTGGACCGTGTTATTAATAAATATGAGAGGATTATTGAAGTTATCGAAAATAAAAGTTGCACACATGCTTTTCTTTTTTTGTTTATCTCTAAAACTCAAGCCAATAGGGTTTTCTTTTTTTTAAGAAATGGCGGGAACTTATAAAACATATAAATAGAAAATTTTATTATAATTACTGATTTATGTCTGTAGTTACTTACTTTGCGTATTATAACATTTACATGGAGAGGGCACGACTTGGGAAATTCAGTTCGGGATGAAACTTGGCATATTACTAGCATACCTTTAGGGTGTTCACCCATTAATCTAATAAAGTGCAATGGCCAGCCAATTCGGATAAAATAGCCCGCAAACTTTGAGCACAGCTTATATACCAGTAAGTGATCACCAGCAGTCAGCGGCCAAATGTGTCAGGCATCAGCGCGCTTGCCTACTATCCGCTAGGTCAACGGTTCGGGGTCCTGGCAGTTTTTTTTTTTTTCATTTTTATTTTTTTTTTCAAAATTATTTCAAATTAAATGAAAAATTAATGAAATATTTTTAATTAAAATATTAGTTATTTTTATGCATAAAATAACTGTTCATTCATTTGATACTTGAATTATAGTTAAAATTTAATTTATAAGCAGCAAAATAATTATAAATACATCTTTAATGGTCATAAATAATAATTATAATGATGCACATCATGAAACATTTTTGTTTAGGCTTTATAATTTATAAATTTTAGAAATTCATTCTACATTTATTAATTAATTTTAAATTTATCTTTCGTTCATTAATAGTAATTCTATATTTCGACATTTAAATACATACAAGAACCAGAATGATAATTATCATGAAAACATTGGAAAAAATATTTTGACATCCTGCACAATTAATAAATGACGATTGTTCACAAGAACAACGGTTCTTTAAATGATTATTGTGCGATTCCATCTTCAACTTCCGATACACTAGAAATATATTTATTCAAAAAATATTTTAACTATCTGTATCATGCTAATTTAATCAAAAAACGATATGAAACACTTCAAAATTCAAGGTGAATAACCACGTTTGTTCAGAGTTTCCAAAGGAATAAGAGTAGCACTATAGAAAAATTTCATGGATAGTGAGTAAAAACAATTACACATTTGTCCCTTTTCAATCATTGAAATTTTGTACCATCTGCCTACGCATTTAATAGATTAACAGCTGCTCTCTACTATTTACATTCGATCATTAAAATATTAGACCGTCCGCAAATGTATTCAATGCATTAACATCTGCTCTCTTTTGTTTTCAAGATAAAGTAAAAACGAAGTTTTTGTAAATATAAAAACCCAATAATTTAAAACTTTTAATGATTTTAAGATGACAATTTTAATTACAGTTATTATTTTTCATCATTAAAGATGTATTTATAATTATTTTACTGCTTATAAATTAAATTTTAACTATAATTGAAGTATCATATGAATGAGCAGTTATTTTGTGCATAAAAATAACTAATATTTTAATTAAAAAATATTTCATTAATTTTTCATTTAATTTGAAATAATTTTGGAAAAAATAAAAATGAAAAAAACACAGCCAGGACCCCGAACCGTTGACCTAGCGGACAGCAGGCAAGCGCGCTGGCACCTGACACATTTGGCCTCTAACTGCTGGTGATCACTTACTGGTACATAAGCTGTGCCCAAATTTTGCGGGCTATTTTCTCCGAATTGGCTGGCCATTGCACTTTATTAGATTAATGGGTGAACACCCTAAAGGTATGCTACTAATATGTCAAGTTCCATCCCGAACTGAATTTCCCCTCCCCTTGTTAGTAAAGAATTTTAGAGAAGTCCAACCACATGTGTTGATTTATATATGTGTTAAATTCTTTCATTAAATGTAGATATTTTAATGCTTGAATTACGTTCGCTCGATATTTCACTTTTCCATCATTTTAAATAAAGTAAATAGTAACGAATAAGACACAAAAGGTCTCGCTATCTCAATATTTTTTTCATTGGCTCCACTCTTCATTTTTCATTCATTGATAAATAAATGGCTATGTCTATGCGCTGTGCGTATATTTAAATAGAATATTTTAAATACTGAAAATTATTGATGGAGAAAGACAAAAATTAAAACTAAAAGTTTTATCGGCTTCTGGAATCTTCCTGGTTAACACCTTTGTATACACTGACGTCTCTTATTCGTGTATCGAATTACAGAATTTGTTATATTTAAATCTGTAACACTTTAATATAAATCTTTAGTTTAAATCTACAAAACTTTTACAGATATTCATTCACTCGATAGTTTTATTCTTGCTAAAGAATTTTGTTTCTAACATAATTTCATTTTTACCTATTATAATACATGAATACACGATTTATGAACATATTAGTTGATAAAAATATACGGTACAACACAAAAATAGTTACATTTATATTATAGATGTAGTGAAAGTTTTTAAAGAATTTCATAAAGTTAAAATTTTCCAGATTTATTGGCTTCAAAAGTATAATATAGATCTATCAGGAAAGTTGCCAGGGTTTTTTTCCTTATACTTATAGGGCAAACACGGAATTAGTATTATTATACTTGATTTTCTTTCCAAATTAAAAAATTGAATTTTTCAGACTAAGTAACCGTTCTACAAACATTTGGTGAAAGAAGCATTAATTTTGTCAGATATATCAATAGCACAATTACTAGGAATGTTCTATAAAATTTGCCATATGTAACTAACCTGCATCCAAAGTCTCTGCAATTTTAATAAGCTATAATTGCATGGCACAATTTCCAATCCTGATTTTCGACTCTGAAATATACAGAGTTATAACCAAAGGTCATCATTATATTTTAAATTATTTGTCTACAAATATTTTATTTTTTACTCACGAACGGGTATGTGTTTTAGAATGCTCACTCGATCGAGCTCTAAAATTTACTATACATATTGGCCTGGCCTAATAATAATGCCGGTTGGTGCCAAATACTTTTATATTAAATCCTTACGAAGTATAGGAAAAAATATAAAAATTAAATGCCTGAAACATAAAATATAGTTATAAGCTTCCTTTTAGCCTAGAAAATTTATCTAGTATGTCTAGTTAGAAGTTTTTGTCCATAATATAAGGGTAGCTTCATGATCTATGTGTTTTAAAAATTAATTCATTAATTAAATCATTCGTAGAAACGAGGAATGCTGTGGGTTGTGTCTGGTAAAAAATCCGTAGACCATTAAATATATCTACGTTGGTCTTAAGTAGCAGTAGAAGAATTAAAATCATTCAGTTAATAAATTGAAAACTTTCAAGTGATTAGAACCTTAATATTATAATTACACACCATTTGAGGTATTAGGGAAAATTTTTTAAAACCGATCATTAAATTTTTAAAGGCTATTGTTAAAATTATTTGCGGAATCATTTTAAAGACTTCGCGTGTCTTCAAATAATCACGAATATAATCTGTTCTCAATGTTCATTCAAGCTTAGCATTACGGATGCATCGCTATTAATTTTACTAACATCCTTTTCTAGTTAATTTATATTTTGTAATTAAACTAATGGCGTGACTTTTCGCTTCGATTAACAAACATGAATTTATGTCTAGATAAACCGAAATGAAACGAACGTAGCTAACTTTCGATTACGTCATCAAAATTTGATAGTTTGACAACAAATATTCATCACCATAGATGGAATGATATCAGTTCATTTTGTAGCTAATTTATATTTTGTAATTAAAATGGTGGCACAATTTTACACAACGAGAAATTTTCGCTTGGATTAATAAAGGTAATCGCTTTAATTAATCGGTCTTGCGACAATGTAACAAACATATTTAATATTATAGAGCAAAAGAAATAGTTCTGTACTTCTTCTCTACTATAATATTTCTCCATTCATACTACTTTCTATCTATAATGTTGAAGAATATTTTACTTCATTGTCTGTTCTTAGAGCTTTGTTCTCCAACTGAACAAATTTGCGATGGATAAATTGTTGTTTCTTTTAATAAAAATTTACATTAAAACTGTTAATAAGTAGTATCAGAAATGCAGCAATTTTATTAGCCTTATCCTCTCGGGATATCCTGTTCAGATGCTGTATCAATACAATTTTTTCCCTCTGTGAACGAAGGCTACGGTGGTTTGTGGTAAAGTCTAGGTTTTGGAACGGGCGGGTGCGAGGCTTGCCCAGTTCCTCCAAGACTCGCCTTGCATGTAGGCCCTACGCACGACAAATTCACCATCGGGTAGTTATAAACTCATTCCACTGGTGTGGCTAAAAAGTTTGAAGAGTAATATGCCCGTTAAGGTGTCAACCATGTCATCTGACAATTGCTCACAATTATCAGATTTGTCCTAAAATAGCCGTTGTTTTGTTTCAAAACGGGACGTTAATGTAACTAAGATCACGGTTTCCAGACCTTTTTCCCGAGTTCAGTTTAATTAGATTAACTTCGTATCTTGAAGAAAATTATGTCTATTTTGTACGAACTTTTCTATTTTGAACCATTTTTATCTGATAAGAATGACATCTGAACCGGCTCCTTGCTCTCCAAACTGCTACGCCACACCAACATAAGGACATCTGATCCATGATGGCAGATTTAGCCCATTCTGATCAAGTAGTTCCATATGAAGATGCATTTTTAATGTAAGTAAAACCATCAATGCTTTAACTTCTTGTAAATTGTTTATATATATATATATAATAGTAACAGATATCTTTGATAAAAGAAATGCATTCAATTTTCAAATTAATAAATTTTCTTTTTGGGATAGTAATCTTAGCATTTCTGTCTTCAAGAACTTAGTAAAAAATAATATTATTAGAAATAATAATTTAGTAACAGACATTGATAATAGAATTAAGAACATAAAAAAATTCTATTCTTTTGCTATAGATTATGGAATGCCAATAAGTTTTCTAAGAGTATATATAGATAAGAAATATTTAGGTCATTTAGAATAAAACATTCATATTGGTATATAATGGATTATTTTTATTTCTTTGATTGTAGGTTAGTGTTCTTTCATATTCTACTTGTAATGTGTAATTTTATTCAAATTTGGTTATTGAGTTATTGGTTTCAGATTTATTACATAGATGGCGTCAGGATCTTTCAAGTGAAATTTTCCTTTTTAATAGACATTTTTACCAACTTTCAAATATTATCTAGATAAATAATTTTATTACATTTTTTAAACAGTTTTGAGATTTTTAATATAGGTATCTTACTATTTCTTAATATCAAAAATTAATTATATTATTTGGTCAGTTATGCTGTTTTATAGTTGGAAATCTAGTACTGCAAATATGTGATGTCAAGCTAAGTGGCGGTATATATTGAAAGTGTTGTATTCTGGTAAGGATAAGTAGAGACACTGATTATTTAATGTTTAATGAAAAGTATGGGTGTTTTATTTATCCTGAATTTTAGTCCTTTCTGTATAGTTATGTTTTATAGTTAGGGTTAGTGTATTGCTTTTCTTTCTAAATTCTTTCATTTTAGAGTAAATTACCCTGTTTGTTTTTTCAACAACTTTAGTAACAGGGATGGTTTGTACAGCAAAATTAATTTAACCTGGCTAAAGATTGTCCACAGCCAAGTAAAATAGTTAGTATGGGTGTATTTCTTGTGAACAATCACAAGGGTCTTCATTATGTTGACCTAGTATTGATTTTTAATCTAAAAGTGTGCATTGGTATTTTATTTCAGAAATTGTTTGAGGTACAATATTCAGTGCTTCAGCTTGTTGTATTTGCAATTGTGTGTCAGTATCCCACTCCTCAAGTAGCATTTAAAAATATCTACATATAGCCCCAGGTATTCCTTATTGTTTCCTGTGTTTCTGTATTGTGTTTTTGTCGTTCTTAAATAATTGAAATGTAGGCATATTCATGTATTAAATTTTAAGAATCCTTGTCCCACATGAACAGTAATAGTAATGTAATCAAATAGAAAACATGAGTGTTTATTCTTGTAAATAATCAACAGGGATATAATAACATGCTAAACTCAATGAAACTCATTGATCCAAACTAGGTACCCAGTTTGTCTGTTAAGCCAAAAGTGTCAGGGTTTTTCCTATTAGAAAAGTATTGTCTGGTAACAAGGAATTACATCTGCATCAGGTTAATTAATTTCTTCCAAATTGTAAAAGGTACTCAAATCATGAATAATTATTTATCCTAGTACTATATCAGTCAATGCCTTAATTCTTGGAGCACAATGTGTCTTTTAACTCTGAAGTACAGTTTGAGTGAATTTAAAAAGAAGAGTAAGGGTGCGTCCCTGTTTTAGAATTTCAGTTCTTAAATATTGTTTGTATCGGGTAGCATAAAACTTATTAATTGTTAGAATTTCGGCCTTATTACTTAGAACTGTGTATATAATCGGATGCATAAAGGGTGCAGTTAAGTCGTTTTCATGTTTTAAAATGTTTTTTTTTATGGTAAAAAGTATATTGTAATGGAAACATATCCAGTAACTCCAGGTTTGGGTAAAAAATTTAAACTAGATAAACATCGACTCTATTTCTATTCCTTATAAAGGAATTTTGTTATTTTAGATATTAGAACTATATTTCATGCTTTTGGAAAACATTGTATACAGTTTTTGAATGGTTTGTTCTTTAGTAGTTTCAAACATGTTAGCATTGTCTTGTAACAAATGTAACATAAGTATAAACTTAGCATATCAAAGAATTCAAGGTTTGTAGTAACAATGGCCATTTTGTGTACGGTCAGTCTCACTATTTGTAAATATTTTGTATGGTTTGTTTACTGAATGAAGTTGTTCGGGGGGCGGTGTCTGGTATGGGGAGCCGTGGGCCCCGTGGGGGGAGTTGTTTGCCTAATCCGCCCTGCACCCAATCAAACTGGTGTAATAATCTAGGTTATAGGTACCGGGGGTGCAGGCGGCGTTATGTTATGTTATGCTATATTAATTGTTGAAAACTCCATATACTTGGATTGACTTTTTCAATACTTTTAATAACATCAGAGTTTTTACTTGTTGACATATAAATGTTTATATTTAATTTTCTGTTCATGGTATCTATAGTATTTTCAATTCTTTAGATTTTGTCTTAAATTTGGTTGTACTGTTCAAATAATGACTTTTTAGTTTAGGAGTTGCTTCTAGATATGTCTTGTTTACTTTGTTTCTGTATGATCATATATAATAAGCTATATTTAGATTTATATTAATATATATGCCTTTAGTGATAAAAACAATAATTTGTCTTGTAACGAGATTTCTTTTTCAAAGAAACAGTAAAAATTTCCCTTTAATTTTATTTGTTGGTCCCTAAAGGGTTAACGCGCATCCCGCCCGCATAAATGTTGAGTACTTTGAGGAATAGGGTCTCCAGCCTACCACCCTACGGAATTAAAAAGGCTATAGAGAAGTGAAAACTTCAAAGGGAAAAATTTCAAAGATTTTTCTGTCAATCTATTAATTATTTGTTGCGTTCATTGAAAAATCTAGACTTCATAAAATTTTGCCTATTCATTTCAATACAAGAATTTTTAATGAAAACATTAATGCGCTACAAATTACGCTACAAAATTTATTCAAATGTTATGACTCAACGAACTCTCTGCAAATAAATTGAAACTAAACAAACGATTGACATTCCAACTTTAATTTCTGCAGCGAAAAAGGTTAGTCACAAGAAACAGACTGAACTATCTGCAAACAAACCAAAACTAAAGAAAAGATGGGCATTCCAACTTTAATTTCTGCGGCGGAAACTAAGTTTAGTGACAAGAAAGTGCACTCACTTATATCAAATACACCCTATTAATGATTTTTCTTTCGCATTTGAAAGAAATGAAAAATATTCCCCTTCTTTTCTTAGACATGTATAGAAAGAATTCATACAACAGGAAGCATTTCAGAGTCTTAAGGAAAAGAATTTCCCTCAATTAAGGATTCAAGTTCTGCTCTGCTCTTAAAATATCAGCACCGCTTCCGTGAATTTTAATTTACTTTCTTATAGAGTTTTCCTCATATTTGAGTTATTGCTTTCATCCTGCTCAATTACTCAATCATGTTATTAGGGTGAAAACATATTTTATTGTGCTTCCGGTGCCAAAAGAGATTTATTTCAAAACGAAAGTACCTTTTTCCTTACAGAACTAGAAAGAAAGCTTATTTTCATATTATTTATTAACTTTCTTTTGATAGATTTTTTTTTTGTTAAAGCGGAATAAAGATAAAGATCAGAATCTTTATTTTTCTGAAAAAAATTCTGAAATAAAGAGGATAAAGTATTGCTGCTCGGTATGATTTTTCTTGATTAAAATGTTGAAAGTATAATCAAAATTTACTTTTTTGACTTAAATAAAAAATTCTACAAAATCCCAAAGAGATTAGAGATTTTATTTTGATTTGACATTTTGAAAACTGAGCTCGCTCGTACATTTATTTCAACGGTATACTAAAAAAAATCATAGTTTTGATTTATTTTACTTCCTAGAACTGTAAACAAATAAATATCAGAGTCTTTATTCATTTCTTGAGAAAATGACTAAAATTATTCAATAAATCTTCAGAAATAAGGACTGAAAATTAGCATTCATGAAATTTTAAACTATTTTATATAAGAAAACTTTATGGTATTTAAAAAACAATCTGTATATATTTAAACAAATGTATGATGGTAAACAGGGTAACGTTTGTGAAATTTTATAAAAGTGAGCACGTTTTTTCCTATGAAGTTTTAAAACTGATTTAAATAAAACTGAATACTTTTGAAACTTCTCTAGCTCTTTATAATCATAAAAAGAGGGGGAAGGTTTTTATCGACCGTTGTTCCAAAGTGAAATAAAAAAAAGTACTGATGTTTGAGCATTTTCTTTTGGGTCAACACATGTGAGACAATTCGGCGCAGGAGCGGCTTGCGTATAGGGACTGCAACACCCCCAACTTTTTTCAGTGCATGAATTAAATTACTTATTTATTTGGTTTTGCTTGTAATATCCAAATCTATCAATAAAATTAACTTTTGACGCTTTAAGCTGCGCCGAAAAGCTGGATAAAACCTGGATAAAGGTTACTTCAGAGAATTTTCCCTATCCGCTGTCTTCTCAGAAAGCTTTCGAGAACTGGAAAGTCACTTTGTTCCAGTTCCGTCTTCTTGAGCATGCACAGTTACTTTGCAATCCCGGTCTTCCTTTTTTTCCAATGGGCATTTAATGTAGCTGGGAACTGTTTTCGGAGTAGCACCGGCGAGATAGGAATTAACTATTCCCTATCCCTCGAGATAGGGAATCGTTTTAAACATTTTTTTCACTGCGGAAGAATGTTTCACGAGATAAAATTTGAAAATAAATAACTTTAAAAATGAATCATAAAGGAAAATGAAGTAATAAGTAATGATAAATTTAGAAAATTAGTTTAAAAATTATTGTAGATAAAATTGAGTGATTTTTCCCCGTTGCATATGAGCATTATAATTCTGAAACCGAAACAGCTAGAGAAATGAAACGTGGGATGAGATCTCAACACCAAATTTGTGAATCTAGTAAATTTTGGGGAAACCCTCCAAAGAAATTATGTTTGTTTGTCTGTCTGTTAGCGTTTTCATGTCATTTGATGGCCCTCCCAATACTGTGGAAAACGTTATTGTTCATTTCGCTCGAAATAAAACCAGAAGAGCCATTTCAAGTAGTTTTTAGTACCCACATGTATTTATTTAAACTAACAGCTTTCAATGAATTTTTTTCACGTTCAGTCGATTCTCTCAATCCTTACAAATGAGAATAAGAGACTTAGCAAAAATAACTGTGAAAAATCATTTAAGAAATCCTTGACTATTGTGTTAGTTAAAGAACTTAGTAATTTCTAAATTAAACTTTCTTTATAAAAATAATTTGAAGTAAAAAATCTAATAATATTTTTTTATTAACTGAGTATTAAACTATTGAAAACTGATTAAAAAGATCCTAATTTAATTTATGCAGAAATCATTAGTATGCAGTGTAGAACTTTACATTACAGCATCCCCATGGTGATTTAGCATGAACCGCCACTGGCAGACGATTTTAAGGGACTTAAGATTAAAAGAAATTATGTAGGGGAAGGTGCTGTTCTTTGGCCAGGGTTGTACCTCTGCCAATTGTCGATATATCAAAATGAGAGTGTAGAGAAATTTTGCTTCCCCTCCCAAAATGTTTAGTTTAGATTGGCAACAATGTCACCTTACACGTGGTCATCTCGGGTTGAAGTTTTTCAACTGAAGCGAAGAAACAATTTTTCGGATGAAGGCGCAAGCTTCTGGAGGAGTTAAATTTACCTCCTGTTTTCCAGAAAAATATTTTATTTTTTTATTTTTCACCTGTTCCCCTTTTAGTTCCATAACTGACACACACATTGGAAGGATTTTTTATTAATAAAAGCATAAATAATTACCTGAGAGTAAATTAAATAATATGAGAGGAGGTGATGTACCTCGGTCAAGTGCATCGTATTGTACCTTGGCCACCTATAAACAGCATAGAGCAGTGTTGTATCAACATCAAAAAGTGGGTTTTAGATACATTTTTGTCGTAAATAAGTACACATACCATTATTCAGGATGGTTAAGGGCCTGCCATATGAAAAAGTCGTAGTGAAATTCATAGCACAGAAAGAAAATGTATTTGCATAGCCAGATTTTGAATACGTTTTCAATATAAAAGTCGTAGCTATTGTCATGATTTTGCCTGCACCGTTAATTTATCGTCAAGGCTAATATAAATTTGCAGTTTCATTTTATAACTATGACATTTATTAGTTTAGTTTTTTCCCTAGTTCGGAGAATTGTTTAAAAAAAATCTATATAAAGAATTTGTTTTGTTGCTCTATTAACTCTACAAATAATAAAGGATAATACGTGTGTCTGTGTTTCTCTGTATGTCCTTCTTCAGGGCAGACGGCTGTATCTAGAGCTGCAAAATTTGGCACAAATATACCTTGGAGGGTGTGAATGTGCACCGTAGAGAGATTGTTTCGAAAATTTAATTAGAATTTCATTTAATCAAAAAGTTAGCAAAAATTTTGCGTTTGTTGGTGATAACTTTCAAAAATATTATAGCACAAAATAAATTCTTACAACTCCTCAAAACTGAAAAATTATCTTTTAAATGATATCAATGAAATTGACGTCCGATTTTTTTCTCTAATTTTAGAAATTTAAAAAATATATATATATTTATGCATAATTTACAACAATGCTTTTGGTTGTTACAATCAACTCAAATCGTCTTCATTGTTTTTATTAATATTTAATTGTGTGTTTCTCTTCTATTGTTGAAAGATAAGGAATGAAGATTCTGCTTATTTTTTCATATTCTTTGGTAAAAGCGTAATGAATTTTACTTTATTTTTTATGCATTATTTTTTTTAGAAAGCTGTAAATATTGAGCTCTTAGATATTAAGTAAATCGGGAGATAAAAAAAATTTTTTGAGGGAACGATGAATACTAAATTATGCATCACGGATTCAGCTGAATAAAACAGAACAGTATTCTCGGCCAGCAAGGTGGTCGCCGAAGGCGGCTAGTAGTTACAGTGTGATTTTTCTTTTATGTCTTTCTTTTTTTTAAAGACTAGTAGTTTTTTTCTAGTCCGAATAATTTTAAAGTCATTAATATATAACTTGCTTTTGTGCAAACAAAAGTTTCTAACTAGTTATCTACATATTTTTAAGAAAAACAACATCCTTTTTCAGTTGTGATATAGTTCGTCTATCATAACCAGCTAAATATCGTGCAATGATTATGAAAAGTTTAGTGTTGTACCAAATTCAAGCGTGATAATGTCACATTTTGCAGCCTGGCCAAGGTACACCATAGGGTGGCCAAGGTACAAAGTAGTATTGTACCTTGGCCAAAAATGAATGTTTTTTTTAAATTTTACATTTCTACGCGATAAGTTGGAGGAAATACTAAAGGGATTTAAAAAGCTGATTTCCTGATGTTTCTAAAGCACCCAAAATTTTCGGTTTTAGACTTGATTTGACCATTTTTTTTCAAGTAAAAAAAAAGTGGCCGAGGTACAGTACCTTCCCCTACTAAATTTTTGATTTGCAGTCATTTTCGGGTACATAAATAAAATGTTAGGGTTAAGATGTTCAAAAGAGGTGAAAAAAATATAAATCACAGAAGCACATATCGTAATATTTTTGTTGTTGTAGCGAGAAAACTATTTTAAAGTTTTCATAATGCTTATTAAGTTTAGAGAGCGTCTATGTATTTTAAGCAATAAAGCAAAATATTGTGACTTTCATGACTCCCATATTAGCAGCAGAGTTAATTGCGCGCTGTACGATAAATGTTTAATTGGAATGGATTCAATTCTCACGTATCACATTGTAAGCGTAACAGTACAAGTCATCAAGCATCTGAGTGCATTTTGATTTTGAGTGCTGAGTTGTTATACATGCCTTTTTTCCTCCTACAAGATGCACAACGGATCCCAAACTCCACGCGCTTCGGTTGGCGCACTTGATATCTCGTGAGTATAAATTAACTTCATTGATTTTACATTTTCAGTTCTCTCTACTACTGGTGGCCGTTAAGGTTATTTTCGAAAAAAGAAAACGCAACGTTTGATAAAAATTAAAAATTGAATTCTTTTAAATCAATCAATACAAATAACGGGTTTATTCTAGTTTCCTGCGTTTCCATTATTTTAAAAAATACACAAACAACCCTTTCGTTGAAATTAACTAACATTGAAAAGCATTGTTATTTTCCAAGCCATTTCTTGAAACATATTAGTAATGCTATTAGTTTTCGTGACGATTCGTCCTTTTAAGTTATGTTTTTAGAAGTTTGTGCTTTTCTGTTGATCATAAGATCCATCCACTTCTTTTCTTTTTTTAATTCGTTCTAAAAGTAGTGCATCACCTAATTGGTGTCTTTAGAAGATCGAACTCCCTCTAACAAAAATAAGCAAGAAAAAAAATTAAGATGCAAATAAGCGAAAAAGTTAAATTACAAAAAAAGCGAAAAGTTAAATTAAAATCTACTATCATGTCTTTTTTATCTTGCACTCGAGATAATTGTTATTGAAGTCTAATAGATAATATTATATTCAATTAAATGGCATTAGCACATATTTAAAAAAAATGTCCCTTGTCCAATCAGAAAATTAAGACAGTCTTTGCAACTTTTTTTTAGAAACTTTATTTTTAACAGTTAGGCATTTTTTATCCACCACTATGCTCTACATCTTTTGAGTCGGATAACCAAACGGTGAATGCCATACGTATCGACTGAACTCGCTTAACTATAGCTGTGTCTACCGAAAAATATATTCTTTGCGCAAAACGCATCAAAACAATTATTTCAGGAAACCGTTAAAAGCGTATTTGAGAAAAATAATAGTAATTTAAAGGATGGTATCTATTCTGTTAAACAAAATCACCGGTTTTTGGCTAGGTCATATGATCCTTAACTGATCATTTGTGTATCTCTTTTTTAGCTACATATTTTATAATCAATATAATTTTTATAATTTTGCATTCAGAAGTTAATGCTTAATAGAAGATACTTAGTAGAAAGTAATATTTAAAGTAACGAATAAATTTTCATCATAGGTTTTTTTTTATTTTTTTAAACTTTAAACTGATTTGTTTTTGTGCATTTCTGGATACTATGCAATAAAGCATCGCTCATTTTTTTACCTGTAATTAAATTTAAAGATAATTATATTTCTGATACTACTTCATAATTTTCATAATGTAATATCTGTCTTGTCTTAATGTGTGAAACACATGATGTTAATCACGTGTTTTAATCACAAGTTTACTGAAGTTTAAAAGTTAACTAATTATATCTGAGAGGGGCTTTTTTTTGTTAAGCTTTGAATTTATTTATTTTTTAGACTTTTTCACATATTTGGATACTATGAAATAAAATACAGTTCTTTTTTTCATACAAAACGAATTTAAAAGGTATTGATGTTTCTGATACTACTTAATAATTTTCATAATGTAATATTTAAAACTGTCTTGTTTTAATGTGTAAAACACATGATATCTTTCACGTGTTTTAATCACGGGTTTATTGAAGTTTAAAAGTTAACTAATTATCTGAGTGTTTTTGTTGATGTTTGAATTTATTTACTTTTTAGACTTTTTTCACATATTTGGATAAAATAAAATGTCTTTCTTTTTCTTCACACAAGATAAATTAAAAAGGTATTGATATTTCTGATACTACTTAATTTTTATAATGTAATATTTATAACTAGATATCACAGGTTTAATCGGATATTTATTGAAATTTAAAAGTTTATGTTCTCTGAGGTCAGTGAAATTTGTTAGTTTTTCTAATAACAGAAAAATCCATGAAGGCTTTCAGTACGACCTCTTTTCTCTATATCCTTGTACAACTTGTTCGATTTTCTTTTAAAAAACATACAAATCAAATGCAAACAAATCTAATCCAAGTCATGGGAGAATTTTCTTCAAACTCCAGGGAAAGGAGTATTTTTTTTCAGATAGTAATAATTAAATTGGCAATAAATAATTTACGAAGTCGCATCACACAGGTTCCAGACTGAGATTTTTTAAATCGTGGACCATCTTATTTGCTTATGATGATTTCTATAATTGCTATGTGAAATAGTCTTTTACTTTAACGTGAGAACATAGGTTATGATTTTACGCTCTGTTGAACTCACGAATACTGTAGCGTTTATTGAACTTGGGTGATCTAATTTGCGTTCTTTCCTTATGGTTTGTTTACTTGGTGCGAAAATAAATTATTCTCCCAAATTCGTTCTTTTGTAACGTCACTTTACATTTACTGAAACATTTTTTATAAATGATTCGTAAAGAAAATGTTCGTATGCGATAATTTTATATGTATGTGTGTGTGCTTGTGTGACGAGCTCTTAAACTATATTAATTAAACATGGAATTCTGCACCTGTAACTGTCATGAATTTCATTTCATTTGCCGTTCTGAATTCGTAAAGTTATTTCGATGGCAACGCATGTTATTAAACGACACAGTACAAAAACGTCCTCAAATTTTGATTTCTTTTACTTTCAGTAAACAGATAAAGATTTTTAGGTTTTTAGAATTTTGGAGGAAATGAATAAGAGATTCAATATATTTTCCGGCTAAATAAAATAAACAGAAACAGATGTGAAATTTTGACGAATTTTCAATATTCTATAGGGAAAAAAACACGATGACTTTATCTTATTGAAACAGGGTTGAAGAATCGGAGGTAATTTTACCAGTAATTATTCATGACAATCGGCCAATGTGAAAAATCATTTATCACTTTCACTAATAATTATCCATAATAACCGGTCAATGTGATAAATTGATTTATCATTTTAACCGGTTATTATTCATAATAACCAATTCGGTTTGGACTGGAGAGGATTTAATGGGGCCTAGTTGGTTAAATGATCTGGAAACAAATAAATAATAAATGTAAAATAATTTTAATTAATTAATATGAATACAGTTAATTAATTAATAAATACAGTTAATTAATTAATAAATACAGTTAATTAATTAATGAATACAGTTAATAAATGAATAATTTTAAACATGAAATATTTATGTTGTTTTTTTCAATTCTTTAATTTTTTTACTACCAAAATACTAATTTGAGGCGGAAAGGATTAAAGCTAACAGTGAATAAACGAAGAGAAAACACCTCCTACTTAGGAAGAAAATTTTGCTATGCTGATGCTTTTATTTATTAGGTGTTTACATTTTTGTGTATTATTGAAATATAAATATAGAATCTTGAATTATATTTTAGAGTTTCTATAGTTTTAATTCTACTATCGACAGCTGAAATAACTTTCAGTTCTGTTAATTTTTACAAAAAATAGAAGCAATGCATAACGCAGCAGAAGAGGCAGATGAAGGATTTTTGATTTCGAATGAGTATAGAACTGTTGCCACATTTGACCATGGTCTATCACTAAGAATGCATTGTAATATATATAAGAAATAAGAAGTTTATTTCCCATTGTCTAACCACACACAATGAGCGATACTTTTAAAAATCCATTGATATACCGTTAATTGGAGAAAATGGCCCTTTAAAGAGTTAAAGGATAGATTTCATAAATTCATTACTTTCTTTATAAATTCATTGCAGTACTTCATACATTGCAGTACTTTATTCATTGCATTATTACACAATTTATTCGTTGATTACATTTTTATAAATTTATTACTTTCTTAAGGAATATTAATTTATTAAATATCCCTTAAAGCAGGAAACAGATTACTGATGCGAATAGATAACCGAGATATGTTCAAGTTTTAAAATTTATTAATGAGAGTGAAGCATAATTTACTAGTTATCCGAAATAAAAATACTTTGAATGCCACGATTTGTATAGGAGGTGGAGCCTTGGGTGTCGTCCTCGTCATTTGACCGTGGTTCAAAATTACGAGGCGCACCCCAGTATAGGTTTTATATAGCTTCAAAACGGGACGCAATTCCAACTAAACTAAGCTAAGCCAAAAAAAACTCAGTTAAGTTTTTACTTTTTCCGTATAAAATCGCGGGCAGATAAATATAGGTTACATAATACAGGTACGCTAATACAGGGTTGCATATAAATCGCAATTTATATTCAAACTTGTATTAGCATCACCGTCCAAACTTTTAGGAATAATTGAGACGCGATTTCTTTGTTTCCTAAGATAAGAGGGTTATGACTAATGTGTTTTTATCTTCAAATGAGAGAAAAATAGCAGAAAACAAAATCCAGACTTTTTGCAAGCTATAAATTCGTGGAAACTTAAATCGGTTACAAAAACTAACACGCAATGGCTTTTTCAAAAACTCTGATAAGTAGTTTCGTAACAATGCTATCAGACGAAAGTTTTAATAGATCTGATGAAACCGTGATTTAATTCCTTAAAAATCAGCGGCTTTATTCAATTCATTTATCGACTGGATACCCAAAAGAGAGTAAAGATATAACGTATCTAGAATTTAGAGGTCACATTACAGGTATAATGACACAGTTTCTTCTCAAAGTGCGGCAACCACATTAATAAAAACGCTTAGCCCGCTTGGAATTTCATTGTTCAAAACTTTTTATTTTTGTTTTCATCTCTTTTTAATCATACTAGTTTAAAGTAATGACTTTTAATAAAACTACGTATTTAGAAATAAGATCAACGACAAGGCAGAGAATATGTTTTTTTCCAACAATATTATACCGGATGGTTAGAATTAAAGTATCTCTATTCTGAACGTTTTAGGGAGAAACTCCGATGGTTATAAATGTGAATGCCAAATATCGGTATTACGAATTTCAGAACATAGATGAACAAATGCAAGTATCCCTGTTCAGAGCACTGTAGAGAAACATACCGATGATCATAAGAATGCCAAAAATCGGTGGTATGCATTTCAGATCATGGGTGAACAAATATAGAGCTATTAGGATTTAAATATCCGTTTTCAGAGCACTGTAGAGAAAAAAAAAGAAACGATGGTCATAAGAATGCCAAATATCGGTGGTATGTATTTCGGAACATAAGTGAGTAAATGCAGGACAATTAGGACTAAGTATCCCTTTTCAGAGCACTGTAGAGAAATAGTCCAATGATTAATAAACGTCAAATATCGGTTCTATGTGTTTCCAGAACATGGGTGAACAAATGACGCAAAAAAGGAAAAAGAGCTTAAGAAGAAACAAGAATTCTATCAAAAGTGACAATTTCTTTTTACCTCAGAACTCTTTGCCTTTTTGCATTAATTAAATTGGTGTTTAGGCGTTTATGGTAGTTATTAGTATATCTATTGCTTTCCTATATCACTTATAATTCGAAGTTCGTATGCATCACGAATTTAATTTAAATATTATACGACTACGACTGAATTATGTTTCTACGAGGAAATGTTCATCTGTCTTTCCCCAATATTCATTTATTATTACTAATATTATTGTTGTCGTTATTTATAAGGTTCCACATGTTAGGAAATGCGTACCGCGCCAAAATTCGGCATTCTTTTCGCCACTAGTTTTTTTTTCTCTACAGTACTTTCAACAAGGATACATTAATTCTAACCACTCTGTATTAAATAACGATATGTATTTCTTCTAACTGAATTTTGTAATTTTAAACCAATCAACGGTCACGTCGAGTAAGAGCTGCTTATTGATTAGATGTTCTTCCTCAAGGTGGCCATTGAAACGGTCTAAAGTGGTCTAAGTCAGCGATATTTCAAAGCTTCGTAAGTCAGTCAGTTTTAGTCGCAGAAAAGTGGAAATTCTTTTTGTTTAAAATTTTAGTGTGTCAAGAATACTTTACTAAGTATGATTAATATGTCCGGGGGGGGTTATATAAAAATTTAGACTTCGTAATTTTTTCAGCACTATATTTATTTACTCAAACAACATAAAATATAATTCATATTCCCTTCAATCTTCAAATAGTAATCGTCGAAATCCAATTTAAATTATGAATTTTGTTTATAAGTATGCCTGGGGATTCAGCATGTTCAATCTTTATTAAATTCTATAAAATTATAAGAAAATTTAAGTTTAAAAATATCAATTTGTGGAAAACCTCTCATCGTTTTGTTTCTCTTAGAGGGATGAAAAAATTCTGCTCACTGCAATGCTAATATCTTTCTAAATTTTAACGATATTTGACTGGGTTTTTTACATAAGTTGCCCTACATATCTCACTTTGAAGTTAGGAAAGAAAAAATTACGCTATGTCTCGCGCATGCGCAGTAAAAAATTATTTACTAAAAATGCTCATATTTCCTATAATATTCAAACTTTTTTCAAATTTTTACACAATGCTTCTCTAACATATTGTCATATTTTCTGTAAGTGTCGTATAATATAACAGAAAACTCTGCATGTTATAAGCAGAAAACAGGCGGGAAAATTTGGGATATTTTAAGGAAACCTTTTTATCTTCCCGAATATTTGTGCTGCGTTTACGAAAATTCGTGTATATATTATGCACATCAAACATAACCGTTGATGAAAGTTTCATCTCGTTATAAGCTTTCTTTGAAACGGGATGAATCGAAATTTTTTTGTCTTCATCCCTTTTTGGTGTGTCCCCCCCCCAATTCCCTCCAGGACCGAATCTTCACTGTAAAATGTGAGTTCCGACGATTGCATGTCCCAGGATTCTCTACAAATGATTACCAAATATTGCAACCATATTAACTCTAAATTTTTAGCATCTTAAGAATTGGGCTTAACTTTTGGTCACCAGTGTAAAAAGATATTTTTAGTAATGAAATGAGTAGGAATGAGTCGGGACCAAGGTAAAACTACGTAATGGACGAGAAAGGCGTACAAACGAGAGACGTACTAAAGAGGTTTCACTCTATTTGTCAATTTCGTAATAGTGAAAATGTGATATATATAGCCACTACTTCTCATAAATTCCTCTGTATTAATGAAAGAAAATACTCAAATAAATCATTCTTATTTAAAATAGAACAACGTGTTTAACGGAATTGCTATCTTGATTTAAATTTCTTAATTCAATGCAATTTACTTATTTAGCTGGATCACGTATAATTATAATTTGGGTCAGGGGAGCTTTTTTCAACCCAAATCCTTCCGAAATTAAAAAGTTTAAGAGGCCCACCACAGAGTCAAATCTTTTCAATATTGTCTATTCTTTACATGGTCGGAAATCAAGAGCCGTCGGTTTAGCCTTTCAGGGAAAATTCTAAAAAATGTGAAAATCCGAAAGTGTCCGGATACTTTTGATCAGATAGTGTATGTCTATCTCTAACGGTTTAGAAATTAACTATGGCGCCACGATAAGAGGGAACACCCTGTATATTATTAAGCATTTTCTTGAATACAGAAAACAAAATTTCGTACTAAAGAAAAGACTCAATAAAATATATTTAATGCTAAAAGAAAAGACTTCGATCTTCTTTAAAAAAATAAAAGATCCAATTACTTTCCATGTATATCATAAACCTTCTCCTAACTACCACATTTACAATGTAAAATCCTAAATGTAAAAACTAATTTTTCTAAACTTCTTTTCAGGTTCACGGACATAAAATGGATTCCTTAGACGCTCTTCCATCTGCCGATTACGCATCTCTGATAACTTTATCTCCCCCAAACGACGCAACCGAACCAAAGAAGACCGATGCCACCGACGAAAAGGAAGCTGCCAGAAAATACGATCAAGAACATATCTACGCTCAAGTTGCACAAATAACTCCATGCCCAGGAATAAAACGGCTACCTCCGCCATCCAAAGACCACCGGAAACGCGATTCCAGCGAGAAAAAAATTTTGCTGCACAATACTTATGTCCTCAGAAATCCGTCTGTTAACCTGATCCACGCTAGTAGTACTCCAGACGTCAACAAATCAATTCCAAACATGCCCAACTTGTGTCCAAACAATTATGGATCACTTAATGTTACCAAATTTGAGAGCAATAAAAAAATTATCCTTCAGAAACCGGAAACTACAATTGACCCATCTGTTTTTTCCATAAGTGGACGGCGGGTGGTTGTATCCAGTGGATTTCAAGTGAACGGTGTCAAAAAGAAAGGGGATGGTCCAAAAGAACTGGATGCCGTTTCAAACCATTCTGAAGGGTTAGTTTTGAGCTTTTTTCGCTTCTTATTGTATAAAGTCGTAATTTCTAAAGTTGTGAATATAACTTGCACTCAAATATTGTCCGAATATAAATTTACACAAGTTAGTACAAGTTTTGATTTAATAAGCACAAGCCGATCATTTAAATAAAGAATTTTCTTGGTAAGAAAACATTTCTTTAGACAAACCTATCCTATTCAGAAAATACAGACATTTGCATTAAAATATTGTAAAGAAAATATAAAATTCCTTCCAAATATAGCGTGTTCATTATCTAATGTTTAAAAACCGCTTATTAAAATTTTTATGTTGGTGATTTAGAACTCATAACCGTGTTATTTTCTTCCAGAAGTGCTAGTCTTTGGTCACAAACTCCTTCAACCGACAGCCAAATCGAGCTGAAACGTCACAAACTCCAAGTGTGTACAGAATGCTGTTCATTGTGCTTATTCGTTCCGGGAACTGTTCTTTGCGTTCTGAGTCCTTGGTTATTTGTGCCTATATACATCATCCCAAACTTTTCTGGTAGCCACTTCCAAACCTTAATTCTGATTACCTGCATATGCTCTGCAATCCTTGTTTTCATGAGCTGCCTGATTGGTAACGTCGTCTGGTACAGAAAGGGGAAAGACTGGAAGTGTCTTCTTCATTGCGGGAAAGGACCCAAGAACCATTATTGGGGTGACAGTTTAACTTCAAGAGCTTTACATACAGTCTAATCGCACGAGGCTGCTGTACTGTAAAATACCATAATGTATAATAAGCGTTCATTTATGTAAAGTTCTTCGATCGACATTTAAATAAGCCAAATAAACAAATTATTTAATCTAGATTGTTTGTAATGATATATTTTCCTTACAAATTGCCAGTTATAAGAAATTTCATAAATACAGTATGTACTAGCGATATTCGAATAATAACAAAAGAAGTTTAAGGAATCTCTTAAAAAACGATATTTTTTGCTCGTTGGAAATTTAATTTATGGAATAAATTTTCTCAAGGCAACGAGGTGGAAAGTTCGCGATTTTAAGTATTTATCCTAAGTCATTTACAGGGTGTTTCAAAACTCGTGATACAAACTTTAAGGAGTGATAGAAAACATCTAGAGATCATAAGATAATGCAAGATCGTAGGTCAAGTGGTGAAGCACTAAAGGCAGTGGTCATTGTGTCTTGAAATGATGAAACTCAAGAATGCTGTAGAAGGAGCGAAATAAAACCGGTTGGTTTAAGGAATATGTTTTATAGCATAATAGTTCAATAGAGTGGCAACCAACACGGATGAAAGTTTCACATCGTCAACGTAGTAATCGACCGACATTGGGAAAAACACCAGACAGTTTCAGAGACAGAAATCCTGGTATTTTTTATTTTATTATTATTATTAACACCCACCCTACCCAGAAGAGTTAGAATCGATGGGTGAGGCTCATCAAAGGACCCTACTGGAAAAAAATTCATTCAGGAGAGGTTAGATGATCGTGATGGGACCACCTCGACTGGGAAATGTCCTCTTGTGCACCACCGCTTGAGTTACAACGAAGCATTGTGTTGCCGTTTGTGCTTATCTAAGTATGTTCTATAATCCCTTGAAGTTTGGGCCTAGAGTTTTGAAACAGTCTGTATAACAATGATTGGACGCAGTTGTCTAATCGAGAACCAACCACCATTATATGGATTTCGGGTCCATTATAATAAGCTGAACATAAGCTTATGCAAAAGTGAACAAACTCGAATCCACTTCACAGCAGACTATTATGATGTGATAACTAATATTCAACAGTAAAATGTCTTGCAATGTTTCGCGAAAATAACTGCGAGACATTTTTGAGTTAGTTCCCTATTTTTATAACTGCGTCTAACTGCAATTCATACGACTCCATTTTTTAAGGTCACATTTTTAAGATAATAAATTTTACATATATTAGTTAAATTCTATAAAAGGAGATAAAAAGCAATTATTTCTCAACATCTAGGAAAAAAATTGCTACCTGATTTTTTTATTCAATAAATCCATTTGGCAAATTAAATTATAATATAAATTATTCATTCACTTATTTGCAAACAAAATTATTAGATTATGCGAGAGTTTTGTTAACTCGAATCTTAAAAGACATCAAGGGCTCGCTAAAGTGCCAATTTTTTAAATGCAAAATGCAAATTATTTTCAATTGGTGAAATGTTTTTCTTTGACTTAAAGTCTACCTAGTTTGAAATATTTTCGGGTAAATTCTGTTTAATTTATGAAGGTCCAGTGGGAAAACAATTATCAATTTAAAACAGAAGAGCTTATTCACTTTCATTGAAAAAATTTCCGGAACAAACAACATTATATGAGCAACTATTCTTGGGAGAACAATTTAATAATAAATTTTAGGAATAATTTAGTTATAAATGAAGATAAAAACAAAATCAGAAAAACAATGACGGCAATTCTAACATCCTAAATGATTCAATACTGAATATTAATCTGATTTGTATTTTAGAATTTAGTTCAAAGAGAGATGTAATAATCGAATGCATCAGTTATTTTTAAAATGTATGAAGATATATTTTCAAGGACCAAGGTACCGAACGTTAAATTTAAATTATATTTATTAAAGGTTAAATCCAAATAAAGTGTGTCTACTTATAGTCCATAACATATCAACATAAATTTTATCAGCAAATGTATCTGATATTGAAATGTTGAAAATTTGGAATATGTTACTCATTGTTAGAATTCAAGAATATTTTAGTATGTGAAAGTCATGTTTTTAGCACAATAGGCATTTTTCAATAACCACATATTCAAAAGAGCCTTTTTTATTCTTTTGATTCTGCCACATGTTGCAATCAGAATAATATAATTTAGATATAATGTTGTATCACAATGAGGCAAACATACTATTTCAGGCACATACTGCTTATCAATATTTGAATGCTTCGTTATAACAGAAACATTTAACAAAACGAAGGATATTATTTGCTACACTTTTGTCCTTTTCTCGTATCTCTCGTTTTCAGTTAAGTGGAAATATCATTCTTTTCTAATTAAGTGAGAAAGTCACCTATCATTGTTAAGTGGAAAAGTTATCCACTCTTTAACGATTGTGTCCTGCAAAAGTATGAGTGGTATTATTTGTACTACGCTGTAAGTTGAAAGTCTTCAGCTAATGAATTGAGATTGCTCTTCCATTTCTTATTCATCATCTTTACCATTATTTAAACTGTCTACATTGTCATCTATCGTCGAGTCCAAACCTTCGTTTGAAGTAAGATCATCTGTCTTAAAATTATCTCCTGTTATAAGCTCAGGACTATGCGCATTTACACTATCTGCACTATTTTTAAGTTCATTTTCTTCAGTTAAATTAGATGCTTTACCAACGTTTTCTCCTACACTCTCAGTGACCATGTTTTGGTTAGTTTTAATATTTCCTGACGATATTCCAGTTTCCTCATCTTTAGCATGTGGTGCGCTGGAATCAGCATTGCCTTTAACTTCATCATCTATAGCATCAACAAGAACATCTACTTTGATATCTGAATGCTCAACTTCTTGAGGCTTTGAATTGGTCGACGGTTTGACTGAAGCCGTATTCATATATGATGCGTGTTGCTTTGATGGTTCATGAACATCAGCTACAACACTCATTGTAGTGACTTTATCTGGAGATTTCTTACTTACAGAAATATCTGGATGGTTTGAAGAATTCCCCATCCGTTGTTCCAACGCTTCTTCATTGTGTGGTGAATCTTCCAATAAATCCGTAGAGTTTTTCGGTGTTAGAAAAGCATGCCTATTTACTACAGGCGAATACTCCTCTTTGGGTTTTTTAGGTGGCTCTAATATGTCTGCGTTGGAGTTTTGAGGTGTTACAAATTTATGCCTTTCATTTTCGAGAGGTTTTACATTAAGATTGCCAGGTATGTTCAAAAGAGGCTGTGGGTTTGGTACTTCATTGCTGTCTTGACTGCTAAGGAAACTTGGTGAGTCGATGAAAGAGGCAGAAGGCGTCTGAAATTCTGTACTGTATGTTCCAGAACTGTTATAAGATTTCAACAATGAGGCAGTGGTTTGGGTAACATCATCTCGTTTTGAGCCTTGCATCTGTAAATCATCTTGAGTAAAGGAACCAGGTGGCGTTAAAAACGTATCACTTGCATTCAGGAAGTTTCTGGAGCCTTTTCCAGAAATACCTATGGGTTCTGAAGACTGAGAACTACATGGGGAAGTTTCTTGCGAAGAATGAGATTTAGGAGAATGAGGTCTTTTATCATTTCCTGTTTTCCTCGATTTTTTACTATGGCGGTGTTTTCTGTAATGTTTAGAATCTGATGGTATCCCTGTAGGATCAGATTCACCATTTATAGCTTCGTTATCTCTTGAAGACTCTCCTCCTTCGCTATTAATGAGAGGGTTGGCATCTCCACCTCTTCTACGAAATACTTTTGTTTCTACAAGGCACATAATGACTCCAACAACTACAGTGAATCCACCAATGCCCATGATGACTGGTCCAACAAACACCAGTGGGGGCTTTTTCTGTAGATCTCCATAATCATCTGATTTGCTTTCCTCGTCCCGATCCATTCCTATTGCTAATAGAATGCCACCAACAAGTATGAGCAGGAAACCAAAAATAACACTGCACGAAATCAATTTTCCACTGAAATGAAAGTTGTGCCATCGTGAACCTGTATGACCTGATTGACGGCCGTGTTTATGGTCCTTCTTTGACCTTTCAGGCATTTTATGTTAATCTGAAAGAAATATTAGAAAACATAAATCATTCAGTTTATCTCTGATGAAATTATGAAAGTAAGGTATACATATCTAATAATCAAATTACAAACTTTTTGATAAAATTATTTTAATTTGGTTATAAATCCAATATATGCATGCTAAACCATTTTTCAACACATGAATATATTACATGATATAAAACAACAGACAATAATAAAATTATTATGCAAAATAGTCCACAAGGCAAGAACATTTGAGAATCAATTTAGATTTTTCAAACACTAATGTAAGTACTAGAAAGTGTGTCATCTAGTTCCAAATACCTGTTATACTTTAGATCAGAGGTTCCCAACCTGTAGTACGCATAACCCCTGGGGCACTCGGCGGCCTAGTTAGGGGTATGCGAAAGCAATGTTGGTAATGGCGGAAAGCAGAAAACATAAGGAATTAATTTTTTTATTAAATTATAGAATTTTATTTCCACAAGTTCGCGTGAAAACTGTAGTGAAAGAAGAATATTAAGAGCTCAATAAGATATTTAATGCCTTTCAAGAAAAGAAAACTTGTAGAAAGAACGTACTCGTCTGAAGTGTGTATTAATAACAGATATCTCAAGTATCAAGTATATTATCAGTTATATATGATGCAGCTCCCGACATGATATTACATCTGTGTTCATTTGAACCTAATTTTGTAAAACTCAGTTCTATGAAACAAGTTTAAGGATTGCTCGGAAAATGTCTTCCATTTGAATAATTGACCATCACTATGAGTAATTGTTATCTTTCATCACAAGTTACTGTTCAGCAACGGATTCCGAGACTAGACGATTTGTAGATCTAGACGAATTTGACGATCTAGACGAACACTTTTGGACGATTTTACACCGGGAAGGGGTGTAAGGCAATGTGTCGTATGAGCGCATTTCCGGAGTTCTTTATTAGATCACGCTCAGTAAAATGTAAGCATCACCCTTCCATTCTTCACTTTCCCCCTATTTTGATGAAAATAACCCGCCCGGCACATGCGCAAAAGCGAGGAGGGTTTCCGAATACGTTGCTAAACAATAATTCGAAATTATTACAAGGCTATTTCCATTTGTTTGGACTTGAGATTAATACTGTTATAAAAATTGGAATAAAATGTAAAATCAGAATTACATTTGATGGTTGGGGGGGGGTATGACAGTAAGGGCTATTCAAAAGTAAAAAAGACGAATGAAGGAGTACGGGGAAGAAGGTTGGGAATCTCTGCTTTAGATGAGCCTACAGCAATGGCTGTCGGTTGAATTAGTTTACTGTTCATTTAAACGACAATTGTCATTAAATAAAACTGTTTAAAAATACGAAGGACAAACGCTACAGTTACTTAATTTAAAATGAAATATTTCTTTCACTTATTAGTGAAAATCAATTATTTCTTTCCTACTTTAAGAGTTAAAGCTTAGTAAGATATATTTTAGTGAAATATTTTCTCTCTCTTTACTTGAAATGCAGTTTTTGCATGAAAGTAACTTGAAATGTAATTTTTCCTTAGTCATCGACGGAAATATTTGGCTTATAATCATAAAATTATACTTAAGTTTGCTAAAAAGGTTAATTATAAAATTAAACTTAACCTTGCTAAAAAGATTAATCATGAAATTATGCTTAGGTTGGCTAAAAGGGTCTTAAAATTAAGCTTATTACATATATTTTGTAAAGTAACATTGGCATAGAAACAAGCTCAATTGAAAGAAATTAAGTTTTCTTTTACTTAATTTTAGATTCACATAAATATCAATCTTTCTCTACAGCTAATTCAAAAGAAAGCAATAGCATCTGAATGCAAAAAAAAGAAAATTCTTATTTAATTCGTTATCATCGTTCATGTGTATCCATTCGAAAGCATAAATAGATAAGAGAAAAAATCATTAAAAACCAATTCCATGTTTTATCATTTCGTATCACATCTCATTACGAAACTGTCCTCGATATTAAGCAATCCTAAATGAAATTCATGGACAAATATTGTGCTAATAGTTTTTCGGTCCAACTCTGGTTATTTCTTCTCCTCATAGTGTTCAGCAAGATTTTGTTGCTTAAATAAACGCAACAAATGTTGCATCATTTTATATAACTTAGATTTTACTTAGCTTATGACTTCCCGAATGCAAAGGCTGCGCTTAGGTAAAACTACAGGGTGTCCATAAATTATTGTTGGGGTTTTCTTATATCGTAACTTTTTGATTACAGAACATGGCAATAAATATTATTACATAGTCATAAAGTACAACTCAAAAGGTTTTTTAATAACACAAAGAAAGTTAAGTAATTTCCACATGGCAGCCTTTCGGGGCATGTTACCTACCCATCGACATTTGAGTTCAGTCTCGATGTGCCACGTGCCACGAAAGGCTACCACAACTTTTGTTCTAAAGGTTTTTTATAACTGCCACCTCTTGGAAGTTTTGCTGTTCTTATTTCGTCCAAGATACTTAAATACTTAACTACTTTTGTATAAAGATTGCATGCATTTTACTAACCTTAACTTAACCACATCAATATTAAACTCAATTTCAAGCCAAATGTCGGTTGGTTACATGCTGCGAAAGATTCCCATGTAAAAATTACTTAACTTTGTTTGAATTATTAAAAAAACTTTTTGAGTTATAGTTTATAAATATGTAATAATATTTATCTCATGTTCTTCAATCAAAAGTTATGAAGTAAGGAAACTCCGACAATAATTTATGGACACCCTGTATTTCCATTTGTCATATAACGCTGGCGTTGAATGAGCTTGAACACTACAATTTTATTACAGGGGCTTCCGCTTCATTTAGAGACACTGCTACTATGATTTAGCTTTTTTTATTACACGTTTGTACTTAACTTGATTTCTTTCATATTTGTAAACTTCATATGGGCAAAGATGCAATCTTGTGATGGAATTTTTATTCTTTTTTTTTCCTGATGTACTAGAGTTCTGAAATCTTGTACATTTCTGTGTTCATCGTGGCAACAAAAAATTTTAATATTTTAAGAACTTAATTATCAGTTAATAGATTATTTTTAATTAAATTTTTATTTCTTATGAGAGAGCGCCACATAGAAGTCAGTTCGGAAAAAAATTCATTATATGATTTCATAATAATTATAATTAGGAAACAAATTAAAAGACTTAAGTGGAAAATAACAAAAGTAAAAAATATTGGAAAAAATAATACTTTTAATAAATTAATCCAGAATGAATATCACCACGTTTAAAATTTATTTTTAATTTTAATTAAAAATATATTCCAAACATGATTAAATTTACAGTTTACTAAGAATATTGCTAACAGTGCCTCACACTTTTCGTATTTTTTTTACCTCCAGATTTTTGATTAAAAAAAGAAAATTAATTTTCTACTTTTTAGTACATTAACAAAAGCGCCTTTTTAAAAACCTTTTATTTTATCATTCTATTTACTTTAATCTTTAGATTGAGAATGCATGAAGTTTTAGAACAACTTCTAAAACTTAGAGATTCTGGCTGGAAAATTTTAAAGTGTTTCCTCTTTTTCAAATCAATAGAAGATAATATCTGTGATTTTATTTATTATTACCTTCTTTCATTATCTATAGATATAACCATCATACATAAGATACTATAATGGAATAGAGGAGTAAAACTATCTGCGGAGTGATTTCGAGGGAAGAGAGATTGCTTTCGCTGGGGAGCAGCGAATTCTTATCGTTTAGTGATATGGTATCTGTACTAACCTCACGCAGAGGGAACAGTCTAACCCTCGACTTTCTCGTGTACTTCCACAAAATGGTGCATTTTGTGTTTAGCTTCGTCGTAAAAAGAAGAAAATGGGTATGCTTTTTCAACCTGTTTCCTTTAACCCATTGGGTCCAAATTTTGATAGAACTCTATGGTTTTGACTACAAGACCACGTACCAAATTTCATTTATTTAGCTTGTTCACTTTTGAGTTACCGCTTTTAGATATACAAGAGGCCAACAGACAGTCAACAAGTGGATAGGTTTGGTCCAAAATTTTCAGTTTTCTGTCGAAAATAGTTTCTAAACATAGATAGATACCTTAAAGAATTTTTGCATACTTTTATGTAATAAAGGTACTTTTTAATTCTTGAGATGATCCTGGCCCTAAAATTAATTTTTTTTGCCCCGATTAGAACACATAGTAGTTAGCCAGAGTCTGGTTGGTCCGAATAGGTCTTAAATGTATCCATTAAAAAGCACGAAGCATGGCGATTTGAGAAAGTTCGAACTCGGGCCTTACTGTCCTTACCGTTTAGATCTAAGATTGGACTGACAAATTTAATTCATCGGCCAGGTTGAAAATAAACTATAAAAATACTTTTTTTCTGGAATTAAAACAAATTTTTTTCAGACAATACGGATAAATTCAAACCATTAATTTTCAAGTCAACTTCCAATACTGTAATGATGTGTTTATTTTTTTCAGTTTTGCTTCCAATCATTTTAGTACTTTTACATTGCAATTAAGATTTTTTAAGAAAAGGATGAAGTTATCGGAAAATTTTTGATTCAATACAAAAATGAAACCGCGCAGTCAAGTGAAAACTGTTTCAAGTTGTTGTCAGGACGTAATTTTCTCCAGCCTGCATTAATCATGTTGAAACAAGCGTAGCATTCGAATGGGACAATAATTTTACACAATATGCAATATAAAAAATGCATGTGAAGCTAGAAACGGTTCCAAATTTAAGATTTTCATTAGTATAAAAAGGGAAAAATTCTGTGCCCTGGAACGGAGTAATTTGTTTCTCCATCAGAACCAAAACTAGAAATTTTAGAGCTTATGGCTCAACGAAAATAGAAAACGTACCTAGAAATTTTGGTTATATGCACTCACAATATAAACAGTATCATTGTATTTAAAAACCACTCTACACTTTACAAACTGTATAATATTCTTTAATATAATATTCGTTAATATGGAGCCCTATAGCGTGATTTAGGTACTAAATCTGATGTACTTGTATAATATTAGGTATCAGCATGCAGCTGCCTAATTTATCATTGACAGTGGCGAATCCAGGGGGGGCTATCGGGCTACAGCCCCCCCCCCCCCAGAGCCAAGCCAGCATTCTTGATTTTATTTAACATCATTACAACCTGTTTTTTCTTAATTTATCTCTTTTAAATAAATAATAAAATCGTTTCAGCATTACTTTCTGGCTTGACTGGCTCGAAAATTTTCCTACTTTTGTAGTCATTCCACTTGTACTTGTAGCTTTGGCATGGTCGAAGACATTTTTTGTCTAGTTATTTCATTGTAATTTTTATTAAATTATCGAAAGTATTGTATTGTTTTTTATGATTCTTATTGTCAGGTGAGTAAAGTCTGTAAAGTTAAAGAGTTTTGGTTTACTTTAGCCTTCAGCTTTTGCCTTCATCACGACAATACAAAATTTTTATGACCTCAGCCCCCCCCCCCCAGACCCGAATCCTAGATTCGCTACTGATCATTGATAATGTAGGTAACTTCTATTGCACGCATAGTTTAGGATTTTCTCGCTGATTGTCTCCGTATGAATAATTTTAAGCTGATATACATGAAACGACATTCCGAGAGGTGATACGTAAATTCATATCCAATGACTACGGCAGTCGTTGAAGAGCAAAGAGCAGTTTATTTATATGTTGACATAATCAAATTAATGCAAAGTATTCCATTGTAGATAAAATTTGAAACATTACTTAAGTCCAAGCCATTGCCAGGAGTGAAAATCTTATGCGCATACCACGCGTCTTACCAAAAAAGAGTTACATCGTAAAAGAGAAAAATGGCGGCAGTCATGCCTTTAACCGCTTAAGGACCGAATTATTTTGAATTGTCTTCCTATCTTACGGTACTTAGAACGAGTTAACTCGAGTTATGTCCTTAAGCGGTTAAATACTGCTGGGAAACGGGGATTCCCCGAAAAACCTTGAAGATTTCGTGATTCTGTAAGTTAAAGAAGAAGTGCGTTTTAATGGTTAAAAATTAAGCGGCGTTAAAAAGAATTAATTTTAAAGATGAGAAAAATACTATATCAGTACATACATATTTATGTAACATTACAATATCGATGGTTGTCTAGTTACAAGCCCTAATCATATTTTTACTTTTAACGTATTTAAAATTATAATTAAATAAATTTTTGGCTCAAATTAAAATTAAATCAGCATAGTAAAATTTTAGGCACCCTTGGATCAACGGTGCCCCTGGGCTACAGCCGAATTAACCTATTGGATAATACGGCCCTGGGTATGAACAAATATTCTTAAATCATAAAATACATTAAACAATTTTCAGAACAAAAAGACACTCAATGATTTGTCAAGTTCATGAATGGCGTCTCATAAATAGCAGTCAGTTTTAAATATATTAACGTCCGGTTTTGAAGCAATACGAGGACTGATGTGGGAGGATACTTTTGAGATGTGGCCAGATAAAGAGGACAACACCTGAGCTGGCACCCCTTCTTCAACCTTCCGCACCACACCAGCGGGAGGACGTTTGACCCACGACGTCAGATGTAGCGTGCGTCAGGAGCACATGCACGGCGGGTCTTCGGTGGAATCGGGTTCATTTGTACCTTTCAGGCCCTGATTAAGACTCTGGCAAAGAAGCTACTGATATGCGTTGCGACCATCAACAAATGAAATTTTTAGCTCAAATGGGTTAAATGAAAATAGAAGAAATTATAGCCCATTCCTCAACAACTACCGACAAAATCATTAAGGGTTTATTCTTCCAATAAAAAAAAAGAGAAAAAAAAAGTTACCGCCGGAAAAGCTGAAAAATCCAAGCAAACACAAATTGTATCTTTTTCAAAAATCAAATAATTAAATAAGATAAAAATAAAAGTAAAAAAGCCCCAATAAAGTACTTTTTATCTTTAGATGATTCTTAAAATTTAGCTTCTCAGAAATAACGAATTAAGGCTTGCTTAAATACATATTCTGTACTTCCAAACATGAAACCCCTTTAGAAAGGCCTGTTTTCCTTTTAACCAAGGATCGCAGATGTAGAGAAGATTCATTATATTGCTAAAACAAATTTATCTTGTTTAACCCATCTTACCTCGTTTGGAAAAAAAAATCCAGAATGGATACAACAGCCAAAACTTTAGTAGAAATTTCAAAATAGGTTTACTAGATTCTTATGAAACTCGGATGGTATTGCACCATATTTTAAAAACTTACTATTCTGAAATTTCTAAGTTTTTTATTAAGTTTTGCCTTAAAATTTCTAGCTAAATGCTTACCATGCAAAATATTTTAATAAGATTTTGTTTATTCACCTAGAACACAAGTTAATTCAATTAATACAGTTGTAATGTTCATTGCTTTCCCTCAGTTATTGATGCTTAGCCATAAATAGTATATGAACATATGCAGGGTGATTAAAAAATCCTTAGACACTGTTAAAGGATAGATGAGGCATACACAGACAAGTCACTTTTACAGTAGAACATAAGGTTGCAAACGCAGAGGGTGATAGCTACAGGGGCTCTTTGTCTCTAAGCTAAGTAAAAGAAAACGATTCAGTAGATAAAGTGTACAAAACAGGTTTAATGGAATATAAATTAACAATATACCAAGAACACAGTTGTATGAATAATAGCATTACAAGATGTGCGCAACATGACACGTACAAAGGCAAATTGGACACAGAATCAAAATCAAACCTTCTGTGTATTTAAAGTAAATGTTCAAAAGATTTACCCTCCGAAACTATACACGCTTCACATGTTGTTATTCATGCAACTGTGTTGCTGTGCTATTGTATATTAGTATTCCCTTAAACCGTGCTGTACACTTTATCTGATGGCTTAACTTTTCTTTTACTTCATTCAGAGGTAAAGAGTCCTCTTTCCTTTTTCGACCCCATTTTCTATTGTTCAAATGACTTGTTCCTATATACCTAACATTTTCTTTAAGTTCATCTAAGGACTTTTGAAGCACCCTGTGTAGCTTTTAAATTTTACATTTCATTGAGTCAAATAAGGGAATTTCAAACGGTGTGAAAGAGATTAATGGAAGAATTATACCAAATCGCTATTTATGCTAAAATCCAGTAGATATTGTTTTAGAATTGTTAACTATTTAATTGTTAAAAGTTATTGTTAACAAATTTTAAAATCTTGATTCATTTGATGGCTATCTACAATTGGTCAGAAATTATTACAAATTCAAAAAAAATCTCTTCATAAATCTTTATTTTTACTTTGCTAAAATATAGATAATTTTATTTGAAATTGCTAGAAGTTTCAAACAATACATTTTTAGAATTTTTTTAATTTTATATATTTTATATTTAACAATTTTCCATCGGAAATATTCTTCTTTATCGCTTGAAAATATTCGTGTCATTATATCTCGAAAAAACTACCAGATCATTAGCTTTTCAAAAACAGAAAGTATGCGCTTGAACCGACAGTGGTACATATTTCTGGAGCACCCCCCCCCCATATTTTAAGTAATGGAGATACACATCATCCTTAGTTGTTAAGGCATCATAAACTAATTTTGAAGCAATTAACCCTCCTACTGTGTAATTTTTTAAAGTCACTATTTAGATGCAACGTTTGCAAACGTGTTCAAATACCGTTGAGCCAAGCGAGTTGTTATTTATATGCAGAACTTTATTAGTATAATATGATCCAACGCTATAAAAGTACTGAGTAAACACATTAGCCTGTGAAAATCGCAGGATGCGGCAGAAAATAGACTTGCTTCCAACCCGCGGAAATCGTGGGATACGCAGTCAGAGGTTTAATATAAAAAATCTTTTTAAAAAATTTTTAATAGCGTTCTATAAAATATAAGATAATTTGCTATCAAAAATATGGAAGTCAAAGCTAAATCGTAAAAGCGTGAGGCGTTAATAAAAATACTCCAAGGAAATTGGAATTTTAACCATATTTATAATAAGAGAAGTTTGCCGAATTTGGAACACCTAGGCATTTCTTTAATGTACAGTTATAGAGAAGTAATTTTAATAAAAACAACAAGAAGTAGAATTGTTTGGTAGTTTTGAAACAATGTACGAGGGGTGATCAAAAAGGATCGAGACAGGTGCCTTACCCTCAAAGCTAAAACACGCAGAGTAAAGATGCTTGGCAGATACTGACCTTGAACCCTCCCACGCACACACCAAAAGTTACAAGGTCGCAGATCGAGGCACTTCTGTACAGTAGAGCTTTGAAAAATGTATGCACCGTGCTGTCGTTGGATTTGTTATGGCAGAGAATCATTAGCTGTAAACTGCCCTTGATCTCTTTGAATCATAGCCATAAATCTACGGTCTCGGCCTCGGGGCCGGAGGTTTCCAGGTTCGAAATCCGATTCCTCTGAAGATCCGCCGTGTATGTGGGCCTGTTGCACTTTAAATCACCGTTGGTGTGGTGAGGAAGTTTGGAGAGAGGTGTGCCAGCTCAGGAGTCGTCTTCGCATCTGACCGAGGTTCAAAATTGCGAAAATTACGACATCCGTCTTAAAATAACCATCATGTTGCTTCAAAACGGTACGTTAATATAACTAGACTAATCTTATACTTTTCCACTCTTGACACCTTTTAGAGGGGAAAAATATTTCATGACTCCATTTTAGTTTTAAAAAATTAGGATCGGAAACTCATAATTGGAAAATAAATAAAGAAGTGAAGCATTAATTAATGATTACTGAAAGGAAATTCAATTAATTGTAATTAGCAAGAAAATATTAATGAAATATTTTAAGTCAAGACTCTTTTTTAACCTTAGTTATTTTTGCTTACAAACGTTGAAAAATCTGAAAAAAAAAGTCATATGAGGCCTGATATTTTCCTGCGCGAGCCCATTTGGGGTCACGACCAACAGTTTAAGAAACCATTATATAAAGCATAGAAAAAAATAAGATTCCAATCTGATTTCTCATGTGAATATTACTCTTGACCCTAGGTTCTGTTCAACCAATCTAACGATCCAAAGTATGGTAAAGTAATTTTTTCCGAAAAATCCTAAAATGCTATGCAAAGAATTAAGGAGTAATTTTTTAGATACAAAAAGTCCTACAATGCTATCCAAAATATTATGGAGTAATTTTTAAATGCAAATGAAAAAGGTGTAATCTCGGTCTGATAAAAAATCTCTTTTAGATTAATGTAACTCATACATCTCAAAGAACTAATTTTACGCTATTCTCGTCCCACGGTAGCTTGGAGACAAAGTCTGGGCTTCTGGATCGGAGAGCCGCCGAATGGAGACCCGATTCCATCGAAGACGCGCCAAGTAAGTGGGCTAAATCCGTCAGAGTCGAACATTCTGCTAGTGGCATGGTGCAGAAATTTGGAGAAGGGGTGTCAGCTCAATTTCTTACCCGTCATCTGACCAAGATTCAGAAATACGATTTCAGTCCTACAATAATCCTGTAGGATCGTCGAAAAAAAGAGGAAGAACTAATCAAACTACATTAAAATTCATATATTTCCCTAAATAATGAATAGTCAAGCAAACAAAGATGATGTATAAAAAACGCATTAAAGGGGTTTGAAAATGTCATTTAAATTTTCGATTAATCTGTACAATGTAAGATAGATTCATCTCGAATTCTTTTCTTCTATTTAAAGATCGAATTGGCTTCACGGTTTCCATGCGATCTCATGTGATGACTTTATACCCAGAAATTTCTTTATTCAATAATGCAGAAAGTGAATCTTATAATATTCAATTATTACATAAATGTGAAGAATTTACTGAGGAGCTAAACAAAAACAGTTGCAGTTCTCGACCTTGAAAGATTCTGTTTGAACTTGAAGATAAGTTCACACAGAATCTTTCAAGGTCGAAGTATCTTTCCACAGTTAAAAGATACAGACACATTGCCAAAAAAAATCATTCATCCTCACTCTTTCCGGTAATTTGAAACATTCGCCTAATTTTAAATACTCTAAAACATTTTGCTACGATTGTTGAATCTCCCCTCCCCTTTTTTTAAAAAAATAATTGTATCCGCAGTGTAATTTAAAACTTGCTCATTCAAGTACATTCGGAAGAATATATAAGCACGCTCTTGCTCTAAAGGTGACATGCAATTTTATAATGAAAGTAGGATATTTCGATAAGTGGTTGCGGCATTCATTGATTGATTGATTTGTTCGTTAGATTAACATTCTGTTTTGAAGGGACTGTCTTTGTCACAGGTTCACGGCTTCTAGCCTAGAATCCATAAAACAACGTTATATGAAAGTCGAAAAGTAGGATGCCAATCAGCACTGTTGTGATTCTCTTCATCCAATAGTTACTAAAAATTACGAGGTCCTTCCCTAACAAACATATATAGCTTCAAAACCAAACTTGACATTAATCAAACAAATCGATCAAAAGTAAACACCATTTCAAAGATAAATTTCCTTTAACAAACAATTTCCACTAAGCTGATTTGTTCGAGCGCAAACTTGTATGAAATCATATTGCTTTTAAGAATGCCCTATAAATTCATAATTGATTTATTCGTTAGATTGGCATTGCGTTTCGAAATATGTGACGGCTACTGGGGACGAAATGAATTTACTTGTATGTGATGTATAAACTTATTCAGGCCATGAATTTTGAATTTACATAATTTGGAACTTTTGACAATAGGGCTCTCGCTTCACATGTTTATAATCCTCTCAATTATTGCATGCAGTCTATAAATTTCACGTCACGATAAATTTCGGAACATTTTTAAAGATACTATAATTGCCAATAAACTTTCTAGAACTCTTTGAGCATATGTCAAAGAAAATATAAATACAATAGACTTGTAGACTCCCAACTATCCGGCCTAATGTGACTGAAGGATAGGCCAAATAACAAAAGTGCCGGATAGGCCTGCGTTCTATAAATGTTCATTTCCTACCCCACAAATACTATTATAAACTCCTTTTTTATACCAAAACCCGCTATATATCCAAAATATATTCATTTCTTTTAACTTCTTAGTATAGGTCAGTACTTAATAAATGTTTGTTGTGTACATACTGTACGTTTTTAACCCTTTGACTGCCAATATTTTTTTTCTGAGAAAGAATGAAGTAAGTACTTTAATACATCAACTACAATACAAAATATCCATAATATGCTGAAAAAATAAAAAATAAATCTTCAGGGGAGAAGGATCAGTGGGACTTATGCGTCCCATTGGTATGTTTTAGTGGGACACATATGTCTCAGTGGTATACTGAATTGTCAGTGTTACTAAGGAATACCAGTGGGACATGCACTCATATTAATACAAATACCCATAGGGTCATTTGAAACGGTGGTAGCGAAAGGGCTAAAAATTTATGAAAGGAAAGGGAAGTCCCATAAAAAAATTATTGTACACATTTTAAGATAGATTTCATAATGTCTAATTTATTGCAAGAAAAATAAAATCATGTGCACTGTGCAATATGAATGGATACATTTTTAAAATAAGCAAAACGTTAACGTAAAAAGTAGGCTTGATTCTAAAGAATTATTAAAACTTAATTTATCATTCATTGATAAATAATTACACAATGCAGAAAGGTAGGCCTAAGAGGAAAGAGTCAAAACTGACATTTTTTGTCTTTGAAAAGGAAAAGGATTTTAGCAGACACCCGTTTGCAACGCCTTGTTACAATAAATTATTCCTAATTTTATTGTAGAGAATAATTTTTTTTAACTAAGCCTGATAGTTGAGAGTCTACTGTAATTAATTATAATACAGCAACAATAGTAATGGTGAAACAAATGTCAACTTCATATAGAATTTTCTATTAAAAAAACATTTAGAAACAGAAAATCCATTTACGTACTCTTATTCAGAGATGCATGTTCACTTATTAAGATTTAGAGAATTTCTGACTTATAAAAAAGATTATTGGAATTTAAAAGAAATGTTGAAGACCTATCTGCGTAGTATGTTATTAAAATACACGTTCCTTATAAAATTATATTTCCGAAAACATTTCAGGATCAAACAGTCATAAAAATTGGACAAAATTAAATATATATCTCATAGTTACACAATTCATTGTTTCGAGTAATTCACCCACAACTAAGACTTAGTTATTAACTTTACTTCATAATCAAACAGTTTTTAAATTTTAAATTTAAATTAAATTTTAATTTTTTCAATAAATAAATAAAAGTAAAATAAAGAAGTTAACTTTATTTTGACCAACAAACAAATAAACAATTATTAGTATTAAGAGGTATGTGATCATTTAAAATTTAATACTAATTTCTCAGGAAAACAAAAACAAAAAAGAAAGTTTTCCTGATATTTAAAATTTTTTCCAATAATCAAATTCTGAATAAGTGGCGTCGATATTATAATGCTATGTCAGCATGAGAACAAACATACCTGAGTGTTAATGAAATTTAATTGGCTCTTATGTACAACAGGAAATCATTTAGAAGTTTCTGTTCTAATCAGTATTGTAAAGTGAACGAATGTTTCGTTTCTTTAACTACAAAATTCCATTGACCCACCCACATTGAACTTCGCATCATGACGATTGTTTTATCATTTCACGTGTTACTGATTGTTTGACAGCGAACCTTATCGTTATTTGGAAACGAATTATCTGAGATTGCTAGTTCATACTGTTTTAGAACTAGATAATGAGATATCGCGAAACTGCGAAACTCAATTAATGAATATAACAGTATTCTTTTATATCGAATTCTGCATTTTTGATGAAGAACTGTCTGTTTCTCTGAAACTTTTTACTATCTGATATCATTTTAGTGAATATCTTGAAGGTCAAGTAACCAGCGGCGATTCATAATCACGTATTCATTTCAAGTAACCAGTGGTGATTCATAATGAAGTATTCGTTTCAAGTAACCAATGGTGATTCATAATCAAATATTCATTAACTGCGTTCATAATTACTATTAATTAATGAACATTAAATGATTCTAGTCATTTCGTAAAAAGATTTCAGTTTTTCATCTTTGCCAATGGATAAATTGCACGACAAACGTAATTACGCATGTAATCTAACAACCAACTACACTTTATCTTTTGCTGTGCTGCGACATCACGTCCTTTTTACTTCTGCAAAATGCTCATTGGATTCCAAAATTAAATTGGCAAGTGAACCATGAACATGATGCGAATCCATTGTATCAATTGTTTCATTAATATAAAAAAAGTATTATAAAAGGAAATTGATTTATTTTAAAGGATATCAACTAATTTAAGTGATTTAAATTTACAGATGAAAAAGATAAGATATTGTAATATATCAAAATGAAGTATCGTATTATCAGACTTAATTTAAATGTTCACAATAATAAATTTAAAAATCAATAGGTATTTAGATGAATTTCATTAAATCTATATATATATATAAATCAATGTTCGTATGTATGTGTCTTATAAACTAAAAAAACTACTGGACCGATTTATGCGCGTTTTTTTGCAAAATGATGCGCGTTGTCCGGTGAATTTTTAAAGCTATTGAAATCCTCGATCTGACCATTAGAAAGAAAGTTAGGGATGAGAAACGTCTAGATGGCGCGGATGTCGCCAATTTGTTTACATTACTTATCGCCAAACTATCGCCAGCTCTCTCTGGCAAACCCTGAGTAATGCCGTATGCGCAGTAGCGTATTCTTCATGGCGTATTGATGCATGCATTTGCTTTGTGATGTATCACTACGCGCGCCGCACGAACAAGTAAACCTTTTTTACCTTTGAAACTTTTTGTCTCTGCTTCTAAAACTGGGTCTCGGCCCTAAGTGAAAACTAAAAAAACCTGCAAAAAACTATATGGATCTATATATATAATCTATATATATGAAAAGAAATATTCGTATGTGTGTCCGTTATAGACTAAAAACTACTGGACCGATTTACGCGCGTTTTTTTGCAAAATTATCCGCGTTGTCCGAGGAATATTGAAATTCTTGATCTGACCAATAGAAAGAAAGTTAGGGGTCCAATAATATTGTAAAGTTTGGCGATCGTTGAGAGAATGCTTGGCGCAACTCCTTCCTAACAGAAAATACATGTGTCTGTGTGTCTGTCACAAGAACTCCTCCTAAACAGCGAAGGGTAGCGACATGAAATTTGCACACGACATTCTGGGGTGCATTTGTAGGTCATCTGTTCTATTTTTGACTTTCAAAGTTAATTAGTTCTTAAGATATTTAATTAAATAACGAAAATTAGCCTCTATTAAGTCTAATGTATAGACTTTTTCGCCAATAATTTCTGAAATATTTACTGCACGAAAATTATTTTTACACCATCTTAAAGAGCAGAAAATTATCTTTTTAAAGATATTAATTCCATTGCAGTAAAGTTTTTCTCTGATTATTACTAACGTTTAAAAATATTTTTAACGAAATTTCTAACAATACTTTTTATTCTTATGGATTAAATTCAAGCCAATTTACTATTTTGCGAGCGTGCTTTTGACAGTGTTAAATTTAATATAAGAAAATATTGTTTTCTTTGGACATGAACAACAAAGGAGACTTTTTACTTCCGGTTGCCGTAGCACACTGATCCAATGACGTTAGTGAATTATTCCCTCGATGTTTTGTTTAATTTTCACAAATTTTTATATCATCCTAATGAGTGTGTCAAGGTTTCTTAGTCCGGTTCTTATCATAGGAAGAGGGCAAAGGGAGGGAAAGAAAGATGTTTTAACTGTCTATCTGTCACAAGAACTCTCCTAAAAGGTAAATAGTTTCGACATGAAGTTTGCACATGCCATTCTGGGCTCCGTTCCTAGGTTAATTGCACTTTTTTCAACTTTCAAAAAATTACTTGCTAAGATATATAAATAAATAACGAAATTTAAGCCAATTTTCGACGTTTTATAGCAGTTTTTCGCCAATAACTTCAGAAAAATATATTGCACGTAGATGATATAAATATCATCTTAAAGAACAGAAAATTATCTTTTTAATGATACAATTTAAATGTTATGCGTTCTTTTCCTTAATTTAATGAATATTTCAAATTTATTTCATACACAATTTGTAACAATGCTTTCTATTATTGTAATTAAATTAAAACCAATTTATCGTCTTATCAAATCCTTCATTCCCGTATTTCTATCACTGTGAAAGTTATGATAAAAATATTGTTTTCTTTGAATATTAACAGAAAGCAGAATTTTTATTTTCGCTTTTATTTCATAGCATATACATCTTTCAATATATTTGCACCACAATCCAATGATGTTAATTATTCTCTTTCCGCGATGTTTCATTTAATTTTACAAATTTTTAAGTGATCATAATGAGTGTGTAAAATCCTTCAAGATTATTGAGGCCGCTTCCTACCAGAGGGAGAGGACCTAAGGAGAAAAAGAAAGAACACTGTGCGTTTTTTTTCAGGTCAGTAAAAAACACTAAAGAGAAGAGAATTGCAGTCCGGATAATGCAATATAAAGCAATAAAATCCAAGATATGAAAGAGCTTATGTTGTTGATTTAGCAATGATGGGGAGGGGAAAATGGAGTACGAAGGACTACTAGAATTTTGCAGGAGTTTCAAACTAAGGAGAGAAAAAGAAGAGGTGTGTTAAACTGCTGGTAGAGAGGGTCAGAGAGCACGGCAGTGGATTAATGAAAATCAACGAAAAACGCTGCTGCGAAAAACTTTTTTATTAAGTTGAAAGTGTTATAAGTACTTGGATTTAAAAATATTTTTATCCCGAGCAACGCCAGGTATATCAGCTAATTATATATATTTTTGGAGCAATCATTTCCATTACTTTGTTTTCCATACACAAGAACAAAATTATGTATTTTGCAGATCGTTCCATTTATAATTGCGTAATAGACTATTTCAAATCTGTACACAGAAGATGCAATGTTTTATTTCTGACCTCTTCATATCCGTTATTTTAACCTTAAAGGCCAGTTTTGCCTTTAAGCAACATACCCAATTTTGTCTTCTAAAATGCTGAGAATAAGACTGAAGCTCTAATGACTGTTTCCAATAGGATACATACTGAAATTTTCATTAAATCAATTTGCAACATATAAATGGAAGCCTGACTGCTGATAAAAAAAATATAAATAAATTGATGTTTTTCACTTGAGGCTGCATCTTTTTTGCATTGTTTGTACGCTTGAGAATACCATATTTTATTCTACAATGCTGAAGGAAATTCCTTATCCGTATTATTATTTATTAAAATTCATCTATATTTGAAATTATAGAATTTTACCAAGGAAATTTTTTTCTGAAATAAAGCCCAGCGTTGTCTATTGGTAAAAAAAAAAACTGTTTTTTTGCCATTAACCATACTTAAAACAAAATAGGATTTTAAAAGTATTTTTCCCATTTTTTATTCAAGAAATGAAAGTCAAAAAACATTTTAAAATCAATTTTTTAAAAATTAGGCTTTTAAGGGTTAATAAGTAGAATTTTCTAGGAAAACATTTGAAGGGGTTTCTTGTTGGAAGTTAAATTCGGCATCGAATCCCGAGCAAATTTCTTTAAAAGTCACGGAATTCCAAACGTCAAAGACTTCACAAGGGATTAAGATTTTCCAAATGTCGAATTAAGATACGTCGAAATCTTTTTTCGTTTGGAAACCTATCACTGCGCATCTAAAATTAGTTGACACTGATTGTAAATCTGGTATCAATTTTATATTATCTACTAAATTTTTACAAATACTGGCGAGCGATTTAATTTTATCAGTTGAAATAAAAATATGAAAAACATAAATACGAATGTATTTGTATATCAGTATTCCCTAATATGCAAACCAGAATACAATTCTACAACCTAAATTAAATTTAATAATAAATTTTAAAATTTGAATGCGTGTATAGTACTTGCTGTAATCCAAATAACTGGACACTTTTATTTATTTAAAAAAAAACATTTGCACTAAATTGTATTAAAAAAATTGCAAATTAGTGCATGTGGGCTTTTACAGACAAAAATATTGAAAAGATTTGACTCTGTGGTGGGCCTCTTAAACTTTTTAATTTCGGAAGGATTTGGGTTGAAAAAAGCTCCCCTGACCCAAATTATAATTACACGTGATCCAGCTAAATAAGTAAATTAATTTGAATTAAGAAATTTAAATCAATATAGCAATTCCGTTAAACACGTTGTTCTATTTTAAATAAGATTGATTTATTTGAGTATTTTCTTTCATTAATACAGAGGAATTTATGAGAAGTAGTGGCTATATATATCACATTTTCACTACTACGAAATTGACAAATAGAGTGAAACCTCTTTAGTACGTCTCTCGTTTGTACGTCTTTCTCGTCCATTACGTAGTTTTACCTTGGTCCCGACTCATTCCTACTCATTTCATTGCTAAAAATATCTTTTTACACTGGTGACCAAAAGTTAAGCCCAATTCTTAAGATGCTAAAAATTTAGAGTTAATATGGTTGCAATGTTTGGTAATCATTTTCAGAGAATCCTGGGACATGCAATCGTCGGAACTCACATTTTGCAGTGGAGATTCGGTCAAGATGGCATTTGGGGGAGACCAGAAAGTGATAAAGACAAAAAGAGGTTTCGACTCATCACGTTTCACAGAAAGATGATAATGAGTTGAAACTTTCATCATTGGTTTTGTTTGATGTGAAAAATGTTTACATGCATTTTTATAAAAGTAGCACGAATATTCGGGAAGATAGAAAGGTATCTTTAAAAAATCAAAAATTTTTTTGCTTATAACATGCAGAGTTTCAATCAAATTGTCCGAAACTTGCAGAATGCTTGAAAGTATGTAAAAGGAGCATTGTATAAAAATTTGAATTAAATACTTTGAATATTACAGGATATATGAGTATTTGTAGTAAATAATTTTTTACTAAGCATGTGCGAGACATAGCGTAATTTCTCTTTCACACCTTCAAAGCCAGATACATAGGACAACTTGCATAAAATTTCCAGCTTAATACCATTAAGATTTCGAAAGATATCGGTATTGCAGTTAGCAGAATTTCCGCTATGTCTCGCACATCCGCAGTAAAAAATTATTTACTTATATTTCCTCTAATATACAAAGCACTGCCGTAGCTAAGGGGGGGGGCACTTAGAAAGGGGCGGCAAAATAAAATCAGACATGTAGGAAAACAGTTTTATAACTAAGAAGAGCAGCATCACTAGTTCAATCATTGTATACATAAAAAAAGAAATTATTGTGATTAATTCATATTTTTCATTTTTTTTTTCGGTAAATTGTCAATGTGTGAAAATAAGACTGGTGGTTGACGCGCGATTTCGCAACCTATCTGCAGAGATCAAGGGCGTCAAACGACGAATCGCGTTATTAAATAATTTTTCCCCCTGGAATATATATTTTTTACTTTGAAGATTATTTAACTTATAAAGGAAGGGCGGCATGTTGTAAGTTCGACCCGGGCGGAAAAAATTGCAGCTATGCCACTGATTCAAAGTATTAACTTCAAATTTTAATGGAATACTTGTCTTAACACATTGTCAAGTTTTCTGTAAGTTTCGTATTATTTGGGAGAAACTCAAGTATGTGTTAAAGAATTGGCCGTTCCAGTGGAATATGTACTAGACATCATAGAGGAAAAATTTATGTGAAAGTTACAGGTATTAAAAAATCCTATAAAATGAACTGTCGAACGTTAAGATAGCTTAATTTGGTCAGGGGTAAATTAAAAAAAGGCGTAAATTTTCAAAAATATTAATTTTTTTTTTCAATTTCAGCAAAATGTTTTCAATTGTACTACTGTCCGTGTTACATAGGATGAACAGTAATCATCGAACTGCAATTTAAATGATGAATTTTATTTATAAGTATGCCTTGGTATTCAGCATATTCAGTCTTTATTAAATTCTATAAAATTATTTGAAAATCCAAGTTCAACAAACATCAGTTTGTGGAAATACCCTCATCATATTGTTTCTCTTAGAGCAGGGGTTCCCAACCTTTATTCCCTCGCGTATCCCTTGATTAGTCTTTATATTTCCGCGTACCCCCTCTACTATCATATCCTCCCCCCACACCAACCATCCATCTATGCAAAGAAGTTTTTATCAATGATGTTAAGGGGTTAGGTTAGCTTAAAAGTCAACTTACTGGAATTGATAACATTTGCTGGACTTTTTTTATTTAACATTTTATTGCATTTTTACAATAGTATTAGTTCAACGCCAAAACAAATGAAATCAGTATTCTAATAATTTCGCATTAACCTATAAAGATAGCTAAACATTACACTCCGTAATAATCAAGTATTCAAGTGGTATAGTTATTAAATAGCAAGTATTAACTTGGGGAAACAAAATCCTGCAATTTTTTTCATTCCTTATGTTTCCGCCATTGCCAACCTTGATTTCGCGTACTATGGGTTGGGAACCTCTGTCTTAGAGGGAATTAGAAATTCTGCTCACTGCAATGCCGATATCTTTCTAAACCTTAACAGTAAACGACTGGAATTTTTATATATAAGTTGCCTTATATATCTGACTTTGAAGTTGTGAAAGAAAAAGTACGCTATATCTCGCACATTCGCAGTAAAAAATTATTTACTACAAATGCTCATATTTCCTTTAATATTCATAGTATTAATTTCAAATTTTAATGGAATACTTCTCTAACACATTGTCAAATATTCTGCAAGTTTCATATTATTTGGTGGAAAATTCTGCATATTATAACCAAAACACATGCGGGAAAATATGAGATTTTTTAAGAAAACCTTTATATCTTCCAGAATATACTTGTTATTTTTATGAAAATACATGTAAGCAATGTGCATATTGAGCAAAACCATTGATGAAATTTGTAAATCATTATCAACTTTCTGTAGAACGGGAAAAGCCCGGATTTTCTGGTCGGTCCCCTAAATGCCTTCGTGACCGAATCTTTACTGTAAAATGTGAGTTGTAGTCTATTCCAGGGATGAGGAACCTGTGGCCTTCTTGGGTTTCTGTTGAGGCTTTACCAGTTATTTACAATTTGCATTGAAATATATAATTGTTTGCAATATAACAATAATTAAAGAACAAAACCCTTAAGATTCTGCTTGTGCGGTCTTTTGCCCAACTGTCGAAATTTAATGAGGCATTTCAGTGCAAAAAGGTTCCCAACCCCTGGTCTATTCTTTACATGGTCGAAGTTCAAGGACAGTTGGTGTAGCCTTTCCCGAGAAATTTTTAAAAATGTGAAAATCCGAAAGTGTCCGGATACTTTTAATCATTAGTGTATAAAGACTCCAGTTCAATATCGTTAATATTTAGAAAGATATCGGCATTGTAGCGAGGTGAATTTCGGTTACACTCTAAGCTAAATGATGAGGGTTCTTGTACAAATTGATACCTTTTAAACTTGAATATTTGAACAATAATATTGAATTTTATGAAAGTTGAATATCCTGCATACTCAAGTATACTAATAAATTAAATACATAACTTAAATTGCATTTCGATTATAACTATTCGGATATTTAAGTTTAAAAAACTTCAGTTTGTGCATCATTTAGCTTCTCTTAGAGTGCAACCGAAATTCACCTCGTTGCAATGCCAATACTTTTCTGAATATTAACGGTATTGAACTGGAATTTTTTTATACGTTGCCTTATATATCTGGCTCTGAAGTTATGAAAAAAAATTACGCTACGTTTCGCACATGCGCAGTAAAAAATTATTTACTACAAATACTCATATCTCTTGTAATATTTAAAGTATTTAATTCAAATTTTAACCAATGCTTTTTTCACATGTTGTCAAGCATTCTACAAGTTTCGTACAATTTGACTGAAAACTCTGCATGTTATAAGCAAAAAACATTCTGGAAAATTTGGTATTTTTTAAAGAAACTTTTATATTTTCACGAATATTCTTGCTATTTTTACGAAAATGCGTGCAAATATTGTGTACATGAAACAAAACCATTGATGAAAGTTTCAACTCATTATCAGCTTTCGATCAAACGGGAAGAGTCGAAATTCCTTTTCGACTTCATCTCTTTCTGGTTGCCCTCGTGACTGAATCTTTACTGTAAAATGTGAGTTCCGACAATTGTATGTCCCACGATTCTCCGCAACTGATTGCGAACCATTTTACGCAAATTAACTACAAATTCTTCGCATCTTAAGAATTGTGATTAAGTTTTGGTCACCGGTGTAATGTCACAGGTATTCGATAGTGCGTCGCTTAAAATCACAGAAGAAAATAATTTTAGGGATATAAATTTAATTCAAGTGATTTAATTAGAATTCAAATTCTAACACTACGGCAATCGAAACTAAAAGAATTTTTTTTCAAAACAAAATTAAAATTTTGAGCGCTGTCTTGCAAATTTCTCTAAAAGGAATGACAAATTAGGAATTACTATTGCAATTAAGTTAATCATTATAGTTTCAATATAATAAAATGATGAAAATTAAAGTAAATGATAAGATGTTGCCATATATCCAATAATGAAAATTACATTTTGTTATATGTTCGGATAAAAATTCAAGAAAGAAGAAATATCTGTAATAGTTACTCAAGAAGGGTTATTGCAATAAAAAGTTTAATTTTTATAAGATTTTTATCGGTTATTTAATAAAAAATTATGATAAATTACTTATTTTAGACGTACAGTGCAATGATATACGTGGGTCTATTTTTAATGAGATTTCATTATCATTTTACTATATTATTAGAATCACAATTTCAGACAATATTAAAAGTAGTTAAAAATTTTAATTCAATTTTTTTTCGCTGTCGTCTTTGTACTGAGATGGATGTAGAAGAGATCTTGAGGCCCCCCAGGGTCTCAAGGCACGAGGCGAGCGTCTATAACGTCTGTGCAGAAAACCGCTACTCATAACAGTTTAAATTAACAAGTTGACGAACCCTTGTCGTCCATGGCCTCAAAAGTCATGTTCAGAAGGCGTGTTTTTCATCTGTATTGTCCGTCAGTTTGTGAAATAACTAAATACAAAGTATATAAATAAAAATGAAAACGCAAGGAAAAGAGAAAATAAAAGTTATGATTAATAAACAAATTAAACAATTTTTGCAAGAAAAATAATTTTATGAAAATTAACTATAGATCTGCTTGTGAAAACTTAACGCATATCAAAGTATTAGTTTCTCTACAGTACTGAAGGTCGTTTTTACTACTTTTATCTTATCTGCCTTCTAAAATAAATAAAAGCTTTTGAATAATATCAGATTAAGTGTTGATATTAATCAGCTACTACACCCTAGATATAGTATTCTTCCTGGGACAAGTAGAAAAAGTGCGCTTTGAATCGACTCTACTCAGGGCTGTACCGAGGGGGATGCGAGATTTTCCCCCGACAAGGGCACAGGCAGGGGAGGGCGCGAAAATTACCATTATGAAAAACATGGTTTAAAAGTTCATTTCAATTTTTCTAAATAAATTATTATTTTTAAAGCATCAATGGCATTGTTTTCTTCTAAAGGTCTTTCTTTAAAAATATATGGCCCCATCTGTAACAACGGCTGTTAACTTCATGTAGTATTTTTCATCAATATAGTTCATGAAAGTATTATTTTTTCAAGAATATTTCATTTTAATTAAACCTATTTACAAAATTATAAAATTTACTAAATGAATTGTTACAAAGATGTAATGTCGCTTTCCTGCCTCGCTAGTCTTATAGTTGGGGAGGGAGTTTTACAGGGGTAAGCATGGAGTGACGGACAGCGGCCAGATCTGGACCCCTGACCTTGGCGACAAATCGAAGATAACCGAAAATGCTATTACTTTCTTGATATTTCTACTAGGGGCCGAGAGCCATGTTTTTCCTGAAAATTCTGTGACGTCACGGCCTATCGGGGAGAGTATGAAAAGACCGCGCTTGGATCACAGTGTGTGTTGATCGACTGGAACGACTTTGGAGTTTCGTCTGCAGTGAGAGCTAGAAAGCCGGTGAGCTGAGTGCTATCGAAAGTGCTGTTATTGTCATTATTAGTGATTTACTGACTGTTTATGTTGTTAAATCTGAAAGCGCTGAACTGTTATTACCTGTGAACTGTTGTCTGTTTGCGTTGCTAATCTGTGCAAGATCTATTGTTCCTGTTACTTGTGCTACGTGTTTTCCTACATATTTGTGAATAAACCTTAATTCTCCATTATCCTGCGTGTTGGACTGTTTACACCATATCCACACAACGATTTTTGTTACAGTTTATATAAAAAACAAATTTTCAGAAAGGTAATTTTTTCCGGGGTGGAGTATCGTAGAGAGGAAGAAAAATTGACAAAAAGGCGGCAAGTAGTCGGGGGAGGAGGTCCAGCTTCAGCAATTCCGCCAGGGGCGGAGCATCACCTCGACTCTAACTCTACTTTGCCACAAAGTAAAAATTCAACATAAAAATTAAAGTGCTATATCTAGTAGATTTCGATTATAGTCCGATTTTTGAATCTACACGAAAGTTATTGGGGCTGTGACAAAACATAAATTAATTATATCATTTAGTAAAATCTGACTGAAGATGGCGCTGGATCTTGTTAAATTATTTCTTTTTTATGATAGTGTTCCGCATCCTTTTGCTTATTTTATTTCTTTTAATATTATTGTATTTTGTGTTCTGCATGCTTTATTCCATTACTTTCTATTATTTTACTTTGTTTTAATTCGAAATTAGCGCATATTGTGAATTTTTGTTTCTCTGCATGTTTAATTTTAGCGTCTCCGCAAGGCGGCGCTACCAGTTTGTTTACTTGTCAACATATGATTCTGCTCGCATCACCCGCACAGACCGGACGCATTCCTTTTTGCTCCGCTGTCATTACCCGCTCAGACGGGCAGCAAATATCTTTTTTTTGGGGGGGGGGGACATTGTCTCTGCCTTGGAGACACATTTGCTCTTTACTGCAACAAGCAGTCTAACTCAATTCTTTTTTCCCAATGAATTGTAACCGCAGCCTACAAATTGTGGTAGGTGTTTCTAAGAAACTGTATATATCTTGTATAATTGTGAAGAACTTTATGATATTCAAACCAAAGTTTTAAGCAATCTTTAGAACAATTACTTATTCCAGCACTAGCTTCTAGGATAATTTGAAATTCGTGATCTTCAGCAGAATCAACGCACCGCACATACATTAATTGGAGGCACCGACGAGATACCTGGAACTGCTAGAAATTTCAGATAAGTACACTTTTGATTTATTCTGAAGATTGTCTTTGGTTTTAAGCAAAGTCAAAATGACAGACGACATAGAGGAAATTAAGAATAAACGCAAACGTGCCAGAGCGGCTTTGATGCGTATCTGAAATTCATTAGATCAGCCGGGTTCGGAATCTTTTGGAAAATACGATTTGCTGGTCCGAATCGAAAGATTAGATAAAATATATTTTGATTTTTACTCAGCAGATTCTAAACTACCTGATAAAATGAGTGAGATTAAAGAATTTATGAGAAAATTATTTGAAACCAAATCCAAGCTGCATACATTGTTGGATAATGTTAATACTCCTGTGCAAATGAAAAATGTTAATATGCCTATGCAAATGAAAAATATTAATATGCCTATGCAAATGAAAAATATTGATATGCCTATGAAAATGAATAATTCTATTTCAATTAACGAGGTTTCTAAAGCCAGTAATTATCAGAGATACTCTGTTTCGGCATTTCATGCCAACCGAAATCCCAACAACCTTTCAGATCAGTCGACTTTACGAAACGGCAATCGAGTAAAGCAACAAACTCCTACACTTCCCCCAGCTGCAAGCAATAAATTCTCTTCTCCCCTTTTCGGCGTTGGCCGTTTCGAGCGCCTTAGGTCAGGAGGTCAAGACGATGGATTTGGGGACTTCTTTTACCGAAACCTCCGCTAACAAGCTGAATGTTCCTCGTGAAAATGCAAGATATCCGATTACGGATTCGGGGGATACTAAAAGTAGCATGACCAAAGAGGTCGTAGACCTCGCGATTCGTTCAGAAAACATCCAGGAGGAGAAGGATGTTACCGCCTTGGTGCTAAATAAACTCACCGCACCACTTCCACCGCAAGAATTAAAATTAAAGGACTTTTCGCACTTGTCAAATATTAATCTTGCAGATCCATCTGTTAATGTGTCAGGCCAAACTGATCCAACTATCGGAGCTGATTATTTCTTCTCTACTCTATTACCAGGACAGGTTGTTGATCCAAATAGCAAAATAATAGCACAAAATTCTATCTTTGGATTCTTAGTTTCCGGCAAACTGCCTGGTGAATATTCCAACTCGGACACAGCATTTAACATCAACATATACAACGTGAATGTAGATAATGAGCTCAAACGCTCTTGTGAAAAAGAAGAAATCTTAGAATCAAAAATTGATCTTCTCTCATCGGAAGTGCAAGTTCACAAAACTCTGCACACCAGTTTCTGTGGATCTCAAACCGCAAATACACCTCAATTCACGACTACAAATGAAATTCGAGTGAAAACTAATTTGACAATCTCTTCCAAGAGTTTTCCAGCATTACATGATCCTACCCTGGTTAAAAACACAATGTTACGGATGGGAGGTCAAAGACGAAATTCATCTCGACCACTTCAATTTAAACATCCTACAATCTTGTTAACCATAAAACAAGCTCCATGCTTACCCCAGATTTTCACGCATTACATTTACATGTCGCACCACATTTGCTATCCAATGTGTTCTATTCTTCCAGGTGGAAATCCTTAAAAATGCATCCAGGAACTGCATACTGTGGTGTTGATTATTTTAATTATTATTTATTTCGGCAAATGATTTCCTTTAATTACGTTGAGACACATAAATTTTAATTCATTGTTTTAATTCATTGATTAAATGCACAAAATGTTTTTTTCCCTTTGCACTTTCTGAATTCTGGACAGCTAGCTTTTCTAGAACCCAACCTTTTTCTTTTTACTTTTGCATATTTCCCCCTTTCAGGAGAAATGCACGTGCAAGATTGAATCACCCGTAATAGACTAACTTTACTTTCTCGAACCCCACTGAGCCCTGAAATTGAAAAAGTTCCTTAGGCTTCGGCTCCTTTGTAGAAAAGGATTCGAATCACTGCCTTGTTGGTCACTTCCGCCGTTTATGGCTTTGTGACAATAAGCGTGCACCTCACTTTCCAAATTTTACGACCATTGCGAGGACAGACAGTCTAGACTACACAATGACTGTAAGTCAGTCTTGTCTATTTTGATGGATTATATCCCTGAAGCAGTTCAGATCTCTGGTTCTAATCCCAAAGCTTGATAATCTCTACTGTCCAGTCAGAAGTGTCAAAGGTTCCCAATTGGCTAACGACAGATCTTTGGGGCGTGCACAATGGGTTGCTGGATTGCTTGGTGAGTGTCTGAGGAGATACTAATCAGTCTTGGCGCAATAAATTAATTTTAGTCTCTGCCTTGCTCATTGAAAGAGCTTGGTACTTTGGCACAGAAATTAGAGCAATAAAGGAACGGCTTGGCACTGCATTTTTTTATAAGAAAGCGGGAGAACTGAAACGAGGAGACTGGTCGAAACACAGTGATTCGGAGACAGAGAGACCCCGGAGAGGGAGAGACAGTTCAAGTCAGAATAAGTGAAGAAGATGACATTTTGATTTTTTTTTTTATCGGGCGCAGAGATCTGGCAATCAACCTTTTCGAAAAGAGGGATCTCTGATCGTCAGCGTCGGTGAGCAGCCATTAGCGGACTTGTAAAAAGACGGTGATTGAAAGGCCCTGAGAACAATCTTTTGTAAATATCATGAGAGATGTCAGCAGCGTAAGCTGTTTGCTCACAACAATGCAAATAATTGCCTAGCAAAACTTATTTCAAGAGCGGCCACGGCATAGGCCCTTTACCTGAGAGCGGTGCGAAAATGACTAGGACTGACCATCTCGTCAAACGGTGCACGCGGCGCACTGTATAGCCCAGCAAGATCCAGGCTGCAGATTATCCGGTCATCCGTCCGTGCTTGAATGTTTGCGTCACAGTGTGATTGACCTGGAGCCCAGCAACTGAAGAGCCAGATGTCACCGGGCATAACCTGTTGAACCGCCAGCTGAAGGGTGCTGTCAGCAACAAGTCCTGGTGTCACGAATATGTGTAGAGAGGATACCAGCTAAATAGGGTGGACATTTCCATAACGAGGACACATGAAAAGGCTCTAGATAGTGAGAGAGACTCGCCTCGCCTACCCGCTCTTGTGTGCGCCACTGGTCCAGACCCCCAGCCCAGATGCCCTCATCAATGTTGTCAGATAAGTTTTTTTTTTCGAATTGAATATTTTGAATTGTAATTTTTAAATTTGAAAACTTATAGCAGCAAAAATTCAACATTCAGTTTTGATCATTTTTTATATGAGGTGTAAATAGATCATTTAAAAAAGGTTTTGATAAAAGTAGGGATTAAGTTGTGGATTCGTGAGAATCATATTATTTTATCAATGTTTCTAAGCTCTGGAAGTAATATTTATTTATTTTTTAGTAAAAACAAATTTGAGAAGTGCTGGAATGTATTTTGTATGCAGGGTAAATTTTATTAATTATGTGTTTAACTTTAATAGATAACATCTCTTAATATCTGCATACAGGTTACTTGATTGTAGCAACTTTGATTGATAAAATTTTTAGCCCACCAGCAAAATCTCTAACTAGGGACATCAAGTTTTTATTTAGTTTAATATAAGTATTAGCATTGGTATCACTACATCAAGTTGTTAAATTTGTGATGATAGTTAAAACTACTAAAGGAATAATTTTGTGACATAGCATTAGCAATGTCAGCCTGTGTACTTCATTATATTTTTTATATATTTCTGTTTATACTCGTGTGGCAAAATTATTGGTTGAATTCTTACAATACTTTACTTGTGTCAATGAATTTCACTTGTTAGGGGGCCCCAACTTTGTTTAATCTGAATTATGTGTTGAGTGTTTATGATCCTGAAAATGTGTGTATTTTATTCAAGAGTGTCAGCAAATTGTGCACATTAACATGTCTATCATCACAACATTTTTTAAAATTTTTTTCAAGTCATAAATAAACTGAAGTTAGTTCAACGTTACAGTTTCTGTCATTTATTCATGGATATGTTTTCTCTCGCATTGTGTCCTAACAGGTTTTCCAGGTCTGGTGCTACTTATTAATTTATGTCAGTGTAATGTTTACCTGGGGTTATTAGTTAGCTATTTTTGAACACAACGCAGTTTACAATATTTCTTAGCTATTCTATTTATTCGATCAAAAATTGACTAGATCCTAGTTGCAAGATCCTTGTCAGAAATCTGTAATCAAATGTATAAGGTTTGATGCACTTAATACCAGGGTTGTCGATTTTTTTGATTTTTTAAAAAAAATCTATTTATTTGATTTAAATCGGATTTTTTTTATTTAAATCAAGATTTTTTTTATTTTAATTTTTTTAAAACTACATATATATATTTAACATTTGTATATTTGACTATGAGCCCTACAGTCATAGAATTATATATATATATAACAACATACCGATTATTAAGCTGTACTTTATTTTTTTAAAAACAAATTTTAAAAATTTAATTCAAAAATGTAACAACTATTTAAAAAATATTTGTGAACTAAAAGATAAAAATAATATACTTTTGAAATATAATACAATTTTATTAAGGAAAAATATAATAAAAATTGTCATTTCTTGACTATAAGTAGATATATTATTGTATGTTAGAATATTGGAGAATTTTACACTCAGCTATTCATTTGTTTCATTACAAACACACGTTTTGAAGCTTTCTCTAATCCTAATTTGTTTCACCCAAAACATTAAATAAAAAATTTTCTAGATAAAATTTTTAAATTCAGGCTTCGAGGTGCATTGAGTCACCATCAGGACTACCTGTGTGCCAAATTTCATGACTGTGTGATAGATTCGTCTGGACATTGCACACATGCTGACAAACATTGCCTTTTATAAGTATATATCATAGTTTAAATTGCACTATGTAGATGTTTGTATTTCTTTTGGAACATTTATATGCATTACTTAATTATCTTACATTTGAACATTAATGCAATATAAAAACTTTGTTGTCCCCAACACTATTTAGTTTTCTCCAGTATTAAAATGAAACTCGCTGCATTTTACTATGTTCTTTCTTTGTGAACATGATCCTTTCACAATATTTATTTTATTTTATAAAAAAAGGAGCATCTCATACTTTGCATTTTATTGTGTTGCTCATTAAGAGATTATTTAACCCTTTGCGGTGAAGTGTTCCATTTAATGGCATACCTAATTTCAGTCGCTTCTCAACCGTTAAATTCAACTATAAATGGAAAATAATAGGTTTAGGATATGGCTAATAGTACTCCTTTTAGAATGTATATAGCAGTCTTATGAAATTTTGTTTTGGAATAGGAATTATTAGAGATAAAGTTTGGGAAATTTCCTTGACTCGGAGATAAGAAATTTTTCAGTTCTGGACATTTAACAATTTTAGCAAAGTAACTCGAAAATTTTGCTCCAATATTCTTGAAGTTTTAATTTATAATTTTCTGTAAGATTCAACAATAATTTTTGCGTGTATCAAGGTGGCTGTATCTAAGGGGGTTCTCATGAGGGGGGTGACTCGAAAGGGGGACGACCTCCCCCCCATCGGAATGAAGTAAGTTTTTTAAAAAACTTTTTTTGTAGATTCTATGTCTAGACGATAAACTAAACCCATTCATGATGTTTTCTCATCATATTTTCAAAAAATTATTGCCTTGCGCCGCAAAGGGTTAAAATCTAATTTGCTTATGTTCTCAAAAATAAAGATATAGAAAGTACTCTGGTTACATCAATTCAATAAAATATTTTTTATCTTCTATATATTCTTTCTTTAAATATACATTTAAAAATACTTTAAAATCCCTATTTAAAGATACCTGAACAATTTTATTTCATTAAAGCAGTTTAATTTGATATTTAAAATAAAGTGATTTAAATCAGTGATTTTAATCAACTGATTTAAATCACCGCAACCCTGCTTAATACTAAGCTAGGCAAATTAATTTATCTTGATTTGAAGTTATTTACTTTTGGCATCTTCTGACTTGTCAGATTATGTGCTTGATTTATGTTTCATGTAATAGATACTGATAATGAACTTACAGCTGATCTGTGCTTAATCGAATTTAAATTAATCAAAGATAATTACACGACAATACCCACACTGTACCAGGTATTACCTGACTCCCGTTCCGGTCAAGAGGGAGGGAGAGTTTGGCAACTGATCTCCAGCTCAATCATGTGGTGATTCTCAAAGATGAGAGATGGCCTGCTGCCGATTTATGGACTTTTGGAAAAGTTGTTCATTCTCACCTAGGAGCTGACGAACTGTTTTGCATTGTGACTGCTAATAAAAGGGATAACTGTGACAATCCATAGACTCGAGTTCCTTTGACTCCCATTCAGGCCAAAACGGAAGGAAAAATAGTTCATCAAATCTCCAACGCGTTGATGGTTCCAATTTCCCTGGTGTGCTACTCCTTTCCTGGTGACATTTTGTTGATATTTGACTTTCATTGACTTTACCAACAATTTAAAAACTTTTCAGTGATTTCTAAAAAGTTTACACTATGGTCAACTTTTTGAATTAACATCTCATCATTACCTGTCAAGAAAAAATTCTTGACTGGGGGTGGGACTATATGTTCCGCATCCTTTTGCTTATTTTATTTCTTTTATTATTATTATTGTATTTTGTATTCTGCATGCTTTATTATATTACTTTATATTCTATTATTTTACTTTGTTTTAATTCGAAATTAGTGCATATTGTGAATTTTTGTTTCTCTGCATGTTTAATTTTAGCGCCTCCTTCAAGGCGGCGCTACTAGTTTGTTTACTTGTCAACATATGATTCTGCTCGCATCACCCGCACTGACTGGACGGCATATAGGCATTCTGTACTCGAGCAGAGCACCATTGTAACTTTGGAGGACTCTGATAGGACAAGCTAATCTAACGTTACTCTTCTGCACATCGCATCAACAGTGAGACACGCGTATCTTGTTTATAGTTCTTAAAACTCTAAATTCTAATTTTTTTTCTCCAAGATATTGCCTGAATTTGTATTCAAAGGGGGGATCTTTCTTCTTCTTGATTTAATGTCGTTAGATTTGCTTCATTATTTCTTCATTCAGATCTGAAACATTAAAATTCATATTTTTTTATAGTTAACTTAAACCATGATAAATGTAAGTATTGAAATAATGCATGATATAGGATTACAAATTACAACATACATCATCTAAAAGATAATGATTTGAAATAATAATTGATAGTCACCAACGCACAAACCTTGTTCCAGATGGTCTAGAAGATCGAAGATTCCATTTCGTGTCCGATGTTCTTACATACTCTTCTATCCATGAATACACATCGGAAACCCTTTTAAGGTTGCTTCGAACGATGGTTTCATCATGAATGATTTTAACAACTTCGTTTACAAAAGAGGGAAGAGTGGAATTCTGAATAGCCATAGCGTGTCACACAAAGAACATTTCGCTATCGCTAGTTGAAAGAATCAGTCAGAGCGTGGTCAGAGGTAAACAAACAAGTACATCGTAGTTACGTCAGATTCGCTTGTCCAATCAGAGCCCTCCAAAGTTACAATGGTGCTCTGCTAGAGTACAGTATGCCTATATGCGACCGGACACATTCCTTTTTGCTCCGCTGTCATTACCCGCTCAGACGGGTCGCAAACAGTGGCGGATTTCCGCACAGGTGTTAGAGGCGTCCGCCTCGTACCTCAAGTCTCTAGGGGGGGCCTCAAAATCTATGCGAGAAACATCACAGCGCTAAGTCGACAGTTAATTTACGACAATGCAGCCTTGTTTATAGGATAATCCTCTTCGCACTGAAAAGTTTCTCTCTCTTTGCTTAAAAAAATTAATGAGTGAATGAAAACAGCCAAACAAAACACTGGTGGGAATTAAGTCCTAGTGTGACTAATATGTATCATTATTGATAAATTAACCTGCTAGTCTTACAAGAATATGCTCTATAGAAAACGAGATATGCAGAAGACGACATTCCTTTGATGATACGTCCATTGTAACAAAGACCCTATGGCCTGTAAACTGATTTCACCGGTGTCGAACTGCTCAAGCCAAAGTAGGTAACTAACTGTTTAGGGGCCCCACAACTTTTGGGGCCAGAAGCATCGTAATACTTTTTTTTCTTGCATTATTATCAAGGTAATTTAATTTAGTGCTTTCATTTAATTTTAAGAAACGAGTATTCGAAGTGAATTTAAATTGAAATTAAGTATCGCTTAAATTTCAGGACGTCATTCTTAGGATTTTTTTTCATGTTTTTATATTCGCTAGCAGATTCAGTGTGGTCGCATCGTTGTTTCGCAGTTAGCTGTCTGACTCAACAATCCTGGAAAACTTTGCAGTATAGTATTGAGATTGCTAAAAAAGTTATCATTTTTTACTACCTTTTTAAAAAATTACTTACTAAGATTGTGCATTTTTTTATTTGCAAGATACTAACACCAACTCTCCTGAATGTGATCCACATTTAAATATTTTGTTATTTCAGTTTGTCTTAATATTTGTAACTTCAAAACAGCTTGTATAGAAATTAAACCGATTCTAAAAGTAATATTAAATTTTATGAAAGAATATAAAGAAATATTGAATATCCTGAATACCCATGTATATTTATAAATTAAATACATTACATAGATTGCAGTTCGTCGATAACCATTCGAATATTCAAATTTTAAAAAAATATCATTTGTAGAAACCCCTCATCATTTGGCTTCTCTTAGAGTGCAACTAAAATTCATATCGCTGCAATGCAGATATCTTCATGAATCTTAACGGTATTAAACTGGAATTTTTATATAAGCTGCCCAATATATCTGGCTTTGAAGTTATGAAAGAAAAATTAGGCTACGATTCGCAGCAAAAAAATTATTTACTACAAATATTCCTATTTCCTCTAATTTTCAAAGTATTTGCTTCAAATGTTATTACAATACTTCGCTAACATATTGCCATGGATCATGCAAGTTTCGTATAATTTGGCTGAAAACTCTGTATGTTATAAGCAAAAACGTAAAGGAAATTTTGAGATTTTTTAAGAAAACCTTTACAGCTTCCTGAATATTCATGCATTTTTTTTTACAAAAATGCTTGTAAATGTTGCGCTTATCAAGCGAAACCATTGGTGAAAGTTGCAACTCATTATCAGCTTTCTGTAAAATGGGGTGAGTCCTAAATCATCTTCTTCATTAATTTCTGGTCAGTCCCCTAAATGCCATCGTGACCGAATCTTCCCTGTAAACTGTGAGTTAAAGCCTCTTCTTTACATGGCCGAAGTTTTAGGAAAGTCCTTTAAGTCTTTCGGGGGATATATGAAAAGATGTGCAAATTCAAAAGTGTTCACATTATTCTGTCACCTACCGAGAAGTCATGTCTAATAAAGCTTTGCGCATACGTATTTGCCATCCAGCCCACAATACAAATGTGGAGAGAATATCTTCCCGAATGTCAACTCAATGGTCGGACGAAAGAAACTTAGTGTCAGCGGAGACAACTGAAGCAATTTTGATTTGTCATTATAATTTAAAAGTGATTTGCGCCCAATTTTATAATTATGTGAAAGCAGAAAATGATATAATCAAGAAAGTAAAATCACCCTTAAAATATGTCTGGGCTAAAAAGGATTAGCCGTGCATATTTTTTATTATTCTACGTGTTCATTTTATTAGATTGCTTAAAGTTTAGTGATTTTTTATCAGAGTAAAATAAACCATTACCTACCCACTTTTTTCATGTTTTATTTATTTAGCACTAAAACGTCCCGTATCAATACCTGGAAATTATGACAAACCTACATATAAAGTTATGAAAAATGACATAGCATATATACTTTGCCAAGAGTAAAGTATATTCTTTGTAAAAATGAGGGAAATAAATGTTAGAAATCAGATAAACAGCAATATAAGAATTAGCTTCAACCTAGAATTAAAAACATAAGTAAGTTATTTTACCTCACACATTTGCATCGCCAATATTTTTTTGGGAGGGGGCCTCAAAATAATTTTGCGCCTCGGGCCTCATATTCACAAAATCCGCCACTGGTCGCAAATATTTTTTTTTTTTTTTGGGGGGGGGGGCCTTGTCTCTGCCTTGAAGACACATTTGCTCTTTACTGCAACAAGCAGTCTATTACCCGCTCAGACGGGCCGCATATATCTATTTTCATTTCAGCATTGTCTATGCCTTGGAGACACATTTGCTCTTTACTGCAACAAGCAGTCTAACTCAATTCTTTCTTCCCAATGAATTGTAACCGCAGCCTACAAATTGTGGTAGGTGTTCTAACGGGTGTATTCTGGTACCCCCGGTTGGGTTGGGAGACGTCACTTTTTCCGTTGTTAGCGTGCGGGAAAAGTGACGTCTCCCAGCCCAACAGGGGGTACCAGAATAGATCCCTAAGAAACTGTATATATCTTGTATAATTGTGAATATAGAACTTTATGCTATTCAAACAGTATTCCATCATTCTTAAATTCGAACACCACCAAAGCTTTAAGCAATCTTTAGAACAATTACGCATTCCAGCACTAGCTTCTAGGATAATTTGAAATTCGTGATCTTCAGCAGAATCAACGCATTGCACATACAGATACGACTCCACGATTAAGTGGTAGAAATGATATAGTGAGACCTGGTGAGTAGGGCGGGCAGAAAAATTCGAAGTTTCTTAGATTTTTTTACGGTAGTGCGGAAAAGTTGTGAACTCGCATCATTAAAAAGTGTGCAAAATATTATAACTCTGAACTGATATCTTCTGTCGCCTCAATGGGCATAAAGTCATGAAAATTGGATTAAAAATGGTCAAAATTCAAAAATTAATAAAAAATCACAAATTTTCTTAATAGGTTTGAGGTAGTGCTTAAAAGTTACTATTTATTAACAACAACACCTTTACAAAAGTTTAGAATTATAGGTTAATATCTTCTACCGCCTCAACGGCGCTGAATTTTGGAAATTAAAGACGAATTTTTAAACAAATACACATTTTACTTATATCATTATAATGCGAATAGAAACTTGATTCAACCTTTGAAACATACAGAATTACAAAAGCACTATTTTTTGGACTCAAATTGTGACATTTGTTTCCTGGATTCTAGTGTAGCCCTGATAAATCCATCCCTTTTCTGCGGTCCAACTCTTTTTCTGGAGGCTTCAGTGACGAGTTTCACAATTCGCTCAACTGCTTGCCGTGAGTGAAGGAAATTTAATAAAGTCCTGCACATCATCTTCAGAAATTCATGATACCTTATATGTCTGAGAACTGTAGGCGGTGTGACATTACAAGCTTGCCAATCAATGAGATCTACATAGTCTGTAGCTCGAAAGTCAACAGCAGGAATAATGAATCTACGAACACAATTACCATCTGGGCCAATTTCCCTTGCCTTGATAATTCGCCGAGCTGCAAGGATTCTAATATGGCATCTCTCATCAGTTAACATAGCCAAAAGCATGTTTTCTGGAGCCTCAAAGTAAGCGTTGTGAGAAATAACTGGTTCAATTATATCGCGATACTTCTTAGGCAAGTATCGAGATGAGCTGATGAAATGCCACAAGTGTCTAGCACCATCCTTTATGGAATGATGAACCTGAATTCGGAACCATGAACCAATTAAAGTTATCAACTCATTTGATGGGTTTGGTGTTGATATATAAAGCCTCAATATTCGATTTGCAGTTGTTACCCACCGGGAAAAATTCAACATGCCCGGTTGACGCTTCGCTCGATCTGAAGAACAGACGCCAGGCTGTGCAAATGTCTAATAAGTACTTCTGATCACAACTTAGGTTGGTGGGATCAATGCCTGGCAAGTTACATTCAACACTATTAAAAAAAACAAGTGGCAGCTTCTCGCATCCTTTCAGGTTTCGTCCAATGTCTCCGGTGTAAGACAAGGGACCAGAAGAATTGAGCTCAAATAGATGTCGTAATGGCAACTCGTTGAAATGAAGTAAGCAGATAATCTATTGGATTGGTCGATAAAGTTTCAATTCATGCCTGCGAATAACACCATTAAACACTTCAGTGTTCGCGACTGTGCCGTCACATACCAGAAAAATAAGGTTGCTAAAATCATCCAATAGTGCATTGGTTACATATTCATAAATGCTGAAATTGGCACAGAAGGAAAATTGTGTTCGTAGATTCGTTATTACTGCTGTTAACTTTGGGCCTACAGACTACTTAGATCTCATTGACTGGCAAACTTTTTATGTCACACCGCCTCCAGTTCTCATGAACTTCTGAAGATTATACAGGACGATGTGCCAATGGACGGCTGGGATTTTAATAAATTTCCTCCACATACGCAAGCAGTTGACAGAATTGTGAAACCCGTCACTGAAGCCTCCAGAAAAAGAGTTAGACCGCAGAACAGGGATGGAGTTATCAAAGCTATACTAGAAAACAAATGTCACAATTCGAGTCCAAAAAAGATTACTTTTGTACGTTTCAAAGGTTGAATAAAGTTTCTATTCGCATTATAATGAGGTAAGTAAAACGTGTATTTACTTAAAAATTCGCCTTAAATTTCCAAAATTCAGCGCCGTTAAGGCGGCAGAAGATATTGACCTATAATTCTAAAATTTTGTAAAGATGTTGTTGTTAATAAATAGTAACTTTTAAGCACTACCGCAAACCGATCAACGAAATCTGCGATTTTTTTTTTTTTTATTAATTTTTGAATTTTGACCATTTTTAGTCCAATTTTCTCAACTTTCTGGCCATTGAGACTACAGAAGATATCAATTTAGAGTTATAAGATTTAGCACACTTTTTAATGATGGGATTTCGTAACGTTTCCGCACTACCGCAAAAAATCTAAGAAACTTCGACTTTTTCGGCCCGCCCTACTGGTGAGTCAATCTTAGTCACATATGCTATAGAACTACTTGTGCATGTTTTTTCAGATGATCCACCACAACATTTACTTCACATTAGAAATGATTCAGCAACATTACTTTGGTATATTTTAAATGAATTATCCTGAACAGAGCAAATACTCCTCACCATCAAGATACAGAAATCTACACAATTCTAGAAAGATTAACTTCAAAAACTGATGAATATAATTATATCGAATAGTTTTATTGAATTGTATAATGTAGAATATCCTGAATACCCATGATGACTTGCAAATTAAGTTCACAATATAAATTACAGTTTGACGATTACTATTCGAAGATTCAAGGTAAAATAACATCAATCTGTAGAAAATCCCTCATCATTTCGATTCTTTTAGAGAGAAGCAAAAATTCAGCTCACTACGATGCAGATATCTTTTTGAATCTTAACAGTATTCTACTGGAATTTCTATGTAAGATACCCTATATATCTGGCTTAGAAGTTACAAAAAAATTATACTATGTTTCGAACATGCACAGTTAAAAATTATTTACTAAAAATACTCAAATTTCCTCGAATATTCTAAGTTTTTACTTGAAATTTTAATATAATGCTTTGCTACAGGCAGGAGATACCACACGAAAGAGAAAAATGGTAAATTATTTCATAAAAAGCATGAACAAGACAATGATGAAAACTAGAAGTAGAAAAGACAAAAAAAAGGAAGAATCTCATGCCTGTATTGCTAGCATTCTGTTACATATTCTGCAAGTTCTGTATAATTTGGTTGAAAACTCTGCATGCTACAAGCAAAAAACCAAGATGAAGAATTTGGGACTTTTTATTTTAAAAAAAACTTTATATCTTCCCGAATATACGAGATTTTTACAAAAATGCATGTAAGTACTGCTCACAGCAAACAAATCCATTGATGCAAGTTGCAAATCATTATCAGCTTTCTGTGAAACAGTGTGAGCCCAAATCCTTTCCTTCTTCAATTTCTGGTCGGTCCCCTTAATTCCCTCGTGACCGCATCTTCACTGCAAAATGCGAGTTTAAGCCTATTATTTATATAGTTGAAGTTCAAGGGCACGTTGTCCAGCTTTTATCGAGAAATTCGATAAAATGTGTAAATCCGAAATTGTCCAGATACTTTTGATCATATAGTGTATTATTTCAGCATATTTCTAATTAAGTGCATTTACATGTCTATCAACATTTTTATAGATTATACTGGTTTTAATATTTTTTTTTTTATGTTGTAAGGCCTTTTAATAGAAATTTTTCTTTACCAGTTTTGAATATCAGACTACCTGTCTGATATAAGTAACAGTACATGTATAGATACAGGGTGTTCAACAAAGGACTCCCTGATTTTAAAATTAAATAACTTGGCAATGGAAATTGATAGAAGAATGAAACCAATGATATCTTTATTTTCAAAGCCGTAAATATCTGATACAAAAGTGTCAGAAATAGTTACAAATATTGCCAGCAGGTGGCACTGTACGGTGTCAAAAACAGTCCTTTGCAAGCAATCGTTACAATCACATCACATCGATTCAAAATGTGCACTTTTCGCAGCACGGAGTTGGCGCAAACCAAGAATGAAACTTTCAGCCACCCTCTGGAGTGTATCAAAGAAAAGGGTGGCACTGAATGGTAATAAAAATTGAAACTTTCCAGAATAGAGTAATTGTTTTAAACTATTCCACATTTACTGGAACAGACATAGATTGGCCTACATAATCACCCAATCTCACTCCATGCGACTACTTCTTGCGAAGCACAAGGAAGCATACTGTTTTCCGGAAAATCTTGCAACACTGCACGAGCTTGAAGAGTTGATCAGTGAGGCATGTGCCTGCATTTCCGTTGGCACACTACAGAGGATGACAGAAAATTTCTTCTTGGTATGAGCCATCTCTGTTCTGCAAAAAGTCCACATTTTAAATCGATTGTGATGTGATTGCAACGATTGCTTGGAAAAGGACTGTTTATAGCCTTTTTCTGAAACCGTACATTGCTACCTGCTGGCAACATTTGTAACTATTTCTGAACTTTTGTATCAGATTTTTATGGCTTTCAAATTAAAGATGTCATTAGTTTCATTCTTCTATTGATCTTCATTGCCGAGCTATTTAATTTTAAAATCAGGGAGTCCTTTGTTGGACACCCTGTAGATACTTTTATAAAATATTCTTTTAAAATCTTAACAGTTTCACAACAAATGTTATTTACATTTATTATATTGAAATGCGAGTTGATTACTTTCACTTAATGTATATTTCTGAATAAAGTTCTAGCTAATGTAAATAAATCTGTAATGTTTAAGCAACATTTCATATTTAACTTTACTGCTTACAAGTAAAAACCTTTATATAAAAATTACTTTAATGCAATAAAAATTCAGGAAACTACAAATATGTTTTATATACATTTTAAGCAGTTCTTGCTGAAGTGTTAATTATATACTGATAACAGCATAATCAACATAGCAAATATATTTGATTATTTAAGAAATCATAATGAATAGCAACAACATGCTATCTTATATTTTTATAAAGTCATTATTTCAGCAAGTAGGTACCTTATCAAAAATTGGAATGAAGAAGTTGAAAAAATAAAATGAATTTTTACATTGCAAAAATTGTAACAATAAATGTACATTTAGCTAAAATACATTTCCTTCAATTGCTCCATGGTATCTTCTGGACTAGTAACAGTATGACCTATCACAGCTTCATGATTGAAAAGTTCATAGTCGTTCCCTCCAGGGAATGTTTTGTCTCCAAAAAAATGAATGCCGCTATAGGCATCTCTATTGATATGCTTCAAGCAGAATGTTTTATCCCAACCAGTTGGGAAACAGTCAAAACTTATTTGTCCACCTGTTAAAACAACAAAAAAGGAAATAAAAACTTGATTAGACAAACTTAAAATTTTACCTCATATGTTAGGCCTAAAGGTGAAATTAAGCTCTTATAAAAATTTAAGTTTCTTAAAAATAAGTGATTGTTGAGAGAAAAGATCGTTTTCATATGGGTTGCTGAAATGATTGAGGCATTTTTGTAATTTTTATAGAACACCACTCCATACCCTTGCACCTGGAATCAGAATGGTCGATTCATTAACCAGTTGGATAGCTATGGGGCGTCTTTTTATTTTTTTTGCAACAACAAAAAAAAAACATTACATATCTGGCATGCAAGCCTACATAAAAAAGGAGAAAAATACTAATTAACAAAAGTGCAAATTTAAAAAATGAACACTTAAAAGCTTATTAACACACATTTTAATTCTATAAGATCTTATATACATTTTCAGAAAAAAGATGGGACAAAATTAAGAGATGCCAGTACCCCTTAAATCTGAAGAAGTTCAACAAGGTTCAAGAAGTTCATTGCAAGATCTCCAACTGTTGCTAGGGGAGTGTGTGATAAGCCAGGTGTATTCCATAGCATTCACCAACTTCTCCTTTGCTCCTTTTATGTGTGCAATACCATCGCAAATGCAATTATTGCGATTCCTTCTCATTAAACTTGCCATTTTTTGTGTTACCATCTAGTCTCATCTACTTGATCATCATGTACTCTCTGCAGACTTTGCATTCTATTTCAGATAATATTTTAATGTTGAAAATTGTTTGTTTTGGTGTGTACTACCATCCCTAAAAGTTCGTTCAACTTTTAAAAAACATTCTGTTTATTATGATACCCAAATTCGAAAACAAAATTTTTCAGCAGATGTATAAAGAGAAAATCATGGCACTGTTTTTATTTATTTAAATACATCTGACTTGAGTAATAATTAGAAATCAGCATTCTACTGGTAGACACTAACATTATTGTTAGGACAGATCGAATTTTTGATGATGTATTCCTATTCTCTAATTTAACATTTTCCTAGCAGTGAAAAGGCCAAAAATATGTTTATTAAACAAATAGTTTATTCAGTGTTACACAATTTTAGGTAAATTTGATTATTCTTCCTCTTCAACAATCGAACTAATGATTTTGAATGTTTCATCCCGTTTTGAGTGTTACTCATGGAAGAATACAGAAACAAGTACGAAAAACAAGTGATGAATTCAATTTTTAATGTTTCTTACTGGCAATGGCTTTTGTATAGCAGCTTAAAAATTATGCAATTTTTTTTTTCTTCTGATTATGCAAAGTGTTAGTTGCTATCATTAATTTTACAAATGCATATAATTTGAAATAAGGAAGAAAATGGAACGTCAAGCCATTATAATAATAAAGTACTTCATTGTGATCAACTCTAGTCATGTTTTCCATGACATTATTGCAATTGCCAGAGTTTCAATTTGGGAGTTTCAATAGACTAAGGATGACAAACAGTTATTTCTGAATTGAATTATGATATATAGATATACTTTGACAGTAACAACTGAATTTCTTCAGCATCTATACTTATAAAAGGCAATGTTTGTGCGTGTGTGCGATGTCCAGACACATCTATCGCACTTACAGGCATGAAATTTGGCACACAGGTGGTCGTAATGGTGACTCAATGCACCTAGAAGAGCGAATTTTAAAATTAATCTAGAAAAATTTTTATTTAATGTTTTGGATGATTTTTGAAACATTTTTGTAAACAGTATGATTTCTGATAATTGCACAAAAAAAAATTAATACACCATCGGAAAGAATAATTTTCTTTCTAATGAAATTTACTGAATTTTGAGAAATTTTTAAAAAATAGTCAGTTTTTCCGACAAAATTTTATTTTTGTATTTAAATTTGTTGCATCTGATGTTCCAACAACATTATCCTTTTCAATTTTTTTGAGGTAATAACTAGAACATTTCTGCCCAATTTAAAACAAGATCAGTTAAAATATCTTTTATGGCTGAATCTTAATAAATTTTTTTCTGAAGTATTAAAAGATTTTCACTCCATTATTCTTCGTAACCAAGGTCGCGTGTCCCAGCATGCATTTTGCCAAACCACATGACATCATAATTCCTTTGCTTTCAGTGAGGTTTTGCAGTACAATCGTAGTCGTCGTATCAACATTTTTTTTCGCTTTTAATTTGTTTGTTTTTATACTTTTTGATAGTCAAGCATAAAGGCTGATATCTTTAATTATAGAAGACATGTTCATCGACGTGCTGAAGCCGTTGTGTGTACTTTTGCTAAAAATATACAAGCAAAACTGAAAAAAAAAAATGCAATATGACATCAAGGTGCTATTTACATAATGTGGCTTCAAAGTATAAACCTGAAGATTTTATCCCTTTTTTTTCCCCTTCTCCGATTCCTTTTGGAAAAAATTATGTTTGCTTTTTTTCTTTCGTGGCATATTGGTCCATTCGAAATTGTTTAAAATTTCATTCAGTTTTCATTCTTTAACATTTTACCTGGTTTACGGGAATCAATCTTTTAAGTTCTAAACATTTTTTAGAAAATGTCGTTTTATTTGGAACTGCAACTTCAATTTGAAATCATTTTGTTGGATGGCTTTAATTCAAAGTATCTAATGTCACATATTAACTATTTTAAACAGAATCCAAAAATTTTATTGTGTCAGCCTTACTGAATTATTATTCCATTTTAGCGAGCGAACCAGCTGGTTGTTTTCACTCAGTTTGAATTCTAATAGCATCATTGTATAGTACATTTTATAATTTCATTGTCACTTTGTTTAAAAAACATATCTTCAGTTAATGGCATAGTCGCGAAGAAAAATAAGTGGACAAAATCAATAATATATAGATTTTTTTGTATTGATTTTGTTTTCAAAAATTTATTTTATGTCATTGTGGACTTTTTTTTAAAAAATTGCTGAAATTCATGATGCAACACCGTGTGGGTACTGCCAGTCAATACTAATAGCAAATTCCCTCTTTTCTGACTTTCTTTGCATTTTTCTAAAATGATTTTTTGTGTGTGTGAAGTAAGTCTTTTTAAATATGAAATTTCGTATGAAATATAGAAAATCATATATTCTTCTAAAGCTACATTCATTTGCACTTTCAGCAAGATATAATTTGCAACTACACCTACATAACTTTTTTCTTCCTGTTATACAAAAAGAGATTGGAAAGCAGGTTAAAAAAATGCTTAACCATATGAAAGTTTTAAATGGACATTTTAATGCATTATTTTTGTCTATCTCTTTCTGCCTTGAATACTTCACCGGTGACCTGTGCTTTACATCTCCTTAACTTAGGTCATGGATTGAATAACCTAAAATCACATCTAAAATTTGAATTTAATATTATTTTTTCTTCAGTAAAGATATATGTGAAGATTTTACTCATAAAAATTTTATTTTGGAATAGCATCACAATTGCCACCTACTTTCAAAATGCTTTTACACTTTATACAACTGAACCTTTTGTTATTTATAAATATTCAGAATGTTTCGCAATGATTGTTTTTTTCAGATGCTTGCCATTCAATGTTCAATAAAGATTATATTTCTTTCTTGTGCTTCTTTCTCATATTATTAAAAAAACAATATAATTCATACACTAAGACAAGTCAGCTAATAATGAATTATTTTAGAAAACTGCAAAAATATTTTTGTTGTTTAAATAACATTGGAAAGTGCACAAGAAAAGATATAAAAATTATGTGAATACTGAAGCCACTATATTAAAAAATAAAATTTTAGGAAAAGTTCACATTTTGAAAATGTAGAGTAGATGAAAAAAAAGAAACATTATTAGTCAGCAAAATAAATTTTTAAATAGTTGCCGAAGTATTACCTATAGTGTAAATCAAACCCAGATCAGGAAATTTCTTTTGAACAGCCTCAATAAATTGTTCTCGGATTTTATGCACCTACAAATGAATGAAAAAAATTAATGTTCACATAATTTAAATGTTTATTACTATTGAAAATAGTTAATTTACATTTTAAGCTTTTTTCTTTAATAAATTAAATTTTTACTTTATCATAAGCAGCAAATTCCTCTCTCTCTTTTTGTGTGCAAGATCTCCCAACAGGGCAAATATTTATTAGCCCTGATCTAAATTCTACAAAGTTGCCCCTAGGGGAAAAATGATTTAAATAAGAAAGTTACATACTGCACATATTTTGCATAATAATCACATTATTAAAGACAGTGACAACTAAAGTTCATGTTATGGCTACAGAAAAAGCTCCAAGAATTTAACCAACACTATGGGCAAATTAGATGCAAGCTCAAGGAAATACAAAAAGTAACCTTGCTCACTCTAGACAATTTATAAATAAAAAAGAAAGGTGAACATATCCTGCAGACATCTATTAATATGTTTAACTTAATAAATTTGTTATGCAAGTCAAATTTTAGTGCGTAGCAAAGATTCCTGAAGGATGAGATATCTCATCTATAGCGATGAATGTATTAAATACAGATATTCATTACACAGAACATTGATTACTGGTATCTGAAACTAAATTATGCTCTAATATATCAATTACTTAAAAATATATTAGAATAATACTTAGAACTATTTCATGGAATGTAATGAATGATACATTGCATTGTGTTCCCCATACTGTTAACTTGTATTGTCACTAGCCATAATAAACTTAATACCTAAAAATCATGCTTTACATCTGAAATTGAATTGATATAATTATAAATATTATAACTCAGCATCACAAAATATAATCAGCCTAAGATGACAAACTTTCATACACATGTACCAAGATTAATGTGACCATACGTCCAGTTTTGAACGGGACTGTCCCGTTTTTAGGTAGCCTGTCCCGTTGTCCCCAAGCACAGCTTCGGGACGCCGAAATGTCCCGTTTTCAGAGAAGAGAACAACAGACGGTAACAATTTCAAAAAGATGTGAAAAATAAAAAAATCAGAAGGTAGTGTATAGTAGTGCGGAGAATGACGGGGCATAAGCTATATGTCTCACACATATGAAAATCGGTCTAAAGTCTGCTAACTCACACTTATTTCTAAATATATTATTCAGGAAAAATGACAAAATTGAATACTGGCAATGTTTCCACCGAAAATCGTTGGGTGTTGGGTTCAAACACTTTCACACAAATAATTTGAATAGTTTTTTCTCTTGCGAATAAGGAGTGGATGAACGAAAAACTCAGTTGTATGTTGCAATTATTAAAGGAATGTTAATTACCAAAATAAATTTTAAGAAATACTGCCAAGAATTTTACTCTTATTTGGAATCAACACAAAATATACTGAAGCAAAAATTTGTTTTTCAGAATAATACAAGATCACATAAATTATTTATTTTCATGTATTCATTCCTGTTCTTTTCATTAACAAATAAAAACTGAAGAAATGTAGGTTTTCTTGAATACACATACTATTTCCAAAAAATTAGTAGATGTCCCGTTTTGAGGGGGGAAATAAATGGTCACTTTAGCTAAGATAAATATTCAAGTAATGAGATTTGCAGAGAAACAGATGTTTTGAATTTTAAAGGTTACATAAATTATTAATTTAAATTAATTAGGAATAAAATGAATTAAATATTTTATATAATACCCATGTGAAAGGTGACATTCCTTTTAATTCTAAACATCTTTTTTTTGTAAATAGGCAGAGGAAACTTCAGGAAATATCATAGGGTAGTTTCACGTGAAAATTATACCTGAATTAATCCATTAAAAAATAAACTATTCTGAAAAGAGATGAATAATTTTTAGTAGGCAATCTTTTAGATGTTAGATGAACAATTTTCAGAAGAGTTTAAAATAATTTGATAATTTTCTAATCAGAGTAAGTGTTTTTGACAATTATATGATTACATTGTTCTTTACAAATGAGGATTGAAAAATTCAATGCATTTGAATATAACAATTTGTACACAAGATGAAAAAATACAGAAAATATAAATAAAAAGTATGATTTTATGAAGAAAAAATGCAAATAAGATAACCAGAGGTGAGCTTTTGTCATAAAGATTAGCAGTTCTATGGGCATTTTAACCACATGATACATTTTACATATTACAACAAGTATTTAGAATAAACTAGTTTCTCTTGACAGGAATGATGCATCAATATGATGAATATAGGCATGGTTGTGCAGACTGATTATTTAACTTTTCAAGAAAGTAATTATTATTTTCAAGACTCAACGGCAAATCTAAAATGTACTTTTGTAATGATTGACTGGTACATATATGTATGTTGTTGATTTCTATACATTGAGTATGATTTGATTTCTATAACATTATAATTTCGTTATAGCAGACAATTTCCTGGTAAATACTACCATATCAGGTTCACATACATCAAGACTATTAATGTAATCAATTCATGTGATGTCTCAATCCCATGACAAACACAACTGCACATATTATCTGACTAATTGCATGTCCTCTTACACCAATTTGCACCTCGGAGCCCCTTTTTTGAAATTATATTTAGAATTTTAATTAATTAAAAATTAAGCGAAATTTTGGCGTTTTCCATTAATAACTTCCGAAAATATTACAGTACGAGAATCCTTTTTACGTCATCTGAAAGTTCAAAAAATTACCTTTTCAATGATATTTTATATGAAAGCTCACGACCCTAGATACATCATCAATGGTCGCTTCTCCATCTCAATTCATTTTCGAGAAAAATCGCAAAAACACTACTCTCTAGGAGAGGAAACCTTGCCTGTATCAAATTATGCACATGATGTTACGTTTATCCTCCAAATTCGTGACTCTCCTAAAATTATTAGCTTAGATCTTATAGTTGATTTCAAAAAGTAAGCTAGTTCCGAATAATAAATACACAGAATTTATTTACAACATATTCACAATACCGAAATGACAATATACGTTAAAATTAGCCTGGCTGGTGAGCTTTTATATTTTTAACTCAAGTAACTATCGGAGTCTGCTGCTATATTTTAATGTTATTGATTACCAAAAATTAATAAAAGGAGTGACTTATCTGGGACATAGGAGCGCAGTCGGGGGACGCTTTATAACAATGGCATGTCATTATCATCCGGCCGAGTTGTGTCGTTTTAGATTTCACTTTTTTTTCTCATCCACAAACAACATTTTTCCTTCTGTCTTTTTCTTTTTTTTATTCACTTTTTCGCCCTCATCAAAAAATCACGAACCCCCAGTTTTCCTCTTTTGCCACCCACTTTTTGGCATTCTGCTTGGTCCAATATTATCCGCTGTCATTGGTTGGCTCCTTCATAATCCGTAGCCATAGTAAACAAGCGCCAAAGTTGACCTTTTTTTTTTTTAAATTGCAACCCTAAGTATCGGATATGATCTGACGATGGAATTTTTAATGAGTCATGTAAGTATTCAATTTCTAACCAGCCAACTTTACAAAATAAAATGGCAAACCATATGAATATTTCACACAACGAGATTCAATTGAATTTATATTCGCGACTAACAAGCTAGTCGAAGAGGGCGGCTAGTATGTAATACACCGAAACCCCTCTAGAGTGGTCAACCACCGTTCCAAGGAAAATTGGCGCTCTAAAAGGTTATTATGTTTGGGAGTCGGAGTATAAAATATTTAAATAAGACCTAATTCGTCAGTTCTGATCAATCTAATTTTAAAAATTATCCAAAGAAAAAAAAGTTACTTGATCCGAAAATTTCTCTATTTCTTTCTTTCTTTTTATTTTTTCGTTTTTAGAAATAAGATCAAATTTGTATTTTCCTTGGGTCTTTCAGCTATATCGGAGGTCACTTTTTAAATTCTTTTTAATTGTAAGCATATATCTGTAATTATTTCGTCGGTACTTGTTGAGGAAAGGCAATAATATCGTCTATTTTTCCTAAAGTCGTTGAGCTGAAAGTTTCATTCACTGATGGCCACGACCATACTAACAAATTTTTTTGTCAGAGTTCGAATCAGCACCTGAAGGGCAAAAATGAACTATTTAATGCCCAAACCCTGTATAGTCCGAAACTCATTCTTCTCTTCACATTGGGAAAGGAATGATTAATTTCTATCTGATTTCCGGTGTTGTTTTTGAGTGTATGAATTTTCTTTTCTTTCTTTCCTCAATTTTCTTTTCATAAAATGTTCATGGTCGGAGAGACTAAAGGAAAGAATTTCATTGAAGTTGAACGCGTGACAACCCTGACTGTTCAGAGAGGTTTGAGTGGCCGTTAATAGATTTCATTTTAACATTATGACTATGGGCCGAAAAATTCCACGCCGAACAAAAATGGCCATTGAGAGGAATGACCACTATGTGTAGCCACATTCTTGTGCAATACAGATACTTTAGTTTTACCTAATAATTCCACCGAAAAGTGATCGAAACAGACAATAGAAAAAACAAAGCATAAATATTTTCATCCGTCTTGTTGATCTCTTAGCCAACCGACCGAAAACATTCGGCAAAATGGGACACCTGATTCACTTGTCGATTATTCTTTCAAATGTTGTGCGAACTACTGGCCGAATGGACGAGAACTTAAAAGGATGTCGGTCATTCTGTTGACCTAACTGTTAATCAGTCCTCAAATTTGGACACAAATCGCCATCTCGACCGTTTATTATATAATAATTAAAAGATGGGATTAAAATTATTATATTCCTTGATACCCTGCTCTCAACATATCCCAAAATCGCAAAGATTTTTGCTGACGAAAGTCTTAATTTCTCGCCCCCCTGCTGGCGTTGCCTCTGAAACTAACTTATTAAATGATAAAAATTATAACTATCAGGAGCTTTATTTTGAGGATAATTGAGATTCATATTTTATTACAAATACTCAACATGAATACTCAACTAATGAAAGTACTGTTTATTTTGAAGTTTTATTGTAAAATTGTTGCATTCAAAAGTGCTGCATACAGTTTCTTTATTGAAATTACTTCATTATTTATTAAAATTATTAATTTTTAATTATAATTAATTTATTAAATTAATTCATTATAATTGATTGATTTAATAAATACTGCTTATTTATTAATTTTGTGTTATTTATCAAAACTGTTACATATTTCAAATAATTCTTCATAGTCATTTTAAGTTAAAAAGTTTTCTCTTGCAGTACTCATTTTAGACCGTTTATCTTAATTTGAATTTTTGGATAAATTGAATTTTTATTGTGGTCCTGTGAGCTTCAAATTAGCTAAGTTCCATTGCATAACTAATAAAACAAACATTTTGAACATTATTCACAGTACAATAATATTAATAATATATTTCTTGACAAGTAGAGGGCTTTAACTTTTATTTGCATCACTCAACAACTCTTACATGTTTGTAAATACTCAAAAGAACATTAAAAACTTTTTTCATTTCCAGCATCATCTCCATCAGGAGATTTACATGAAACATATTAAAAAATTCACTTTGCAGAATTTATTTGTATAACTTCAGGATGGTTAAGATAGGACACATACCCCCGTCTTTCATCTGAAACAAAAGAAGAAAAAATGTCCCGTCTTTGATGTGAAGCATATTACAGGTGAAAAGAAATGAAAGTTATTGTTGTGACTAATCCCACTTGGTCTAAAGTTCATGAATTATGGACTATTGATGATGGAGAAGTGTGGCAGCTTCTATACATTAAAGCGACCTAAGAGAACCTTTATGTCACCAGAGGTAGATGACTGACCTTAGCCCCAGTATATGGGGATAGGTTTCCTTCCTGACCTACATATGTGTTTTGCTTGGAAGAAAGCTTCCATGCTAAAATGTATATCAGCTCACCAGTTGTTGAGTAAAGTTGGTTAAGAGAACAGGCAGAGGATAGAACTCGCAACCTTTTGAAAGAAGTTTCTCAGCCATGCAATGCCTCAGCCCCTAGAGCAAAGATTCCCAACCTGTGGTACACGTACCCCTGGGGTATGCAGCAAACTAGTTAGGGGTGCACAAAAGTTATCTCGGAAATAGTGGAAAAAACATACAAGATTAAAAAGAAAAAAAAATCAAAGAATTCTATTCCCCCAAGTTTGTGTTAAAAGTGAAAGTTATGCAAAAAAAGTGAGTTAGTCCAAAAGCTACTTGATAGTGATGAAAGAAAACTACCAAGAACTGGATATTAAAGCAATAAAATATTTAATATGTTGCGTGACGAGTTTGTAGGAAGGATAAAAAGCACATGCATACATTTATAACAAATGTTGAAGTAGGCTTGTCACAGCTCCAGACATGAGAATATATCTGTGTTCATTTGAACCTAATTTTATAAAATTCATCTCCATGAAACAAGTTCAAGGAATGCATTGAAATTGTCTTCCATTCAAATAGTTGACACGAAGAGTAATTTTTAGGTTTCATCATAAATTAATGCAAAATTATTTCAATTCAGGTTTCATTTGTTAGAAAATGGAACAAATAAAATGAAAAGTAAAGTAAAAAATTAATCACAGAAATGTCATTAAGTTAATTCAAGTCATTTGAATCTTAAGCTAACTTAAGTCATTAACGTTATTAATAAAAACTCCATCGCACAAAGGGAAGAGAAAATAAAGGTTGGGAAACGCTGCACTAGAGGGTAGATATGAAATTAAAAGGTATCTAAAAGGTTTCAGCTATATTAGAGAGATGCAATTCTTTTTATATTTGAAATTAACTGAATTATATTGAAAAACAGTTGGTTGTAATTTATGGTAGAGAGCCAGATTTGGTAAAGATATGCCAATGTACTGACAAATAAACTGTATTTGACTATTATAAACTGATACTAAATATTATTATTATTTAAGCACAATCAATAATAGCAAGAAAATATATAAATCATATGTGATGACAGCTTGAAAAAGTGCAATGAATTTTAACAGAAGAGAATGAGAGAGGGAAAAGAGCAATTTTTTAACAACAGGAATTTTAACCCATGAAAAGTAATAAAATAACTGTCATTAACTCCTAACGATAAACTAATTATTTGCATCCTTTTGGGTTTAATATATTCTATTTTAAATAAGAAAAAAATATCAAAATATATCATGCATTTTTTAGATTGATAAAAAAAAGATAACAAACCGTTTTGCAGGCAAATATAATTTTGACATATATCCTAAACAGAAATTAATGAAAGGCTGCAACTTTTCTTCCCCCATATGCTCAAGAATACTCTAAAAGTAGAAAAATAATTTATCATATTAGAAAAGTACAACAGCATTGGAAATAAAACCAGATTCCTTTACATAACTTCTAAATTACTAATATTACTTTGTTTTATATCATTACCTCTTTCCCAATAAGTTTCCCATCCTTGTATGCAACAAGTCCATTCTGAGCAAAAACATAATCATAGGCCTCTTCAACTGAAAAATAAAAATAAGACAGAATATTTTGAATTAATCTAGTAATAGCTCATTAAACTGAAAACAAACATATTTCTTTAACTCGTTAACACCCAAATTAATTTAAAGCAAAGATCTCAATAAATTTCTATTAAATTGTGTATTAAACACCAGGATTAAGGTAACTTTGAAGTAAAATTAAATTTTAAAAAAAGGGGATTGAGGGGGAGGGATCTTTTCTTTTTATGTTTTTTTTGGAAAAATTATTGAAAAATTGGCAGAAAACTTTTTTATAGATACATGATAAAAGATTTTTAAAATAAAAAAAAATAAAGATTACTTTCAAATTCCTTTCATTACTTTGAAAATAAATCAAAAGAAAATAAATCAAAAGGATAAAAGAAAAACATTCAAAATGGTTTTTTAAAAAATTGTTTAGTAGCTTGGGAATACATTTTGATTTGTCAGACAAAGCAAAAAAGAACCAACTTCGGGTTTAGCCATGGAAGTATATGTAACTGTCCTATAAATAGAACACTGGGCATTAACAGGCTAAGATATCACAGATCAAATGATAACAAATACTTGTATTAATTCTTATAAAAATTGTATTAAAATAATATATTATGAATTTATATTTTAATTAATTATAATACTTATAATATAGTACTCTAATTTTAATCATATATTTATGACTCTTCCTTAGAAATAATATTGAAAATTATAATCATCATCAACTCAAAATTGGCCTTAATGCCCAGTGCCCTATTAACAAGACACTTACATTTCACTTCTGTGGCTAAACCAAATGCATTCAATTGTTTCTTTTATAATTTGTCTATGAAATCGATAGGGTATTCCCAAACAATTTTACTACCAGTTAGTGAGATTTTGAAGTCAGTGGTGGCTCATCAGCTCAGAAACAAATATTGCCACAAAAATTTTCATTGGTACTGAATTTTTAAACAATGCTCAAATCTGGTCTAATGTGACCCGCATTTTTTATATTCAATTTTCTGCTCAGCGAAAGCTGAGGAAATACGATTTTTTGAAGATCTGTAACATTCAGCTTTACTTAGAAACTTTTATTAATAATGATTGATCCCTCCTTATATAAAGTTTTAACTGAATTATTTTAGAAAATTACATTTGGAAAATCATCTTTTTGATGCGATTTCTAACAACAGTAAATGAATATTCCATAAATTAAACACATTTTTGTCAAGGCAGCACGAAACAAAAACCCATAAATCCAGAGTTATCCAAACACAATCATCAGCTGTCAAAAATTCTGAAAGCAAAGAGAAATGCCAAATGAAGAAACAAAGGCAAAAAGCTGCTCGCCAAATACGGTCGTGATGACTGTAGCTCGATTGCCTCTAAATTCAAAGGCTTGCTTTTTTCTTCTGATTTATTACTCAGTACGTGAATTTTGATCCTTCAGAGGGGCAAAACTCTCAGCAGCTCAAGCCCATGTCTCTCTTACTTGTTTATTGATTTTTCCTCTTTTGTTATGTTTTTTATTTGTATTTTTGCCATTTTTGTAGATTATTGAACTCTCAAAGTGGAAAAGTGATCAAATAAGAATAAAAATACAAGCTTTTAAAATAATTTCAGGGAGGACTGCAGCCCTAATGGATGAACTGCCACTGGTCAAAGTGCTGTCATTTTGAAATTTTTTGATTTTTCCTTTGATTCAATTTGTAGTAATGCAAGGAATTAGAAAGTAAATTTCTTATATTTTACTATATTTTAAAAATATTTATGCAAAAGTTTTAAAAAATGATTTTCTATCAATATTTTTATATTTTTTCTAAAAATTTTTTTTAAAAAAATAAAGATTTTTTTCCTCCAAATTTAATTTTACTTCGCAGTTAACTTAATATCAGTATTTTAAACATGATTTAATAGAAATTTATCGAAATCTATGCTTTAAATTAATTTGGGCATTAACAGGTTACTATAGTTGCATCAAGCCCATATATTCTTGACATTTTTTCTCAAAATCATTGTCAGTATTTTATATAATAGTGTAGCATTTTTTAAAGTTCTTGAATAACCTTTAGATTATCAGTGGAAAAAAAATCGCTAAGATACCATTTAAGATGAGGATTTGGGTGCAGAAACTGGAAACTGTTTTCTCCTTATTCAAGTGATTGGAAGGTAAGATCTGTAATTCTGGCCAACCACTCAAGGAATCGCTCATTCTTATCTTTCCTCGATAACAGTCTATCTTGCCATCATACATGTGGCAATACAATATAGGTTAGAGGAGTGAAATGATATAGAGTGATAAGAAAATAACAGATTAGGTTTACAGGGAGAGGTTACCCAATGAGTTATTAATATAGCAGTTATATTTTCTGATATTGTTTTTATACTGTGTATAAAGAGAAGTTTAAATAACTACAGTGTAAACACAGCTCTACGAATATGCAAGTATGTCTAATTCAAAAAAACTTATACTTTTTGCTGAAACTGGCTCTTTTGCATATTTTTAACTCGTAGTAGCTCAATCATAGGCATGTGTAATAATTGTTTTACTAACAAAGCTATTGAACATTGTAAATATCATCTCATATTTCAGTTTCATTGACATGTTTAAAAATTGTTAGAATTTTTTCTTTTTTTTTTTATTAATATATGTACTTGTTTTGAAGTATAAAATAAAAAGTGATTTGAAATTTATCTCAGCATTTTTATTTTATTTATCTAAGTTTACTTTTTTACTTCTCACAAAATAAGAATAATAACAAAAATTTAAACAATATTAAGCCATTTATTTTTACTATATTATCAAGAATGGCGCTAGAGTTTGCCCGACAGGGGCAAAAAGTGTAATGAAATTGGTTTCAAATTTTCGCCAGATTATTATTTATCAACTACAGTTGAATACCCTGTACAAAAATTTTCCCTGACGGGATACAAAATATTTCCCCGGCGGGGAGGGGGGGGACGCATCCCCGACAGGGGGCACTGCCCCCCTCTGGCACCACCCCTGTATATTATGACACCATTAATTATATTTCATTTGACCATACAACCAGAAATACAAGATTGATGCATATTTTTAGTCAGAAACTATTTTTATTACAAACAATTTAAGGCTTGAAAAGTATCGTCATATTATAGCTACAAAGAAATTTATCTCGTAATTTCATGAATGTAATACCCTGATGAAAAATTTAATTATTTAACAAGAGTACATTAATATAACTAAGTAATAAAATATCTATAAAAGTCATCAGACTTACTAGGAAACTTTAAAAGAATATGTGAAAGAGTCGGTACACAAATGCAAATCTATCTCAAAGAAAACTATAATAATTATTTAGTTTACTTAAAACTGATCATGCTTTTCATTTGAAGATGCGGTAAATGTTACAAATTCACGAACTATCCAGGAAGTATAAAAAATATTTTCAGAATCAAAAATACTGGTTCTAAATTTTTTTTTTAAGTACTGAAATATTTATTATTATAACACTCACGGTTTTGATCCAACATTTGTTCTCGAATTTTTTCTAAATCTGATCCTCCAACCAAACCAATGGCAACTTTTTTATGTAGTTCTGACAAGAAAACTTTCATCTCTGGATTGATTGGCTATTAAAAAAATTATACAACGATTTTTAATTTCTAAAAATTCAAGTATGTTAGAACTTAAAAAAAAAAAAATTATAAACATTCAGTTAAATATGAAAAAGGAAATCAAAAATAAATACTTGAAGGAAGATAAAAATTTATAACAATGCCAAAATTTTTAATTTAATAAAACCCTCAAAAAATTATATAGGTAGATGCTCCAGTTTTGGCCACCTTAAGAGAAAATTTGAAATGGAAATTTTTATTCTATTTTTTTTTTTTTTCCAATTTCATGTCACCCCAAAATTGAAATAATACATAACAGGAGAGAAATAATTTGTTCAGCAATAGATAATTGCTAAACATATGTGTTAATTTTTTGTTTTATTTGTTAAAATATTTTATGAGACAAATTTGCAAATTTCCGTAGCAAAAGTTTACAAATTATAGTTTTAGTCACCTTAAAAAAAGAGAAAATTTTAAATAGAAATTTCACAGTGGATGACTGTTTAAAGCATATTAAATCGTACTTATACTATTCTTTAGCAAATTTTATAGGCTTTCTGCTAGTTATAAAAATTTTCTGAAGAATATTTTAGATTTAGAGTTATAAATTTTTAAATAAATTAACCCAATTTGCACCAGTTTTGGCCACATTAATATTATATTTTTAACAGACATTTTACTGAATTTTAAGTAAAATGAATCATTATGAAATGTATATTTTAGTACATTATTTTCTGTTATTTTGAATGTGATTTTTTTGATGAATTTATAAAGATATGTAATAAAATTTACCCAAACTGATTTTAGCTGCAGATTTCAGTTTAAAAAAAAAAGAAACAGGAATGCAGAAAACAAAAATTTAATTTGGTTGATAAAATACAAACTATATATATACTTGGATAAATTTTTTTATATAAAATATGAAACAAAAAATGGGGAGAGGGATAAACTTAGATTGCAAAAGCATAATTTTTTTTAAATCTTACAAATCAAGAATTTGCATTATTATACTCATTAACAATATCCACAAATATATATTTTTATAATTTTTAATTTCAACATTAATTAAATTCATCAGAATCATTTTTAAAATTAGAGCAATCCATGCATATAAAAGAATACTCCTCATCACTCAAATCAGGTTCCTCAAGTTGAAATTTTCTAACATAAATGTGAGGTAAACATTCAAAATGGAGATGTTTTTGACATTCCATTTTGAATGGCCTTGACTGCATTACCAACTTTAGATGGTGAGTATCAAATTTTTTTTATGGAAATGCTACCTGCCTTCTTATTTTTAATTGGAGCCATTACTATGTAAACAAACAAAACTAAATCAGTTACTTTTATTTTAGAAACAAAACTAAGTAAGTTACTTTTATTTCAAAAACAAAGCTATATCAGTTACTTTTCATTTTAGAAACAAAACTAAATCAGATGCTTTTATTTTAGAAATAAAATTAAGTTAGTTGCTTTCATTTTAGAAACAAAACAAAATTAGTTGATTTTATTTCATCCATATATTCTTAAATTTACATAATGCCTAAAAACACAATAATGAAGTTATGCAGCCAAAACTGGAACATTTAGTGTTCCACTTTTGGCCACCTGCATGGCCAAAACTGGCACATATAGTAAATTTAAAGTACCAGTTTTGGCCACCACCCATTTAATCTTAAAAATAATTAATTTTGATATGAAATCAGAATAAAAAGAAAGTCTACCTCATAAACCCTAAGGGTAATCAGTGTTAGATTAATCATTTAATTCTGAGAGCTTGTTGATGAAAAACTGCAATTACTTGTTCCTTAACAAAAACCTTAACAGTTGTGAGTATACAATACATGATCATGCATTTGATTTTTTTTACAAATCACATGTTTGAGAAAAATGAACCAATCAGATTGAAAATAGTAAAATAAGGATTGTTTAAAGTATTGGAATGCTTCTTATTAGTTAATTTGAAATTACTGGTTAATTATTGGAAAAACAGATCAAATGTGGCCAAAACTGGAGCATCTACCCTATTTTAAAAGTACTTTTAGATTTTGATTAAAATAATAAATATACTAGACGAGAAAGAGTCAAGGTCCCATCGACATCAAACAAACAAAGATCTTTTCCGGCCATTTAGACAACAGATTTTCAGCACAAACTTTCAAAGAATTATTTTCTAGTTCTGCTGTCACCGGCAAAGTTGCCTGTCAGCTGGGATTGTTTACATTTCTAAGTGAACGTGTCAACTTGACGTTGCCATTCTGGTCATTCCATTTTTTAAATATAAAGATAGAGTTGACACCGAATAAGTAGAATAGCTGATGAAAATGTAAGCTCATGAAAAAGCCATAATAATGTGCTCGAAGAATAAGGCATAATAATGTGCTCGAAGCGTAAGCCATAATAATGTGCTCGAAGCGTAAGCCATAATAATGTGCTCGAAGCATAAGGTATAATAATATGCTTGAAATATAAGGCCCGGTGCACACTAGCCGATTTGTGTCGTTGAAGCTATAAAAATAACAATAGTAACCCGCATGCCCCCTGTGGAGACACACAGGGGAAATGGGGGTTACCAGTGGCGATTTCCAGTAGCCCTTAAGTCCAAAAGACCATGAGGGTGGATTTCTGCAACGTTAGACAATATTGCATCCTGGAATAAATAGAAATGGACGAGATTTCTGCTTTGTTTGTTTACATTTCAGTGCCTGTACTACGTAATTCCGGTGTAATGCTAGGTCAATGGAATCTTCAAAGCGGAAATCCAACACACAAACAGATAAATTCAAGGTTTTTAATGTAAGTAAACAAACCAGAAAACTCGTCCATACTAGAATTTGAATCGACTCTACCCTGCCTCAAAGTAAAAGCTGCGAATGGGAGTTATAAGTGGGGAGGGGCAAAAAATTTATAGACAACTAAAAGTACCGGGGAATATAGGTGGTAAACAACAAATATTAAAATTGGGCTAAAAAATTAGCTAATCTTTCCCGGATTCCACTGCTCTTTTATAATTCTTTAGTTTTAGGCAGATAAAATGAAATAAAATTTAATTTTCGCCACAAAAAGTGGAGACCTTGACTCGTCGCCACTGCCTCAAAGTAAAAGTTATAACAGAAAAACTAAAATCAAACTAAGCGAGAAACTGTGGCGCCCTGAAAACGATTTTTTTTATCCAGTCGTCATTAGTAGCAATAACAAATATAATTACTTCGCCTTTTGTCGGTAAATTGCAGAGATGGGGAAGAACGACTGGTGGCGGACGCATGATCTGCAGAGATCGAGGTTGTCAAACGACGAATTTCGTTGCTGATAAAATGCTTTTTTAATGTATTTTTATTTTAAGGTTTATGTACCTTTTGTAACTTGCAAAGGAAGGACCCCAAATAGCACGTAAGTTTGCAGCAAGTTTGATTTTGACTTCATATCACCTTGTCATCGCAAATTTGGCGCGTCAAGCTTGAAGCGAACTTGTAGCAAGTTCGCCGTGTCAACTAGCGTGTTGTGATCTGTTCTATTCAATTCTTAATCTCTAACTGTGTGCTTAACTGTTGTCTCTGTAACTGTATGTTTAACTGTTTTTGCTAGTTTCAGTTATGGTTTCTGTATTCGTGTTGTTCTGTGTTCCGTGATTAAAAAAGTCTTCTACAAATACAGATGATCGTTCTTGGAAATTCATAACATGTTCACAGATGCAACATAGCGCCACCTCCTTGCAATGAAAATTTGCTGCAAGTTTGCAAAACAAGCTTGATGCAAAGATAGCACAAAGAGGTAATTATCTTTGTCTCTGTTTAAAAAAAGAACATCCGATTTTTAATAGCATCTCCTAGACCGTCCTTCTTTTTATTAATTCAATAAAATAATGATAATTTGTAAAAAAAACTAACTTTTTATAAAAAAATTCTTTGAAACATTTTTCATCTTTTTACTAAATATAACACTCGCACTTTAAAGAAAACTATATCGCCTTTTTCTTAATGTTAAAATTTTAACGTTTATAAACAAAATTAAACCGAAAAAACAATCAATGTTTGTTGAAAAATAACTTTTTGTCCTATTTTAAAGTAATTACTTTTAACTCTGATTTCATAATTTATTCTACTAGCAAAACGTAGTTATTAGCGAAAATCGTTCTCTCTTTGATTTCAAATCATGTTCTCAACACAAAATTTAAAAAATTAATGAAATCAAGAAAAGAGTTTAAAATAAATCGTATGCGCAATCTATCTTCTCCTCTCGGAGTCTAGTGGCAGAGTGGTTTAGAGCGTCAGATTACAGACAAGCGATACGTCGCGAGTTCTAATCGAAGGTTGTGTTCGTACTCTGTTTTTGCTATAGTTTGCAATGAGTTTGACGTGACAAGCTTGCTGCAAGTTCGTCGCGTGATGACTTCGAAGCTGACGTTAACGTGCTGCAAGCTTGTTTCAAGCTTGCACTCTTGCCATGTCAAATTTGTTGCAAGCTCGCAGACTTTGCCCCCCGGCGGCCCGCCGGAGGTCATAAAAATTTTGTATCGTAGTGACGAATGTCAAACCTCATGGCTTATGGCTTATGTAAACCGAAACACTTTAACTTTAAAGGTTTTCCTCTCCTGACAATAAGAATAATAAAGAACACTACAATACTTTCGATAATTTAATAAAAAATACAATGAAATAGTTGGCCAAAAAAGATTTTCGACCGCGCCAACGCTACAAGTGCAAGTGGAACGATTAGAAAAGTAGGGAAATTTTCGAGCCTGTGAAGTCAGAAAGCAATGTTGTCACGATTTTATTACTATTCTTTTTAAATGAAAATTAAGATCAAACAGTTGTAGTGATTTTAAATTAAATCAAGAATTTTGGTTCAGCTCTGGGGGGGGGCTGCAGCCCGATAGCCCCTCCCCTGGATTCGCCACTGTCCTGCGCATACCCCTGAACTCGAAGTCGGAACGGCTCCTTGTCGGTGACAGCAATGGTCTGCAAGAGTAATTTGAAAACCAACTTAGTAAATAAAAGCACACTTTGTATTTTTAGCGTTTCAGTAAATTATTCTGCAAATGTCGTGGATACGCAGAATAAAATAATACGTTTGATTACTTTTTCAAAATTTGCCAACTCATTTAGTCAAATTGCCGACTTCAGAAAAGTCTGGGGGGTGTCAACCCCCCCCCCCTTCGCCACGTCCCTGACTGTATTTGCCAAAACCTGTGTAAAATAATCGCTCAGTGTGTCGACCCAAGTTCATCTCCAGTTCGTAAGAAGAAACTATTTAGTAATTTGGACCAAATGTCTGGCTCCATCACTTCTTGAGATGCTGGAGGTTCAAAGGATACAGAAGACATGCCCCTGTGCTAATGTCTTTTGTTGGTGGTTTGTTTTATTCCACAATTCTGGCTGTGGTTTCTTTCCCCTTTTTTGCAACTTTTCACTTGTTCACCGCCATTTTTGCATTTCTTATTCTCTTGGACTTTTCTCAATTGTTTGATCTCATAATTTTTTCATCATCGTTTCTGTATGAGGAAACAGATTTCCTTTTTCTTATTCTTTTCTAATCCAAATTTCATGTCATTCGTGCAATTGCCGTAGCTTCAAAAACAAACAAATTTGGCTTCACCAACCCCCCTTTTCCAATTCCAGATTCTGGACTTTCCAGGAAACCTTCCTAAAAGCAAACGACAATTTTTTGAATCCAAACAAAATCTTTTCCCGTACCCATCGAAGCAACAGACTTGGCGGCGGGTTACTAATTGGTATCCCGAAAAATCTGTCTGGAAGAGTGATTTATAGTAAAGAGAATGACCCAAATCTGGAAATCCTGGCTGTCGAAGTCCATTCTAAAAACCAAAGTTCCACTATCGTAAATATTTATGCACCGCATGGATTTAACATCAACCCCATTAACAGGTCTATTCTGGTACCCCAGGTTGGGTTGGTAGACGTCACTTTTTCCGCACGTTAACAACGTTCCTAAACACTCCGACCTTTATTTTTGGAGATTTCAACCTCCACCACCCTCTTGGGGGGGGGGGGACTCTCAATCGTCATTTAGCGAGGATTTTGTTGACTGGCTAATCAATTCGGACTTGACTATGCTTAATACCTCCACCCCAACTCATATCATTAATGCTAGTACATATTCCATCATCGATCTTACTTTATGCTCTGCCTCCATTTTTAATGAGATTGATTGTTATGTTTTTGATTGCTCATTTGAAAGCGATCATATTCCCATTGTCACTTCTTGGTCAAAACTCCAGAATGCATACAGAAAGTTGTTGTATTGTTGTTTAAGAACATTCTGGGGGTTGTGAGAACTTTCTGTAATGCAATCCAGTTAATTGTCTTTGCCTTTAAAAAGTGGAATTAAAGTTTACTTTATATTTTTTTATAATTGAGTCAATGCATTGAACTCGAGATATTTCTTCTGACGATTTGCCATGCATTTTTTTTAGACACTTGAAGCGGCGTTCCATATATGGTGGAAATCTCTATTTTCTAGGATTTTACTCGTGGTATGATTACTAATAGTCAGAAATTTGACTTGTAATCGTATCTATAGGCTGGTTGTTGAGTGAAATATTTCGTTGATTTATTGATGAGTTTGGATTCCATTGATTGTTTTGATATATC